>CAUYUJ010014279.1:45000-200000 GCA_963575745.1 Prorocentrum cordatum
ATTCTGTCGATTATGAGGCACGATGCGGCAGCGGCGGTGGCTGGCACCAAGAGAGGAAGATGCTTAACCACCGTGCTGCAGGCGTTGCACGGCAGGTCGGAGCCAGGTGTGGACATGCGATGCACATTGTTGAAAGGGTGGATCTCCCTCTGGCTGTCTCAACCTGCAGTGCACCCCCGCATCAAGAAGGCTTGGCCTGTCGTGGCCGGCCCGGTCAAGAAGGGTACTGCTGCGAGGTGGGGTGGCGTGAGGGGTCCGATCGCGGCCTTGCAAGCCACGTTGATCCAGGCGGGATGGCCCCCCGAGTCACCGGTGGTTCGGTCCAGACCGTTGGCGGATGGCACGATTGACGCCTGGCTGTTCCCGAGTTTCGGCGATGAGCAGCTTGCCGCGGCGGCCCTGGCTCACTTCGAGGAGATGCTTGGAGCGTTCACAGATGGTCGTGCGGCTCTGCAGCGGCGTCAGGCTGCTGGCCATGGAGGTTGGAGAGGACCTGGTCGACGGCGCCGACATGACCACCATCAACACACAGCTGAATCCATTCTCGAAGCAGTCTCTGTTCGAGGAAAGAGGCTTCAGACATCGCCGTCATCTCGGGCGGGCAGTGGACTCGCGAGAGGCAGATTGCCGCAGGCTGCGCCTGCCCGCCGCCCTGTCCCCGTCGCCGTAGGAGCCCCGAAGCACTTGCCCATGGGATCTGGAGGTGCCCCGCCAACTGAGGCCACGATGATTTATTCAGGCGGATTTTTTGGTTCCCACAGCCCTCGCGAGCTTCGCGGCCCAACCTGCCCTCCGGCCCCGTGGAGCGCCCCCCTAGGGACCTTATTGCGCTTCAGTTTGTTGAGACCCCTGAGGCCTGCAGGCAGGACCTCTCGGGGTGGTCGGCGCGATTGATGCCCGTTCAGCTCCTCGAGGCCGCCCGACGTTCATCTTTGGAGACGACTCTTTTGGGGGAATTCTCCGCGAGCCCTGGAAGATGAAGATGCGGCTCGGCGATCGCGGTGATACGCCAGGGCCCCCCGTCGCCCGGCCTCTGGGCCCCGCGGCGCTGAGCTCCAGGCCGTCTGCTGCCCTCTAGAGATTTCGATTGGGCCGCTGTGTCATGTTACCGGTTGTAAGCGTCTTGTCAGCGAGTGGCATGCTGGCCGCGCCAAGTTTCTGCTGGCCCCAACGGTGATATCCAGGGGCGTGCCTCGCGGGCCCTGGAGGCTCGGGGCCTCGTGGGGGGGGGGTTCTCTGCTCTGGGCGGGGCCTCTTGCAGACAGGGTGATTCGCCGTCGGCAACCGCCGATGTTGATGTCTCGCTGCGCCGAGGGAGCGCCGGCGCAGACGTCTTGGCGGAGGTCGCGCCCCAGAAGGCTCGGGGCCGGCGCGCCTCGCCCTCCCCCGCCCGCCCCCCCGCGACCGATCTGCGGGGCGCGGCGGCGGCCACGGCGGGGCGCAGAGCAAGGCGCGCTTCGCCGATGGCGCTGGAGGTCGAACCTCGGGTCGGAGGGCGAGCTCCCGCCGTCGAGCAGCCGCGCAACAGTGAGTTCTGCTCAGCCTTAGGGCTCAGGCAGCACAGGCTCCTTCCTCTCGCTGGACGTCGGCGCTGCGAGCGGCGCCCTGCGACCCTCCCCCGGCGCAAGGTTTGACAGGCCGCCTCGACCCCGTGCCCCGATCCAGAGCCCGTCCGCCGGTGGCGCTGGTCTCGGCTGCAGCTCGGGAGCTGCCTCCTGAGCATGGCGAGGGTTTCGAGGCGGTCGCGGGGGAAGCGCGGGTCGGCTTGGCGAGGCCCCACCCGCCCCAATCCCTTTGCCAGGACAAGTTCGTTCGGAATCGGCTTCGCACGAGATGCGGCATCACTGCTGCTGGCGACGGCAAGAGGCATCTGGATGACTGCGCCACTCCCACCCAGAGAAGGGGGGGCAACTTGGAGCAAAGTCAGCGAGGCCTCTTCCCCCTCGCAATCGGGGGCCGCCGAGGTCTCCCGCGGCGGCCCAGGCGCGCGATGCCGTGGAACGTGCGATCCAGGCTTCCCCCGACGATGGTGCTCGGAGTCGGTGTGTGGCCCTGCGCGTCTCGAGTCCTGCCTGCGAGTATCACCAGCCTGGAACATCTCCCTATCCCTATGCTGGGCATCTCCTCATCACGATGCCAATCTTAGGTAGTCCCTTTTTTTTTGAGGGCGCATCCCTTAAGATTGTCATCGCCTTTTGGCGTGTCAATCTTAGGGGTAGGGATAAGTTCGAGGCTGGTAAGAGCATCTGCGGACCTCGGCCGATCGCCACCCGCGCGCCGTGGCCGAGCTGATGTCGCGCAGCGAGGCCCCACCGACGACGCCGCCTGCTGCCTCCGCTGCCGCCGCCGCCGCCCTGCGCTCGCGCGCGGGCCGCGCGGCCAGGGTCGGGCCGGAGGAGCGCAGCAAGGGCAGCAGCAGCAGCAGCAGGATGCGCGCACGCCCGTGGACGGCGGCGACAGTGATTGAAGGGGCACGTGAGTGGCAAGGCAGCAGAATCCAGCACAATGTTTCTCCTCCCCGTCCTCCTCCTCCTCCTCCTCCTCCTCCTCCCCCTCCTCCTAGGTGGCTCCGCAGCGAGGCGCCCGCGCAGCCGTCTTGCCCGCGGCGGCGCGCGCGGCCAGGCCCGCGCGATAGCAGAGCCCCCAGCGCCGCAGGGGCGCGAGGAGGCCAGGAGGAGGACGAGGCGAGAGCGCTCTCCTGCCTGGCACAGGCGAGCGCGCAGAGAGCGCGCAGACGCTCGGCTGGCGCTCCGCGCCCGCCGCTTCCAGGAGGCCCTGAGGTCACACCACGGCAGCTGCCCACCAGCTATGGGCCGCCAGGAATACGTGGTCTGCAAGAGCTGCGGGGAGTGGTGGTGGACCTCTCGCCTGGAAGGGCTCCAGTTCCGCTGCGCCACATGCAAGTCGGCGCTGCCGCGGCCCAAAGGTCCCAAGAAGCCACAGGAGACGGCAGAGAGGGCCGGCGGGGCGGAGCGCCGAGAGGCCGCAGCTGGAGGGCGCAGAGCAGCAGGCAGCAGCAGCAGCAGCAGCAAAGGACACGGCACGAGCCAGGGACCAGAGCAGCTGGCGAAAGCGCTGTCGCTCATCACGACCACCCTCTCCAGCATGCAGTTGAAGGGCGGTGAGCAGATCACTCAGCAGCTGAAGGGAGCCGCGACAGCCCTGCAGGCCGCCAAGCCAGTGGAGCAGCCAAAGCCGAGGGCGGCGCGCATGGCGGCAGCGGCGAGAGCATTGCAGCAGGCGCAGCAGCAGTACCAGGACGCCTTCGCTGCGAAGCAGAAGGCCGAGGAGGCGGCCCAGCGGGCGCGCGAGGCCCTGGAGGGGCGCGCGGCGGCGGTCTTGCAGGCAGAGGCAGCATGCGAGGCCATCCATCTGGAGGGCAAGCAGGGCCAGAAGGCGGGTATCCTGGAGCAGCTGGTCACGGGCAACATCGACCAGCTGGCAGAGGGCCAGCTGGCGGAGGACATCGGCAAGGAGTTCGATCTCGGCGAAGACGATCTGGACGAAGAAGGACTCCGACAGGTGGAGGAGGCTAAGAGGCAAGTGATCAAACAGATGCAGGACAACGCTCGTCAGTTCCAAGGGCACCTGCGCGACCACATCGCGAAGGCGAAGGCGGCGGCGCTGGAGCAGCGGCGCACCATCGCGCAGGAGGCCAAGAAGAGGAAGCTGACGGCAGTAGGAGCTGAGACCCAAGGCGGCGCAGCAGCAGCCCCCGCCGCAGCGGCGGCCGCAGCGGGCAGCGCAGGCACCGCAGGAGTGGCGGCGCCACGCCCCGCTGAGCAGGCCCCCGCTCAGGACGAGGCGGCCGCCTACCTCGAGCGCAAGCGCGCGGAGGCAGCAGCAGGAGCTCCAGCCCAGGGCGAAGGCGGCCAGGGTCCGCCAGCGCCCCGCGGCTAGGAGCCCGCGCGAGGGCGACGGCGGAGGAATGTTGGCGACGCCGCCGCCCAGGAGCGCACGCTGTTCTGCGCCAACACCAGCACTTGGGGGCCCACAGCCAGGCTGTGGCTGATGCGACAGGGCATCGAGGGGAGAGGCTATGACATGATAGCGCTACAGGAGACGCATGTACCACATGCGCAGCTAGACGACGTGGAGAATGACCTTGTGAAGATGGGGTACAAGGCCACATTCACGGCGGCAAGAGACAGTTCACGCTCGGCGGCTGGCACACAAGGAGGCACAGCGGTGATCTCCAAGGGCCATCTCCGAGTCACCAGCTTCAGACACCTGGCCCAGGCTCGACAGGTCTCGAATGCCACAGCGGACATTCGACGAGACGTTGGCCGAGAACGTGGCTGGGATATGTGTGACTGGACACCCACTCAGTGGCATCTGAAGGGCTCCACTCTCACGGTTGTCAGCTTATACTTGGATTGCAACAGATCACTGGCCGAGGGCATCAACAGCCGCAAGCTCACCGCGCTCGGGGCGTTCCTCCGAAGCATTCAGGGAGCGTGGATTGTGTGCGGCGACTTCAACTCCGACCCCTCGACCTTTTGGAACACGGGGTGGCCAGAGGTGATGGGCGCGGCCGCAGTCCTCTCGCTCCCAGAGGACCAGCACACCTGCTTCCTCGCGGGACAGGAGCCGTCGCACATCGACTTCGCGCTGGTCAACGAGGCGGGCAGCAGGCTAGTCTCAGGCGTCGAGGGAGTCTACGACGTCCCGTGGAAGCCGCACATTGGCCTGAAGTTCACCATTCGGGGACAAGGGGTCCCCACGCAGTGCAGGACGCTAGGCCTACCCTTGGCCTTTGCGCACCCGCCGAGGCGAGGCAAGGGCCCCAGTCCCACCAGCAAGAGGTCGAGGAGGAGGCTGCAGGCGCGCGCGCAGGCTGAGGCAGCAGCGGGCGCCGCGCCGCGGCCACCGCCCCAGTCCACCGCGCCAGGAGGCACACCTGAGGACGCACCTGGGAGGAGCAGGCAGAGAGAGGAGCAGCTCGACGACGCGAGGTGGGAGGCGCTCACACCCGTCGCGGGCTGGACTCACTACCCGTGCGCTGACGACACCGAGCAGCACGGACACCGGATGGACCAAGAGGAGATCGACGTCTTCGCCGAGCTTGAGTGCATGGAGGATGACGGCGTTGGCTCGCCATGGTCGCAGCCACCAGACGAGACCTACGCGGACGGCGAGGCGAGGCGTCAGAACGCAAATCCAGCGGCGGTGCTCCTCGAGCCGTCAGCTGGTCCATCGTCGCCATGGACGCAGCCACCAGCTGAGTTCTACGCGGACGGCGAGCTGAGGTGTCAGAACGCGAAATCCACGTCGGTGCTCCTCGAGCCGACCGCTGGTTCACGTCGCCACGGCAGCTCGACCAATTGTCAGAGTTTCGCCCAGTGTCAGAGCGCAAATCCAGCGGCGGTGCTCCTCGAGCCGCCAGCTGGTTCACCGTCGCCACGACCCGCTCATGTTCGCGGCCAGGATCCGACGGGGCGTCTGAACGCAAATCCCGCGGCGGTGCTCCTCGAGCCGCCCGCGGGTTCAACGTCGCCACGTGCTGAGTGCTTGGGCCAGGACGCCGACCAGCCCAGGGCGCAGGACACGACGGAGATGGGCGACCTCTGGACCATGGCGGAGATGGCGGCAGAGCCAAAGGCCCAGCAGCAGATCCCCACCTACATCACACAGAGCGCAGCCTTCGAGGCGACTGAGGAGGAGGCCACAGCGCTGGGCAAGAGATACTCGGCGGTCATGGACACACTGGAGCAGTTCTACTGCATGGCGTACCGCATCGCGCCGCAGGACCGTGCCAAGTTTTGCGGGCGAGGTGACCCCAGGCAGTTTGTCGTATGCAAGGGCAAGGAGAGGCACGAGAGGAGAACGAGATATGCAAACCACACAGCGGACTGGTGGAGCAGGGCGGAGAGCACGCTCTCGCTCCTCGCCAGGCTCCGCAAGAGGAACAAGGCGCAGGCGCAGCAGCAGCATTTGGCAGCGGCTGGCAGGCACCTCGCCTACGACGGCATGCCGCAGACCAGCGCGTCCGCGTCAGAGACGGCCAAGCTGCACCGCAAGCTGTGGCACACGAGGCTGATGGACCTGAACCAGGTCAACACCGAGGTGATCGAGGGCATGGCAGCACAGGCAGAGGAGGAGAAGAGATACGCGATCAAGAGGGACATGAGGGAGAACTCCAGGGCGTTCGGGCTGTGGCTGGCCTCAGCGGAGAAGAGCGTTGGCACGCTCCACCGCATCACCAAGCCGCCGCCCAGGAGGGAGGAGGAGCTGATCACCGACGGCGGCGTCACGGACTGCCCGACCGCCATCGTGGACGAGAAGGCTCGGGAATTCCAAAGGATCTGGAGATGCACGAGGCTGCCGCACGAGCAGCACGCGTCCATCCTGCAGACCCTCAGGAGCTCCGCACGAGGCACCGACGAGAGCGTGTGGACCCTTGAGGACTTGGACAGCGCGCTGCGGGGCGAGCCTGACCGAGGCAAGGGCGTGGACGTGCTCACATGCTCGGACATCAGGAGGCTCCCACCCGAGGGCCGCATGAGGATCGTGGAGCTCTTCAACGAGTGCGAGCGGCAACTCGCGTGGCCATGGCAGCTGCTATGCGAGATAGTGATGCTCACGCCGAAGCCCGCCAAGGGCGACCGCGCCCTCGCGCTGCTGCCGCAGATGGTCAGGTGCTGGGAGCTGCTTCACAGACCTGAAGTGCGGCGCTGGGCAAGGACACACCAGAGAGGCTGGGACGCAGCAGTGGAAGGCAACAGCTGCCTGAGAGAAGCGATGACCAGGGTCATCGGGGACGAGTGCTGCGAGGCGCTCGAGGTTTTTCACGGCAACCTGCTGGCGGACATCGAGAAGTTCTACGACAGTCTCCAGCTCGACTGCGTCATCGAGGCCGGCCTGCGCATGCACTTCAGGCCGCGCCCGCTGGCGATGATGCTCCTTCAGCACTCGGCGACGAGGATCATACGCTGGAAGGGCGCCTACTCCCTGCCACTGTGGGCCGACCGCTCGCTGCTCGCAGGATCGAGGCACAGCAACAGTTTAGCCAAGACTGTCGTGTACGTCATCTTGGCCAACTTGCTCGAGAGGTCGCGCGCGCTGCCCAAGCCGATGCCGAGGGCCTGGTTTGATGACATCAGCGTGCGCATCGTGGGCAGCGCGAAGGCAGTCGAGCAGGAGCTGACGGACACCACCATGGCGCTGAGGGACGAGCTAGAGGCACAGGGTCTTACGCTGGCGGACAAGACGGTGATCTTCGCAACCAGCTACAGGACGACGCGCGCGGTGCAGAGGGCTCTGCGCCAGAAGGGGCTCCAGGTTCAGGCAGTCACTGAGGGCAGGGACCTGGGCATCGACAGAGGAGCCAGAGGCACGCTGCGGCGCGCCACCCACAGGAAGCGCACCAGCGGCGCTTTCAGGAGATGCGGAGCGGTCGGCACCAAGCTGAGAAAGCTGGTGCTGGCCAAGAGGCGGGGAGTTCTCCACCAGGGGCCCGTGGCGTCCTACATGTACGGCGCAACCGTGCACGGCATGGCGCCATGGGCGAGGCAGAAGGCGAGGAGGAGGTACGCTCAGGCATTGAGGAGGCCGTGGCCAGGACGCTGCCTCACCACCTTCCTGGCGCTGGAGGGCACGGACCCCGCAGCCACCGCGGTGAGGGCGCAGCTGAAGACGTGGTTCGAGGTCTGGGCCCGCCACCCCGAGATCCGCAACCAGGTGAGGCGCGCCTGGCCGAGGATCTACTTCAGAATGCAGAGACTGGAAGCCAACAAGAGGTGGCAAGCTCGACGTGGCCCGCTGGCCAGCATGATACTCCTGCTCTGGGAAGTCGGCTGGGACTCCAGAGGGCCCGACACCTGGATCGACAGGAACGGCGACTACTGGAAGTTCGGCACGGAGGAGCAGGGAGGCGACTACACCGAGATTGTTGAGGCGTTCCTCGACGACCTGCAGGATCAGCTGTGGGAGCAGGCCGCGCAGCACCACAACGGCGCTGGCCTGGAGAGAGGAGCGGACGTCAAGGACCTGAAGCACCACCTCAGGATGCTGGCCAAGAAGGAGCGCTACGGCTACTACGGCGCGCTCCTAACCGCGGCTTGCGCAGGCACCTGGACGCATCGCCGCAAGCACGACACCTTCGGCGGCGACGAGGCGAGATGCGAGTGCGGAGAGGCCGAGGATGACGTGCACCGCATCTGGGGCGCCTGCACAGCTAGGGAGGACAGCGAGGCAGTGAGGCGCAGCAGCGGCCTTACCAGGAGGGCGCTCGAGGGTTGCGAGACCAACCCCGCGTTCTGGCTTCGGGGCATCACCCCCAAGAGCTGGACCGTGCCGCCGAGATGCGACACCCTGCCCGCAGAGCACCTCGTCGGCGCCTGCAACTCCGAGCGCCGCCTCCGCGCTGACGAGGGGCGAGAGCTCACGGCATGCGGGGACGGCTCAGGAGGCGAGTACAGCGCGGACGAGAGATACTGCAGGTGCGGCTGGGGCTGGGTGCTGCTGGGCGACGGCGACGAGTTCGAGCAGATCGGCGCACGCTTTGGGCCTCTCCCAGGAGCTCGGCAGTCCAACAACCGCGCCGAGCTCTACAGCTTCCTGAGCTTCCTGCGCGCGACCGAGGGCAGAGTCACCTTCTGGACGGACAGCGAGGTCACGTGCACGGGCTGGGCTGCGCAAAGGGAGAAGACCCAGGGCCAAGGGCGCAGCAACGGCGACCTGTGGTTCCAGGTCGGTGAGGCGATTAGAGAGCGAGGAGGAGACAGGAGCGACATCACCATGAAGCACCTGAACAGCCACATGACGGAGCACGAGGCGATGGCGAAGGGCGTGCCGAGGCGAGTCTGGGCGGGTAACAAGGCAGCTGACGAGTACGCAGAGGCAGGAGCTGCGACGCACGCGATCAGCGACTCGGAGATGAGCTGCTACGAGTGGGTGCGCGCCACGGCCCATTTGGTGAGAGAGCGCATCGCGGCCACCACCGCTGCAGTGCTCGCCAGAAGGCCGCCCGACGACAAGGAAATGAGAACGGCAAGAAAGAGGCTCGCGCAGCAGAGGCGTCAGGACCGCCTCTTGAAGCGCGACCTGCTCGGCGGCGAGGCGACCAGGAGACCACCGACGTCGCACATCCTGGAGCGTGACAAGCGAGGCACAGGATGGAGGTGTCAGCATTGCAGGGAGGCGGTCAGCTGCAGCACGGCGACAGCGACCATCCGCGACTGGATGGAGAAGCCGTGCGGGGGGCCACCTCCGCTGAGAGCCATCACCATCACGAGGTACGGAGTGGAGTCGCACCCGACACACCAGCTGAGGAGGTTGCTCGACCAAGACCGCTGGTTCTGCGAGCGGTGCGGAGGAGCGACGACGGAGCTGATCGCCGCGAAGCTGCAGGAGCCCTGCTGCGGTCACACAGCCTGCAGCAGTGGACACTACAGGCTCGAGGGCTGGCTGAGGCAGGCCGCCAAGGAGGGCGGAGCAGGACAGCGGGCAACGCCACACGAGACCTACGCGGACGGCGAGCTGAGGGGTCAGATCGCAAGTCCAGCGGCGGTGCTCCTCGAGCCGTCAGCGGGCTCACCGCCGCCAGAGACGCAGCCACCAGTCGTGATCTGCGCGGACGGCGAGCTGAGGTGTCAGAGCGCTAAATCCATGTCGGTGCTCCTCGAGCCGGCCGCTGGTGCTCGTCGCCACTGCAGCCCGTCCCATGGCCAGGGCTTCGCTCAGGGTCAGAACGCAAATCCAGAGGCGGTGCTCCTCGAGCCGCCAGCGGCGTTCCCCGAGCTGCCCGCGGATCCAGCGTTGGCACGATCGGACGAGCAGGTGAGGAGGGCACGCACCGATGAGGAGCAGCAGCAGGAGGCGCAGCGACTACTGCAGACCGCAGCGAGGCTGGCCAACACCAGCGTGCAGCCCCAGCACGACACCGTGCAGTACGCCACGCAGGCGGAGGACCTCGACGTCGCTGAGGCAGAGGCAGCGAGGGCGAGGGCCATGCTGGAGGCCGAGAGGGAGAAGGCAGCTGTGCAGCGAGGCGAGAGGCCTCGGCAAAGGAGAGCCGCGCGAGAGGCCCCTCTGCCTCTCGCAGAGCTGAGGCGCCTGCTGGAGGGTGGCGAGCAGCGGGAGAGGCGACCTGCGCGTGCCTCGCGTCAGTCGGACACGCGAGGCGGAGGCGAGGGGATCCAGCCAGCTGGCGGCGGTGGCCTGACGGCGGTGCGGTGCGAGGCACGCGGCGAAGCGGCAGCTGGACTGCCTGCAGGTCTTGCGGGGCATGCACCTCGCGCTGATCCAGGGTGTGGTTCAGGCCGTGAAGCCCGTGCTGCGGCCGCCCCGCCGCCCCGCGCAGCTGCGGTGCCGCCAGAGGAGGACGGCGGTGCCGCAGAGGAGGCAGGCTGCGGCCGCCAGAGGAGGACGGCGGTGCCACAGCTGCGGCCGCCAGAGGAGGAGGGCTGCGGAGCGCAGCTGCGGTGCCGCAGCTGAGGCGGGCGCCGCCACGCCGCCGCGCGCGCCCGCGCGGCGGCCGCCACGACGCTGGCGACACGAAAGGGTCGAAAGGGCTCCTCCCCCTCCTCCTCCTTTTCCTCCTGCCCCTCATCCTCCTCCTCCGCCTCCTCCTCCGCCTCCTCCTCCGCCGTTCCTTTTCCTCATCGATAACTTCTCCCTGTATCACCCCGAGGCCAGTTTGTAGGGCGGGCTGGGCACTTCGCCCGAGATTTCCTCACCGTTTATGAACTTTGAAACTCAAACATAGGCAACAGCTTCCCAGATGGAGGGCGGGTCGTTTTCAAAACGTGGCTCTCGCTTTAGCGCCGCGCACATTCGTTTGCAAAGTTTTCATGAGTCACACGGATTGAAGGCGGGTCGTTTTCAAAATGTGGTTCTCGCCTCAGCGCCGCACATATTTGTGTTCGACAACTGCTAGAGCTTTACGAATTGACGGCGGGCCGTTTTCAACATGCAGTTTTCGGTTTAGCGCCGCGCAAATTTGTTAAACAAGTTGCAAGAGCTTTGCGGATTGAGGGCGGGTCGTTTTCAACATGTGGTTATCGCCTTAGCGCCGTGCACATTTGTTTTCAACATGTGCAAAAGTGTCACAGATGTTTTCAAGTGTTGCAAAAGTGTCACGGATTGAGGGCGGTTAAGTTTCCAATTGTGGTGGTCGTTGTAGCGCCGTGCGTACTTTTGTGAAAATTGCAAGAGCATCACTGATCTCCCATGATTGACGTACCAGATATTGTGTTTTGAAAAGGGTTCACGATTATGAGGGCGCAACAGTTATTATGATTCGCGGAGTTGAGGTCCCAGGAACAGGACTGGCGTTATGGCACGATTCAGGATCGTCAAAACGCAACAGTCAGGTTCATCCGTGTTGGAATGCCGGGAATAATGTTTTGGCATGCTTCGGGGTCTTCACACGGTTGTCTTCAACGAGGCAGGTCTTTCTGTAGGGGCCTTTTCAAGAGGGATTTTTGGGGGAGGGTTTATTCTAACATGTTGGTGATTCTTGGGTTTACGCTGGTCTTCCTCCCCCTCCTCTTCCTCCTCCTCTTCCTGTTCCTCCTCCTCATCCTCCCGGGCCCATTCCCCGCCCCCTCGTTTTCTGCGCGTCGGCCAGATTTTGACCCGAACGGCCGCAACGTCAACATCCTCCTCCTCCTCCTCCTCCTCCTCCTCCTCCTCTTATTCGTCCTCCTCCCCCTCCTCCTCTTCCTCCTCCTCCGCTTATTTATCTTTCTCCTCCTCCTCCCTCTTATTTGTCCTCCCCCTCCTCCTCTTCCTCCTCCTCTTCTTCCTCCTCCTCCTCTTCTTATCTTTCTCCTCCTCCTCGTCCTCATCATCCTCCTCATCATTCCCCATCTGCACCCCCATCCTCACCTTCCCCCTCTTCCGCTGACGCCCGCCCGCGCACCGCTGCCCAGCGCAAGAGCTCCCTCGCCGTGCGCCCCCGCCCGCCGAAGGTGGCCTTGGCCCAGCAGGAGAAGGAGGAGGTGGACCGGCAGGTCGAGGCGGTTTGCCGAGGAGGATGAAGCGGAGGAGGGTGGAGGAGGAGGAGGAGGAGGAGGAGGAGAAATTAGAGGAGGAGGAGGAGGAGGAAGAGGATGTTGACGTTGAGGAGGAGGAGGAGGAGGAGGAGTCCGTGGTATCAAGATCGATAGACCGTCGTTCGTGGGAGGAGGAGGAGGAGGAGGAGGAGGAGGAGGAGGAGGAGGAGGAGGAGCGTAGGAGGAGGAGGAGGAGGAGGAGGAGGAGGAGGAGGAGGAGGAGGAGTATCGCAGTGTACTGCTGATGTCCCTGAGAGGAGGAGGGGGCAAGAGGGAGGAGGAGAAGGATTGGCATGGAGGAGGCGGGTCCTGAGAGAGACGCGCCATGCAGATCAGGGCGGCTCGCCGAGCTGCATCCCGTCTCCTCGCAATGAGGCAGCCAGAGATGGTGATGACCAAGCTGCAGGACCAGGTTTATCGCCGCCGCTTGCGCGTCCAAGGGACGTCCGACGGTTTCGATATTTTCGCAGTGGACGCCGCACGGCATCCCGGTTCCAGCGCGCCATCGACCGGCTGCCTCCCAGGGTATCGCTCATTCGCTAGTTCCCCTCCTGTGCCCTGCCGCTGCCGCTGCCGCTTCCTTTGACATGGGTTGGTGCCGGCAGCGATGACAATAATATGAATAGTAACGTTCGCAACTATTTGTTCGAGGTGTCAAAGAAGTGCGCCCTCCCCTCCTCCAGGGTTGAGCGCAGATTAGCACACATAGACCTACTGTAGTATCAGGGGCTCCTGCTCGCGTTCTCGTCAGAATCTCAGCGTGAGTATCTCGCTGTCATCGGGAGATTTACTGGCGGACGAAAGCGCCGGTCGTCGGGACACCCCGCGAACGGACGCAGAAGCGGATGCGGACGTCGAATGGTACGGAACTGGCAACCTGGATAAGCAATCCAAGCTTACGTGATCTTTTCCGACTCTTCGTCCTCGTCGTAAAATGGGTCCGTCAAGTCGACTCCCCGTTTGAACCGGGAAACGACTGCTGAGTCTCATTCGGGGGGTGGTTCCGAAGTTTGTGAAATCGGGCCGTCTCCCAAATTGGCTCAGCAGCCATTGCCGGCGCCAGCAATGTTCGACGTCTGTGTCGTCGAAGCTATGGATGATCTGCAAGGCGAAATGGCAGCGGTGATGGCAGGCCTGCCTGCAGCTGGCCGGCATATCGCCGAAGAGGCAGCCGGGTCGAGAGCACCCGCCGCGAAGCAAACCCGGGAGGCCATCAGCCTGTCCGTCAAATTTTCGCTCGTGAAGCGAACCAACACGGAGGGTATACCAGGGGATCATCAAGTGCTCGACCCGGGGGGGGGCCAGGGGCTGTGCCCTTTGGTCACCTCCCCTTCCGGCCAGTCCGCAAAAGATCCCGGCGCAGAAATTTTGAACCGAAGTGCCACGAAGATCCCCAGCTCCGCCCCCGCACCTGCTCCCCGCGAGCCAGGGGCACGGGACCCGACCGCCGTAGAGCCTTCAGGGCCCCGTCTGGCGCGTCGTCTTCCGCTCGCACGGCCCGCTCCATTGCATCGAGTTCTCGCATCAACGAACCATGGATAGCGTTGTTCTTCCTCTGGCGGGTAACGCTTGCTATCCGGGCCCAACCCCCCCGGGTAACGCTAACGCTCGTACGTGTTTCGGGGTTGGAGGGCGGACCCCCCTTCTCTCAGCAAGTATGGCGCTGTTTTCACAGGCGTATCTTGGTGCTGACAGAGTGTGGTGTTCACAAACGTGTTGTGGCGTTCGCAGGTTCTTCGCCTGTTGCGGCGCCGAATTCACAGGCAGTGCGTGGTGCTAACAGGCATGTTTCGGTGTTCGCCTGCCTGTTCTGGCGCCTGCAGGCTTTGCAGTGCTCCGGCTAGTGTGGTTCACGTTTGCATCCTTATGTTCTCTTCCCCTGCTCTTCCTACTGGTGGAACTCTGGAAGCAAAGCTGCCAAGGGATTTCGCAGCCATCTCTGGGTGGAGCAACGGTTATCCCGCGTCTGTTACAATTGGCACTGACGAAAGCGAGGCGACGTCGAACGATGCCATGAGTGCACTTGACTTATGGCATAACATAATCCTACCTCCCCCCGCCTGCTCCATCGCCTACTAATATCCTCCCCGTTGTTCGTCGTCCTCTGCCCCTCCTCCTCCTCCTTCTCCTCTACTTCCTCTTCCCCTCTGGATTGCGCTGTGCGCTATTGGGATTATATTAGTGGCCATTTGGGCCATATGGGATTATCCGCGCAGCGCCTTTTTCCCCTCCGACTCGTCCTCCCCCTCGCTCCTCCCCGTCCTCCTCGTGGGCTTTCGCTTGCACACGTGGGCCGAATTTTGTGACATGTTCGTTGCGCGCGGGCGCGCCGAGGTACGATGTGGCTGTTCGCTCCTATCTTTTCACGTGCCATCCAAAAACAAAAACTCCCACCTCCTTCCAACCTCCTCCTCTCCCTTCCCTCCTTCCGCACCTCTCGCCGGAGTTCCCCCCGTCCTCCCGCTTTTGTCCATCTCCTCTTGGCCGTCTCGTTCGAAGCATGCTACGGATGGTTTTGCCAAAACTTCAGAGGGCCAGCCCGGCAGCTTGCGTGTCATCGATGCTACTCTCCACGCGCTGCGGCGTACACGGGCGACGTGGCGAGGGTTTCCGCGGTCTGTGGCGGGCCCCGCAAAACAGGCTTCGCAAGCTATTGATGCGCCCGTTGGCACGTATTGTTGTAGACAGGTGTTGCGGTGCACGAAGGCATTGGCGTGCAGGTGCCGCGGTGCACATGGTTGCTGCGGCGCACGCAGGCGCCGCGGTGTGCACGTGCGCTCTGGCACACGCAGGCAACGCTTTGGACACAAGGACTGTTGCGCACACGGTTGCTGCACCATGCGCAGACGTTGCGGCGCACATGGGCGACGCGGTGGCGTTGCGCACGCAGCTGCTGCACCGAAATATCGTGGTGCACTCAGGCGGCGTTGCTTTGCACCAATGCATGTAGCACTGTCGCGCTCGCAGGGATTACAGCGCGCGCAGGGATGCGCCGATGGCGCGGACGTACCCTGGCGGGCGCACGCCGCGGCCGCCGTCACCGTTGCCCGCCGCCCCCCTCCCCCCGGCACCAGCCGCTACCCCAAATAATGAAAACAAGAATAAAACATCATGCGCCAACAGAGGCCTCAAGTGCGCGACATTTCCCGAGTTCCGTTGCCCGACCGGGAAACCGAGGACAGCGCAAAGCAGGCAGTCTGTCGCGAATGCCCGGTAATTTGCAACTTGTGCAAGTTGATTTCTCTGACCGGACTGTCCTCCCCTTTTTTTTTTCTCACAATTGTATGGCAATGCGTGGCTTCGAATGGTAGCAGGCCGAAGAGAAGAGGCGGGGGGCGGCGACCGAAGAAAGGGATTGGGAGATGGCGCGAACGAGGGGGCAGATCGCGAGAACCGAAGTTCAACCGCATCGCCATTTATACGCACAGTGGAGCAGGCCGAGGAAAGGCAGCAGGCTGCCGCCTCAGAGCAGGTGCTGCGCACGTCGCATGAGTTCCACGAACTAGCCGACAAGGCCGAGGCACCGGTAGCCAGAGAAGCGCGCCCAAGACCTCGGGAAGAGCATCGCTGAGGCCAGGCGCGTCGTCCGGGGCGCTAGAGTGGTCGGGCAGGCGACCGCGTCAAGTGTCGCGGAGGAGCTCTAAGCGGCTGAGGCGCGCAACGTTCTCATTGCGGCGGATGCACGGGCGGCTGTTCGACGGGTTCAGGCCGGTCGAATGACCGCCGAGGCCGTCGCGCGTAGAGGGTCGGCTGAGAGGGGAGAGGCGACGCGGCAAGCGCAGGGCGAGGTTAGCAATTCTCGTCATCAGGCGCAGGCCATTGCCCTAGCAGCGATGGAGAACTGCGCACGCGCTGGTGCTGAGGTTTGCAACGCGCGGAAGAGGGGCCTGCGACTTGAACAGCAGGCGAATGGCGAGGTGACCATCGCAGCCCGGCACACCGAGGGAGAACAACACAATCCATAGAGGGGAGACGTGGGTGGCGCGAGAAGCTCAACCGAAGAACATCAGAGGTTTTCAGACATGCCCACGGGGGCAATGCGGAGCGTCGACGGCCACGTCGAAGCAAAGGCCGAGAAGGCCGAACATGACGCCTGGAGGCACGAGTTGCGCGCCGAGAAGCGCGCGGAGGCTGCCGCCGCCGCCGAAAATCAGGTCCAAGAGAAAGAGGAGAAAGCCAGGGAAGAGGCAGAGCGCCGCCCGAAGACAGTGAAGGGAGCGGAGCGAGCTCTGGCGGCCCCCGCCACCTCCTTTCCTGGCTACAATCAACCTGACCCCTCGAAGCCAGCTGGCGACGGTCGATGATCAGAATGATGACTGGGGCGAGGATTCCGACGACCCTGATTCGGAGGACGACGAAGACGAGCCGTCCGATGAAGATGGCGAAGAGGGTGACCGTCGGCGCGGCCCGTGCGATGGGCCGCCAGATGGCCCGCTCAGCGGCAAAGACGGAGGCGGCGCGCCCCCCGACGGGGCGCCAGGCATTAGCGCTCATTGCAACGACGCTGGCAAGATGGAGAATGTGAACATCGAACATGTCCGCGACGCAGCCGGCCCTGAATAATGGAGCAGGGGCGCGGTCCGCCACGTCGCGCCATGTTTGCCCAGTTGTCAGGAAGCTACTGGCTGGATCCTAGACTCGCTCGCAAACTCTGAGTGAAGCCAACCGGACCTCGAAGGATCGAAGGTCGCCAGCTCCGATCCGTCACTCCGCCAGCGAGATCGATCGCTTCGACGCCGCTATGCTCAGAGAACAGATGATGAAGAGTCGTGCCGCTGCGGACTATCGCCGTGCAAATGGCCGCCCGTGAGGATCGCCGCCAGGCGCGCACTCGCCAGGCCTCGATGGACACGCACGCCCGCGGCTCGGGTAAGGACGCGGGTGCTGACCTTTATCAATACTATGACGAGTGGGCGAAGATAACGAGCGAGATGGGCAAGCCTCACACAACCGCCCGCCCATCAGTCCATGAACATTTCTATTGGGCGATGGACTGTGCCCGCGCGCGGCCGTGACTTTTGCCGCGGGAGACCGCGGCAATCGCCAGCGCGGCACATGAATGAAGTCGTGCGAATGATTGCTGGAGCAGATCAGCCGGCGCACTGAGACCGACCGAGGCTTTCGGAATTGCGCCGCGCAACGACAGCAACTCAACGCCCGTGGCCTCTCCGCGGGAGGCGCGGGCGGCGGCGGCGGGGGCGCGGGCGTCAGCGGAGATGGCGGAGGCAAAAATTCCTTTTTCATGAAGGACGGCCGCCTCAAAAAGTCGGCAGCGTGCAACAGGTGCGCCTTGGGGGCGCGCCGCCGCGCGCGCAGCGTCCACGCGCGCGCCCCAAGTCTGGCGCTCCGGCGCTGGCCTCGCCGGCCCCGTCCAACGCTGGCCCGGGCGGCGAAGATAGCGGCACGGGCAAGGGCCAGCAGGAGGAGAAGCGCAAGCCCAGGGGAGAGGGGGAAGTCAAGGGTCGCGGCAGGAGCCGTGACCGCGGAGGCGGCAAGGCGGCTGGAGGCGGTGACCGCCAGAGGTCCCATAGCCGAGCACCCAGCGCGAGTTCCTCCAAGAACTGGCGTCGCTACGCGTTCGGCAGAGGCTCTTGCCCACTCCCGCAGGAGAAGCGCCCGCGACAGCACGGAAGAACCATTGCGGAACAAAAACGCCCCCAAGACAAATCCGAGGCGCATTTTGAGCAGACCGGGGGACCTACCCCCAACGCGTGCAACCCCGATCAGATCTCCGCCGCGGCCCAGAACGTCAAAAAACGCTGAAGTGTTGAGCTCATCAAGAGTTGTGAAGCGTGTTGCGTGACGGCCAGCAAGGGCATTGCAACGCAGCAGGTGTTGTAGAGGGGTGCGTGTCCGATCGCGGAGCTCCAGGGAAACAGAGACATATTTTGTTTCGAACGATCCCCACCGACATTTTCGGTTTTTGGTCCCGAGCGTGCGCTCGTTCATTCTGGTGTGTTGCGAGGTGCTCTGTGCCATATATGATATATTATGTTGTGGTGTGAGGCGCGGTGTTATTTCAGTTTCTGCGCGACCAAGTCTGTCATAGCTTATGGTGCCATTGTATGTGATGTTTTATTATGACGGTATAGTACATTATGTCGCGCCCTGTCATGTGATGTGCCGCCATGGGGTGGCATGGTATATGGTAAGATGCTGTACCATGCTATGGTGTTGTGCGATTGTATGGTCGTTGATGCTATGGTATGGTTTGGCATGTTATACCATTTTAGTTTATGTGATGTATGTTCGGAAATGTCATGACATGCTTTGTTATGATGTGCTGTATTATGATAGCCGGTGCAACGTGATTTGAGTGCGTTGAGTTGGTATGAGTTGTTTGACTTGTCGTGTTACGGGATGCGATATGTTGCGATGCGGGGGTATGGCATACACGACTATGCCATGGTGTGTGATGTTATGAGATGGTATGCCATGGTCTAGTATGGTATGCTCGGATATGGTATGTTCCGCGGTCTCGTGTTTTACTTTGTTCTGCGGGGGGGCAGGGGATCTGGCGGCGCGGCATGCAGAGTGGGCGAGTCGGCGCGGGGGGCGGGACCTTCAGGGAATATCGGAGGCTTGGGGATTTCGTGCCCGCAGTTTGCAGAGTGGGCGAGTCGGTGCGGGGGGGCGGGACCAGCAGGGATTATCGGGAGCTTGGACCTGGCGGCCGCAGTACGCAGGACGGGGGGGGCCGGGACCACCAGGGATTATCGGGAGTCCGGGGATGTGGCGGCCGCGGTATGCAGGGCGGTGGGGGTGGTACCACCAGGGATTATCGGGAGCTTGGGGATCTGGCGGCCGCGGTATGCAAGGCGGGCGGGTTGGGAGGCCTGTTCTTAAAGTCTAACGACCCCAATGTCGGGTGGGGAAACACACCTGTCTGCGGGAACCCGTCTAGGTGTTCGGGGGGCGGAGAAGAGGAGCAGTGAGAAACGGGATGGCCACGGATGGTGAAGGGGGGACGTGGGGGGAGGGAGGAGGACGGATGAGGGGAAAGAGGAAGGAAGAGGAGGAGGATGAGGAGGAGGAAGAGGGGAGGAGGAGGAGAAGCAGGAGGAGAAGAAGGAGGAGAAGAAGGAGGAGAAGCAGGAGGAGGAGGAAGAGGAAGAGGAGGAAGCGGAGGAAGAGGAGGAGGGGCTTGAGGAGGGGCGTATGGGAGGGGGGGAGGAGAGGAGGGGAGGAGCAGGAGCAGGAGCAGGAGGAGGAGGGATGGGGACGAGGAAGGTTGGGGGCAAATGGAGGGGGGAGGGAGGAAGAGGGAGAGGGAGACATCATCACCAGGTTGGGGGAGGGAGGGAGGATGAAGAGGTGGGCGGAGGAGGAGGAGGGGTGGCGGAGTGGGAGGATGAGGGGGAGGGAGGGAGGGGGGGAAAGGAGGGAGGGAACGGGGAGCAAGAGGGGATGGATATGGACGGATGGAGGCGGAGGAGGAGGAGGAGGAGGAGGAGGAGGAGGAACGAGAAGCAGGATAAAAAGAGAGAGAGAGAGAGAAAGTGGACAAGGAAAGGAGGAGGAGGAGGAGGAGGAGGAGGAGGAGGTGGATGTTGGCGGGAGGGCAGGCAGGGTAGTGGGAAGGAGGAGCGGGGGAAGAGGAGCCAGGATCCCCCCTCTCGGGCCAGGCGCTCGAAAAGGAGCTCGCGGCGGCCGCCACGCTCCGGGCCGAGCTGGAGGCAGCCGAGGACACGTGTGCCGCCCCGAGTCGCCGCGTTCGCGGCCCTCCTTCCCTACCCGTCCTTGTGGCTGTCCTCCTCTCTCCCCTCCCCCGTCCTCCTCCTCCTCCTCCTCCTCCTCCTCCTCCTCCTCCTCCTCCTCCTCATCATCCCCATCCGTGACACATTGCGCTCCCTTTGTCCCATCGGGCGTCGCAGAACCCTCGTTGTGAATTCTTAGGCTTACGCCACACCGCCGACCCCTTGTTTATGCCAATCTGGGGGTAGTAGAAGCTGCGAAGGGGTGAAAAGGCGAGTGATATTTGTTTGGTGTCTGTTCGCCGCCACCGCCAGAGGGTCTCGGGCAGTTCCGCGGGGAGGTCCGAGCGGACAGCGACACTGCGAGTTTTGGAGCCACTCGGGGGCCGTTTCGGAGCCTCTGGGGTGCTTCTTGGGGGTTCCTTGGGGCGTCTGGGCGGCCTCGTGAGGGCCTCTGGGGGCCTCTTGGGGCACTCTTGGGGCCCCCTGGGGCTCCTGGGGGCAGAAAGCTAGAGTTTCAACATGTTTGGTCGCCCTCTTGGGCCCCTCGTGGTGCCGTCTTGGAGCCCTCTTGGGCCGTCTTGGGGACCTCTTGGGCCGTGTTGGGGCCGTCTTGGGCCGTCTGGAGGCCGTCTTGGGGGCCTCTTGGGCCATCTTGGGGCTATCTTTGGGGCCTCTTTGCCCGTCTTGGAGCGTCGGGAAGCCGGAAAGGCGGAAAAGCAAAAAACATCGAAAAACACTCTGGAAAATCAGCAATTTTTGACTCTTTGGGCCCTCTTGGGAGGCTCATTTGGGACCTCAGGGGCCGTCTTGGAGACCTCTTGGCCCGTCTTGGGGCCATCGTGGGCGTCTTGGAGCGGTCGTTTGGCTTCTCGGAGCCTTCGTGGGCCGTCTTGGAGGCCTCTTGGGGGCTTCGTGGCCCGTCTTGAAGCCCTCTTGGGCCAGGAAAAGCCCCGTGGAGCGCTCGTCCCGGACCCTTGGGCCAGGAAAAGCCCCGTGAACCGCTCGTCCCGGACCCCCCCCCCCCCCTCCAAATCGACCGGACCGGGCTCCCGGGGGAGGGGTTTGGGGAGGGGGAAGCATCTCACACGCCGATGATCCCCAAGGGGTCGGCGGATTCCTTTGCAGATAATGTCTCGTAATGTTGACCGATGGCCCAGCACGCGTGGCATTGACGCGGGCCGGCGACGCAGCAAGAGTACCGAAGCCGTTGTCTCCACCAAGCGGAGAGTGTATCCGATGCATCCGCATCGTCAGCTTGTTCCGAAAGTGACGGCACCATCGGCACACGCAATGGCCGCGCAAGAAACCATCGCAATTGGAAGCTCTGGACGTTTCTTAAAATTTGTTGTTTGGTCGGTTATTCCTGCGTTACGGTTGTCGTTGGCAATTGTTTCTGGTTCAGCGCAGTGTTTTCTCGCGAGGTTGCAGCCTGGCCACTTGTAGCGCTTTTCCCGCGGAGATTCCCTTGAATGTGTTTTCGCGATGCCGAGTGGCGATCATTCGCGGAGGCGCCCGTTTGCCCCGACGCGCGCGCGCGCTGATCAGGTGAGGTCGCAGTAGTAAAATCGTGATCGTTGCAGCGTTTCATCATTATGTTTAAGGCGGCGCATAACGCACTTTTCGCTTGTTAGCTGCGCGTGTTTTGTATGGGCGGATTGCCACTGCGCAGCGATGTTGCGCCGATTTTGGGCGACGATGCGCTCGTTCATGCGGGCAGAGCGCCTCCGCGTGGCGAGGCCTCCTGAAACGTCTGGCATGCCGCCAAATTTGTCTCTTCTGGGCTCGCTGACCCCCCGCCCCCTTTCCCGTTCTTGGCGGCGCGCCAAACAATGTAATGTCTTTCCTTTTTTCCCAACCAACCTGTGTTGTTGGGTCCTCGTTTTGAAGAGACAGTCCCCGCGTTCCTCCTTCCTCCTTCCTCCTTCCTCCTCCTCTCCTTCCTCCTCCCTCCTCCCCCTCCCTTCTGGCACACCCCTCACACGCTTCGTGGCCCCATAGGGAGCTCCACCGAAGGCCCCAGTGGCTGCGCCCGCATGCGGTTCCTCCCCCATTCTGGCACACCCCTCACACGTTTCGTGGCCCCATAGGGAGCTCCACCGAAGGCCCCAGTGGCTGCGCCCGCATGCGGTTCCACCCACACTGGCACACCCCTCACACGTTTCGTGGCCCCATAGGGAGCTCCACCGAAGGCCCCAGTGGCTGCGCCCGCATGCGGTTCCACCCCCCATTCTGGCACACCCCTCACACGTTTCGTGGCCCCATAGGGAGCTCCACCGAAGGCCCCAGTGGCTGCGCCCGCATGCGGTTCCACCCCCCATTCTGGCACACCCCTCACACGTTTCGTGGCCCCATAGGGAGCTCCACCGAAGGCCCCAGTGGCTGCGCCCGCATGCGGTTCCACCCCCCATTCTGGCACACCCCTCACACGTTTCGTGGCCCCATAGGGAGCTCCACCGAAGGCCCCAGTGGCTGCGCCCGCATGCGGTTCCACCCCCCATTCTGGCACACCCCTCACACGTTTCGTGGCCCCATAGGGAGCTCCACCGAAGGCCCCAGTGGCTGCGCCCGCATGCGGTTCCACCCCCCATTCTGGCACACCCCTCACACGTTTCGTGGCCCCATAGGGAGCTCCACCGAAGGCCCCAGTGGCTGCGCCCGCATGCGGTTCCACCCCCCATTCTGGCACACCCCTCACACGTTTCGTGGCCCCATAGGGAGCTCCACCGAAGGCCCCAGTGGCTGCGCCCGCATGCGGTTCCACCCCCCATTCTGGCACACCCCTCACACGTTTCGTGGCCCCATAGGGAGCTCCACCGAAGGCCCCAGTGGCTGCGCCCGCATGCGGTTCCACCCCCCATTCTGGCACACCCCTCACACGTTTCGTGGCCCCATAGGGAGCTCCACCGAAGGCCCCAGTGGCTGCGCCCGCATGCGGTTCCACCCCCCATTCTGGCACACCCCTCACACGTTTCGTGGCCCCATAGGGAGCTCCACCGAAGGCCCCAGTGGCTGCGCCCGCATGCGGTTCCACCCCCCATTCTGGCACACCCCTCACACGTTTCGTGGCCCCATAGGGAGCTCCACCGAAGGCCCCAGTGGCTGCGCCCGCATGCGGTTCCACCCCCCATTCTGGCACACCCCTCACACGTTTCGTGGCCCCATAGGGAGCTCCACCGAAGGCCCCAGTGGCTGCGCCCGCATGCGGTTCCACCCCCCCATTCTGGCACACCCCTCACACGTTTCGTGGCCCCATAGGGAGCTCCACCGAAGGCCCCAGTGGCTGCGCCCGCATGCGGTTCCACCCCCCATTCTGGCATACCCCTCACACGTTTCGTGGCCCCATAGGGAGCTCCACCGAAGGCCCCAGTGGCTGCGCCCGCATGCGGTTCCACCCCCCATTCTGGCACACCCCTCACACGTTTCGTGGCTCCATAGGGAGCTCCACCGAGCGCCCCAGTGGCTGCGCTCGCATGCGGTTCCACCCCCCCATTTCGGCACACCCCTCACTCGTTTCGTGGCCCGGGGGCGCCACCGAAGAATATATCCACAATTGCGGTATTCACTACTACGTATGGTTGGGTCTTTCGTCAGGCTAATTTTTGTTCGGCGCTTGCGCTGTCCCCGTTCTTTTGTATGGGCGGATTGCCACTGCGCAGCGATGTTGCGCCGATTTTGGGCGACGATGCGCTCGTTCATGCGGGCAGAGCGCCTCCGCGTGGCGAGGCCTCCTGAAGCGTCTGGCATGCCGCCAAATTTGTCTCTTCTGGGCTCGCTGGCCCCCCGCCCCCTTTCCCGTTCTTGGCGGCGCGCCAAACAATGTAATGTCTTTCCTTTTTTGTTGTTCGGCGCTTGCGCTGTTCACCTTTTTTTTGGGTGGTGATCATTCGTGGTTCGCCTCTCGCCCGACATTTTGACTTGCCTTCCCCCCTCACTCTTTTTCGCATTGTTTGTGTTGTTTCTTCCACTGCGCGCGTCTCCAAGTGGAGAGCCCCGTCGGCTCGTGGAGGACGTGACTTCGTTGGCAAATCATACGCATTGCGGTTGCGCGTAGAAAATCGGGCGTCTGCATTATCTCGATTTGGTCGCGGCAAGTCCCGCGCACTGCGATTGCGCATTTTTCGGCGCGGCGAGTTTTGAGTACCGCCAGAAAAAAGCCGTACCACGCGACAGACCATCGCCCATACCCTTCCAATGGCCGCAACATGTGACACGCTTATCCGCGCTGTTTTGGGTCGTACCCCGTCGAATTCATCATCATCCCCACCTCCGTCCCCCCGTTGTGAGTCCCCTGATTCTTCCGCCTCATTCTGCGTCCGTTGTTTTTGCCTCTCTTGGGTCTCCCACGGGTTACTCTCAGGCCGCACTGGGCGTGTCACAGGGTCGTGTGGGTTGTCTTGGGGGCCTCTTAGGGCATTATTGGGCCGTCTTGGGGCTACGTGAGACATTTCGGAGCCATCGTGGGCCCGCGTCCATGGCGCTTTCTTAGGTTTGTTTACATATTATCGGATGCAGGGCAGGTGCGGCGATGACGGCATCAGAGTCGCCTTCGGGTCTCGGCAGAACAGACGCGTCGCGTTTCCAAGCGGGGAGGCTAGTTGAGGGCCTCCGACGGCCACGCCGGCCACGCCGGGACGTTTGAATTTGGGGTTCCCCTTTTGAATGCCCGGCGGTCCCACAATTCAGGGCCTTATTTTGGGCCTCAGCGGTCGCAGGCCCCACAGAATTCTAAGATCTCACAGGTCCCACAGGTCCCACAGTTCCCACAGGTCCCACAGGTCCCACAGGTTTCGCAGATTTCGCAGGTCGCGCAGGTCTAACAGGCCCCACAAGTCTCACAGGTCCCTCAGGCCCCACAGGTTTCGCAGGTCTCGCAGATCCCACTGGCCCCGCAGTTCCCACGGGTCCCACCAGTCCCACCAGTCCCACCAGTCCCCCAAGTCCTGCAGCTGTCGCAAGTCTCACAGGCCCCGCATGTCCCACATGTCACACATCCCACACGTCCTGCAGGTCCAACAACTCTAGCAGGCCTCGCAAGTTTGGCAGGTCTCGCAGGCCCACACGTCCCAGTGGTCCAACAAATCCCATAACCCTCTCATGTACCATAAATCCTCGAGGTCCCACAGTTTCCACACGTTCCACCGCTCCCACAACGCCCGCAGGTCCGACAAGCCCCGCAGGTCTCGCAGGTCTCGTTGATCCTGCTGGTACCACAGGTCTCACAGGACCCAAATGGTCCATAGGTCCCACAGACCTAAGAAGTCTTGCACGCCCCGCAATTCCAACAGGCCCCACTGATCCCACATATCCCACATGTACTACTACGTCCCCCAGGTCCCACAGGCCCAGCGGTGCCCACAGGTCCCACAGATCTCACAGGTCCCGCAGGTTTCACGGGCCACACAGGTCCCGCGGGTGCCACAGCTCCGACGGGTCCCACTGGTCCAACAAGTCCCACAGGTCTCGCAAGTCTTGCAGGTCGCACAGGTCCCACAGGTTCCACAGGCCCCACAGCCAAGCAGGTGTAACAGGTTTCTCTGGTCCCGCAGGCCTCACAGGCCCCGCAGGTCTCACAGGTGTCTTAAGTCCCACAGGCCCCACAGATCCCGCATTTCCCACAGATCCCACAACTCCCGCAGGTCTCTTCGGTCCCGCAGGTCCCACAAGTCGTGGTCCCACAGCTCACACAGCTCCAACAGGACTGGTTGGTCCCGGAGGTCCCACAAGTCCCAGAGGTCGTACAGCCCCAGAGGGCTCGCGGGTCTCGTAAGTCCCGCAGGTCCCACAGGCCTCGCAGGTTCCGCATGCCCCACATGTCTCACTGGTCCAACTGGTCTAGCAGGCCTCGATGGTCTCTCACATGTCCTGCAGGACCCACAGGTCTCCCATGCCACCTCTGCTGCTTTCAGGATGCTTTGCTAGGGTAAGTTTTGAAGTACTGGGCGCACGCAATTGCTTGAGCTGCGCGCAGTGCCGAATGGGCCAAGAGTGCTAGCGGGAAACGCTGCCCCACAAATGCGGAAGTTCGCCTGTCACGGGCTTTTTGTTTGAACCTGCGGAGGCGGGGGTTTCCACCGTGGTCACGTAAGCCAGCACACCCCCGTTCTTCCTGCCCGTTCTCCCCCCAACGTGTTGGCCCTCCACCCGCCCAGTGCTCCTCCGGCTTAATACTCCTGCTCTTGATGGGGATGCTTCTGCTGCAGTGGTGGAGCGGGGTGGGAGGAGCGAGGCCCCCCTTGCAAAGTAAACCACATCAGACGATGCTGTTCCCACATCCTGTTGCAGTGCCGTTTTCAATACATGCTCCGCGTGCGGATCATGCATTAGGGATTTAGTATTAAAAACAACGATGAGTTCATTCATAAATATATTCATGGATTAATCATGTATTGAAAATCCTATACGTTAAAAAAAACATGTGTATTAAAACCTGCCCTGTATGCACGGCACGCGGGCGATTGAAATGGTTGCACGGGTCGGTCGGCACTCTCCAGAAGACGACGGCTTCTCGAAGGTAGTGCAATCTCCCGGAGATCGGAAAGAGAGAGAAAGCGTTTCGTGGACGCTTGCCTGAAAAAGACACCTGGATACGTTGGAACGGGGGAGGGATGGCCCCCCCAAAACATTGAGTGCCCGTGGAGAAACTGGGGGGGGGGCACTGTTCTGCAAGGGGGGGGTTTGAATCGGGGGGGGAGCCCGCGCCCCCGAGGGTTCGAACTGGGGGGGGGGGGGGGGCACCCCCCTGATGTGCAGGGGGGGCGTCGAACCAGGGGGGACCACCCCGTCCCCCTGCGTTGCTAGTGGCGGGAAGTTCGAAGCGGGCCCCCCTCCCCCACCCCTGTACGCGTCGTTGCCGTCGACGCCGGTCGCCGTCGCCGTCGCCGTCGCCGTCACCGCCGTCGCCGTCGCCGTCGGCCGTCGCAGTCGCCAGTCGCCGTCGCTGTCGCCGTCGCCATCGCCGCCACCGCCGTCACCGTCGCCGTCGCCACCATCGCCGTCGCCGTCGCCATCGCCGTCGCCGTGGCCGTCGTCGCCGTCGGCGGCGTCGTCGTCATCGTCATCGTCGTCGTCTGTCGCCGTCGTCGTCGTTGTCGTCGACGTCGTCGTCGCTGTCGTTTCGTCCTCGTCGCCGGCGTCGATCGCCGTCGCCGCCGTCGCAGTCGCCGTCGCCGTCGCCGTCGCCTTCGCCGTCGTCGCCGTCGTCGTCGTAGTCGTTGTCGTCGTCGTCGTCGTCGTGGTCGCTGCCCGGCGGCGCTGGCGCCGGCGCTCGCCGTCGTCGGTTGCAGGGAAGGGCCCTCCCATGCAACTCAGTGGGGGGGCTTTGTGCGCGTCGTCGCCGTCGGCGTTGCCGTCGGCGATGCCGTCGCTGTCGCCGCAGCCGCCGCCGTCGGCGTCGTCGTTTTCGTCTTCGTCGTCGTCGTCGCTACCCGACGCCGCCTGCGCCAAGAGGGGGGTCCTCTCCCGTTTCGAAACTCCCGTGCATTTGAGGGGGAGGGCCCTGTGTGCGTCGTCGTCGCCGTCGGCGTCGCCCGTCGCCGTCGCCGTCGCCGTCGCCGTGGCCGCCGCCGCCACCGCCGTCGTCGTCGCCATCGCCGTCGCCTTCGCCGTCACCGTCGCCGTCGTCGTCGCCGTCGCCGTCGCCGTCCCCGTCGCCGTTCCCGTCGTCGCTGTCGTCGTCGTCGTCGACGTCGTCGGTGGCGCTGCCCGGCGGTGCTGGCGCCGTCGCTCGCCGTCGTCGGTTGCAGGGGGGGTCCCCTTCCCGGTTCGAGCCCCCCCCCCATGCAACTCAGTGGGGGGGCTTTGTGCGCGTCGTCGCCGTCGCCGCCGCCGCCGCCGCCGCCGCCGCCGTCGTCGTCGTCGTCGTCGTCGTCGTTTTCGCTGTCGTCGTCGCTAGCCGACGGCGCCTGCGCCGATGGGGGGGCCCCAGGGAGGGCCCTCCCATTTCGAGCCCGCCCCCATTTCGAGCGCGTCGTCGTCGTCGTCGTCGGGGCATCGTCGTCGCCGCCGCCGTCGTCGTCGTCGTCATCGTCGTCGTCGTCGTCATTATCGTCGCTGCCCGACGGCGCTGGCGCCGTCGTCGTCGCCGTCGCCGTTTCGGCCGCCGCCGCCGCTGCCGCCGCCGTCGCCGTCGTCGTCATCGTCGTCATCGTCGTCGTTGTCGTTCTCGTCGTCGTCGTCGTCGTCGTCGTTGTCGTCTTTGTCGTTGTCGCTGTCGTTGTCGTCGCTGCCCGACGGCGACGGCGCTGACGCCGGCCATCGCCGTCGTCGGTGCCAGAGGGAGCCACCCTCGTCGTCGCTGCCTGACGGCGCTGGCACGGGCGCTCGCCGCCGTCGTCGGTTGCACAAGGGGGGTGGGCTTCTGGGTTCGAACCCCCCCTCTATGACAGAGGGGGGGTGCCGGCCCCCTTGGTTCGAACCCCCCCGCTCTTGAACAGACGAGGGGGGACCCTTCCCCGGCTCGAACCCCCCAACAGAAGGGCGGGGCCCTTTCCCCGGTTCGAACCCTCCCCCCCTCCCTTGGTTCGAACCCACCCCCCTGGTTCGAACCCCTACCCTCCCTGTTCGAAGCCCTAGCCCCTCGGTTCGAACCCCACCCCCCCCGGTTCGAACCCCCCAGGAGGGGGGGGTGTTTCCAGTTCGGACCCTCCCCCGGCGCGGGAGGTCTCCCCCCCCCCCGGTTCGAGCTTCCCCCCCGTTTGCATCTCGGGGGGGGGGGCCCTTCCTGGTTCTTGGCATCGCTCGGACGTGTGAATTTGTCCTTCGGCGAGGGCAATCGAGGAGCATCCTTGATCATTTGGCGAAAAAGCCACGCGCGAAACCGAACAAAACACAGGGAATGGCGGTCCAAGCGATGGCGAGGGTTCGGCCCCCCACTTTTCCCGGCGTCCACAGTAGGCGCTCGTCCGGAGACTGCGAGCCCACTGCAGGGCCCATCTGTGCGCGGGTAGCGGGCAGCGGGCATCTTGCCATCACCATCCAGTATCGGCTCATCGTTTCCAGGCGAGTCTCCAAATAATGCAGGAATGGGCAATTTCCAATTCTTGTCGTATCTGCGATAATGTGTTCGAGTTTATCTGGCTTCTCTTACCGACGCATCAAATCCCAGACGAGTAGCATGCCAGACGCGGTATGGAAGCGCTATTGGACGGAGGTATCGCCGAACCCCCGCGGAAAAAGCGGGACCCAGCAGCATTGACGTCACGGACAAGATCCGGGAGTTGTTTTCAGTCTTCGTGAAGATGTACGCATGTTCATTTTCATGGCAGTCGTGTGCATCTGCCTCCGGGTTGCGACGGAGAGCGTTGCAGTGCAGGGAATCAGGAAGGCGTAGTTACAAGATCCACACATATTGCAAAAATGAATATGTGACCACGATGAGGGCGGCCCAGACCCATGGACATTCATAGAGTTGCTGGCTGATGCAAGTCCGTCAGAGCATGCATCTCGGTGCCTCGGCTGAGCTCGCCGCTCTGCTTGGCGTCCTTGATCGGACACGCTCGGTCGCGGCCGCTCCCCTGATTACTCAGGTCTGTGGCCACAGCCTTCAGAAGCTCGGGCAAAGACCCTGTCGCTCTGCTTGACTCCAGGTTGCACGGAGGCCACGCGCAGTTCCGCCGCCGCCGCTACGCCGCCTCCTCCGCCTCCGCCACATCCCTCCTCCTCCTCCTCCTCCTCCTCCTCGCCCCCTCCTCCGCCTCCTCTTCTTCCTCCTCCTCCTCCTCCACCTCCACCTCCGCCTCCGCCTCCGCCTCCTCCTTTTTCCTCCTCTTCGTCCTCCTCCCCCTCCTCCTCCTCCTCCTCCGCCTCCTCCTCCTCCGCCTCCGCCCCCTCCTCCTCAAGAGCAGCCTTGGTCGCGCAGCCTGGCCCGGGGGCGTTGCAGGCCCGGGCTCTCCCGCCCCGGCGCCGGCTCCTGGGCGCGGGCGGCCGCCCGCCCACCGCGCGGCGGGAGCCGCGGGGAACGCGCGGGTACCAGGCCAGGTCCACCTGAGCGGTGCGGACCCTCCCTGTTAAGTGAGGGTCCGCACCGCTCAGCCGGAGGAGGAGGAGGAGGAGGAGGAGGAGGAGGAGGAGGAGGAGGAGGAGGAGGAGGAGAGGAGAGGAGAGGAGAGGAGGAGGAGGTGGGCGCCGTCGACAAGCACGGCCAGGCCAGCGTCACTGGCCGGGCGCCGTGGCGAGCCGGACCCTCTGCAGGGGGCCGGCTGCGTATACAGAGGAGTGACATCTCGTTGAAGTGACCTTCGGCGCGTGCACAGCGGGGCCCCCAGGTGGCCGAACGCGATGCGATGGCAGCGGCTTGCGCGCTCCGGCGCGGCCTCCCGGCGCCCCCCCCGAGAGAGCCGCGCGCCAAAGGCCACTGTCGCGCGCAGCGCAGTGAGGCGCAGACGTGGATTCGGGCGCGCGGATTTTAGCCACGGGCCCCGCTCACGCACCGACGCAACGCACTCCGTTTGCAAGTCGGGCGGCATGGGCGCCATGCGCCGGGGGTGCGGCCCCTGGTCCGTGGAGATTCAGGAGGACAAGAAACACACAGACACAGTGAATCGTCGATTCCCCAGAAAATATGCAAAATTATAGGAAGTGGGGGGAAGACAAAAAACCCAAAATATGAGAAAATATGGGACATTGTTTTATTTGTGTGTATTTATTTGTGTGTCCCAGTTCCCCTTCAGATATGGCGCCCGCGCGCCAGGTTCACGGATCCCTGACCCGTGTTAGCGCACGCCCGCGTCGACCTCTGCAGCGCTCTCCGATCCGCGCCGCTCGGCGGATGGCTCTCTTCTCGGGGGTCCCCTCTCCCGGGCCCCGCGCGGGCTCCCCACGGGAGCGGCGTCCGACGGGGCGCAGCAGCGTGGGTAGTGGAAGGAGGAGGAGGAGGAGGAGGAATAGGAGGAATAGGAGGAATAGGAGGAATGGGAGGAGGAGGACGAGGAGGATGAGGAGGATGAGGAGGAGGAGGGGGACCAGGAGGAGGAAGAGGAGACGGAGGAGGAGGAGTAAGAGGAGAGGAGAGGAGGAGGAGGGGGGCGCCGTCGACAAGCACGGCCAGGCCAGCGTCACTGGCCGGGCGCCGTGGCGAGGAAGAGTCTGGTGTTGCCTTTCCGTTGGGTCTCCCACTTCCTCTGGATTGTGTTGAGTTTGCCCGTTGCAGATTTCTGCTGTAACATCGTGAATTCGAGAAGGGCGATAAGCGAGGAGGGCGTAGACGAGGCCGAGAAGAGCAAGAGCGAACAGGAGGTGGCGGAGGTGGAAGGTGGGGCTGCCCCAGGTGACGCGGGTTTCTAAGACGGCCACCTCTATGTCGCGAATTGTCTTTCAGAGTTTGCGGCACACGCAATTGCCTATGCAAAGCAGCCTCTTGATCAACTTGTTTGATAAGACACTCTAGATATTTATCCACGTAGCTCCTGGCAAAACCAGAACGATCCATCAAGGCGAACCGTCAACGCAAGGCAGTGTTGCATCCTTCGATAGTTCGCGGCCTGCGTTTGATGTTTGTTGCCAGGGCCCTGGAGCGCGATGCCGTGGCGTCGTGGCGCGTTGTAGGTGGTTTCTGCGCTCCACCAGTATGTGTGTAGATACACATACACACATTCTTACTGGGTTACTTGTATGTAGCCGTAAGTGGGCCCCAGACAGCGGCTTCTGCAAAGGAGGTGTATTCCGGGTGGCGCAATGCAACACAACGCAAAGCAATGCAAGCATAATGCACAGCAATGCAACACAGTACAAAGCAATGAAGTCAATGAAACACAACGCATTGCAAACCAGTGCAACACAATGCACTGCATGGCACGTAAAAGCAAGGCAACACAATGCAAAGCAAGAAAGGCCGAACCACAGCAATGCAAACCATGCAAAGCAATGCAACGCAATGCAATACAATGCACAGCATTGCAAGGCAAGGGGCAAGGCAACGCACTGCAATGCAATGCGAAACATTGCGAAGCAAACCAAACAACGGAAATCAATGCGTTGCAATGCGAAACGATGCAACGCAGTACAAGGCAATGTAAGGCACACCAGTGCAAACCAATGCCAAACGACAAAACAATGTAAAGCATTACGAATCAACGCCAAGCGACGCAATGCGAAGCAATGCGCAGCTATACAAAGCAACGCTAAGCAACACAAAGCAACTCAACACGAAGTAATGCACAGCAGGCAAAGCAATACAACGCCACCCTTGCAAAGCAAATCAGTGTAAAGCAATGCGTCGCCATTCGACGAGGCGGCGACGGGGCCGCGACCGCGACCACAAGGCGGCGGACCCGACAACGGAGCCCAGACGACGGGCGGCGAAGGGGCAGCGACGGCGACCACAAAGGCGGCGGACCCGACAACGGAGCCCTGACGACAGGCGGGGACGGGGCGGCGACGGGGCGGCGACGGCGAACACAAAGCGGCGGACCCGACAACGGAGCCCAGGTCCTCAGAAAAGAAGTACGATGCCCGATTTGCAGCCCACAGTTTGGGGTTATAAGATTTTCAGCGCCATTCCGGATCGAAGACCGGCTACCTCGCAACCATCGGCCAGCATTTGTTGATGTTCCTTCACCAGGGCTTCCAGGAGGCCTCAACATTGCCCACGAGGCCCCCCCCCTAACAGCCTCAGATAACCCCAAGTCGGCCTGGAAGAAACCCAAAGGGACCCCAAGACGATCCAAGAACGCTTCACGAGCGCACAATTTGTGCCCAACACGGCCCAAGATGAGCCCAAGACGCCTCCGCAGCCATTTTGGCTCAAGCCTTTTTTGGCCCACGCCGCTTGGGCTGCGGCCAGCCGCTCTGGGCCGTGCCGTGGGCTCCGAGGCGAGAGAAAGCGCGCGGGCCTGGCTGCGGGGCCGATCGAGCCGCAGCAGACGGTGAGCCGCATGCGCCTCACGTTCAGCGACAGCATCGAGGTCATCCAGTTCGACCCCGAGTGCCGGACCCCTGGCCAGGGCAGCGTTCTTGCCGTGGTGATCGCGAGCCCGCGGGCCGCGAGGCGGAAGACGCCGTCCCCGCCTCCCGCGAAGGTTGCTGGCGGCGGTGCTTCGGAGGCACCCCTGCTGCATGCAACTGTTTCTCGCGGGGGCTCCTGGCCAGTCTCTTCGAGCTCGTCGCCCTCACCGTGGACTGGGCGGTCGCATTGCAGGCTGAGCAACGAGCCAGTCGACAGCGACGCGGGGGAGGCCGCCGAAGAGAGCGTGTTCGCAATGGCGGCCCAGAGGCGACACATCCGCCGCAGCGTCACTGCCAATCTTGGGCCGGGCCTTCCCCCGCACGTCTTGCCGGCGGTGATGACGTCGAAGATCCTTTCACGGCGTCGAGGGGCAGGCCAGACGGGAATTCGCCTCAGTGCAGATGGCAGCACGTGCTGCTCCGCCGTGGACGGCGTCCGGCGAGTCAGTTCATGCTCGACATCGTCATCGGACTGAGGGCGCACGCGAGGTGGTGGGCTGAGGCGCTGGAGCGCTCCGCGTCAGGCGGGGCCTGGTGCGCAACACGTACGTCGCTACAGTAACAGGAACGCGACGCGACGATCCGCTGACTGAACGCCACACAGGGGAGCCAGCGGAGTACTGTTGATTCGCCGAAGGTGCTTCAGCATCAGGAGTAGCAGTTGAAAAATGCCAGTGCCCCCTTCGTCGATATCGGGTCTTGGCTGCTGTACCATGTCCTCCGCGGCAGCCTTTGACAGAGTGTCCGGTCGCGTTGGCATTTCCGTTTGGGCATCGAAATTCCGCCTTGCTATGTCCGCGGTATGCTGCCCGCAACGTTCCGCCCGCAGTCACGAGCGCATACCCTGCGCAGCGATTGCGTTCTCGAGGTCGACCATGGCCGATGGCCACGTCGGCGTTGAATGTTTTGTCATTTCGCCATCAGCCGGAGGCTTCCAGGCAAGTGTTGAACTCTCATGCTCAATTTGTACAGGCCTCCACAATATATGTAAAACATAGTCCCAGAGAAGCCACAATCAGTGGATGGCTTAATAATTTGGCCGGCACCTTGCCTGGCCGCAGCTTCGCCGGAAGGCCCGAAGAGGCCAAAAGTATTGAATCCCCTTCCAGTCTAAAAATGGTTATGGCATTTTCGCCTTCTCAGGCACCCGTCGGCTGAAACATTCCACGGGGGCCTTTAATATAGACAACGTGAGAGGCCCCCTGGACAGCCCTAGGCAGCCTCAAGATGGCCCCGCGACGGCCCGAAGAGACCCTCAACACAGCGAAGATGGCCGCAACGTGGCCCAGGAGAGCCCTAAACGGACCAACAGGACCCCGTCAGTGAAAGCCTTCATTGGGGAATATCTAGTTACAGTAACGTGCGCGTGGGAATCCGCATGCATGTCTCTGCATCGGCATCTTACCAAGATCCCAGAACCAGGTACTAGGAACCCGGGAGCCCCACCAATCTTACATTGCCAGGGACCCTGGCATTGGAAACTGGGAATCCGGGAACCCAGCCGCCCACCGAAACCAAATCGGACCCCAGAAACGGGAACCCGGAACCCGGAATTGGAAACCAGGGAACCCGGTCGCCTACCGAAATCGGGCCGGGATTTTCGCCAAATGTTCCAGAATTTGTTATGACCCTTACTGCGTGATTCTGACACCCTCCTCCGTGTACCTATTTTGGCTCAAGATGAAAAGAGATCTTGTTGCTAATCAACACATTATCTCATCATGGTAGCGTGAGCTGGCCACTCACTGCTGCGACCCACCAGGGCCTCGCGGCGCGCGCGGCGCCACGGCGAGCTGGCAGGGCGCGTGGCCCGAGGCGAGAGGCTGGAAGAGAGCGGCATCAGCCGCACCGAGCACAGCAGAGGCCGGACCACCGGCAGAGGTTGAGAGGAGACCACCGAAGAGCGGCCGCAGGCGCGGCAAGAGGAGTGACGCAGCTGTTGAGAATCGAAGACGACAGTTGCAGTTCAAACACGGCCTGAAGGACACGGGCAACAAGTTGCACGACCTCGCGTACATCGAGGACCATCCCTCGGAGAACTCGTCAGGAGCAATCGAGGAGGCGAAGGAGGAGGTCTTAGATCAGATCATAGACCTCGAGCGTACGAGGCAGGAGATCTCAGAACGCAAGGAGGAGCTCGCCAGGAAGCACGCAATTAAACATGGACGAGCAAGTTCGGCAGCAGTTCGACTTACTGAGGCAGGAGTTCGCAGCCCGCATGAGTCAGACCGTCGACGAGATGAGGAGGCTCGAGAACGAGAATCAGCGGCTTCAGCAACAAGTAGCCGGAGGCCTCGCGGCGATTCCGCAGGCGATCGAGCGCATGGGCGAGCAGATCCGAGGAGCTACGCACGCGGGAGGAGCCGCACCAGGTCTCGTCGACACGAAGGGGATCGGCAAGCCCACGACGCTAGGCGACGATCAGGAGAAGTTCGGAGCTTGGAACCGCAAGATGGAGAACTACGTGATAGGCGTGTACGGAGAGAGCTTCCGTCCTGTTCTCCGGTGGGCGGCAGAAGCCGAACGCCCCGTGACGATCGAAGGGGCACAGGAGGCGCACGGAGGAGTACCAGAGCTGGTGACCAAGATCAACCAGCTGTACGCGGCGCTGATCAGCACGACGGCGGACGGCAGCGAGAGCAACGACCTCGTGACGGGCGCGCCAGACGGGAACGGTCTCGAGGCCTGGCGGAAACTTCACCGCAGGTGGGACCCGACGACAGGTCCGAGGAAGAGGCTGATCCTGAGATCGATCATCTCGCCTCCGAAGTGCAACGCGGAAGAGCTGGGGTCCGCCTTAGAGAAATGGATCCAGCAGATAGGCAAGTACGAACGCCGCCAAGGAGAGGACGGACTGGCCGAGCTGCCGGAGGATATCAAGATGGCGGCCCTCGAGATGCTCGTGCCTCAGGACATCGAGAACCACCTCGTACTCAACAAGCATCGGCTCGTAACGTTCCAGGACAGTCTGAACGAGGTGATGACGATCGTGGAGGCTCGGACAGGCGTGAAGATCAAGGAGCCATCGATCCGCGCACGGGCGCACCATCCGGACGACATGGACGTCGGATCGTTCGGAGCCCCGAAAGGAAAAGGCAAAGGCAAGGGCAAGGACGGCAAGAGCAAAGGGAAAGGCAAGGCCCAGGAGACGAAGGGGAAGAGCAAATCGACGAGCGGATCATACTCAGGCTCCCGCACATCCCCGACGGGTTCGGGCCGTGGTTCCGGGCACACGGCACCCCGAAGCACCGGCGTGCGCTTCGACGGCTACTGTCGGAACTGCGAGAGATGGGGCCACAAGGCATCCGAATGCTGGAGGAAAGAGCAGGGATCGAGTACGAGGGCTGGAACTGGATCCGCAACGGGGGCAAGCGCTGGTGGTAAAGGTGGTGGCCGCGGCGGCAAGGCCGGCGGCAAGGCTGCAGGCAGCCTGGAGGAGGAGCCTGAAGCGGAGGTCGCCGCCCTGGATATGGGCAGCTTGGATTGCCTGGAGCTCGCCGGCGGCAGCGGCCGCGGCGTAGCAGCGGTCGACCTCTCTCCCTTCGCGCAGGACGACTGGACGAAGTTCAACTGGGACAGCGGTGCAGCGGTCTCAGCATTCCCTCGGAGCTTCGCGCCGCCGACGGGATTGAAGGGCAACGGCAGCACGTATCGCACGGCCAGTGGTGAGCTTGTCCCGGACGAGGGCAGCTTGCAGCTCAAGGCGGAGGATGAGTACGGAGTGCTACGAGCGCTCAAGGGACGCGTGACGAACGTGCACAAGCCGTTGATCTCGGTGGGGCAGGCAGCAGGAGCTGGACAGTGTTCATTCCTAGGCCGCAATGGCGGCTGGATATTCCACGAGAAGAGCCCAATCGGCAAGCGTGTAGTAGGCATGCTGGAGAAGGAGGCGAAGACGGCGAAGCACCAGATGCTGCCGGTCTATCGTGAGCAGGGCGTTTACAACTTCTACCTCAAGAAGGGCCAACATGGCTCGGTTGCTCCTCTCGAGGAGGGATTTTCGGCGAAGTCGAAGTCCGAGCTGGTGGAGCTACTCAGCGGCAAGTCGAAGGAGGAGCTGCTGGAGATCCTCGAGAGGACAGTCCCCAGGAGGCAGCCCTCGGCGTAAGTCCACTGGAAGACTCAATACAGCAGTCCCCTGCGGCATCGGCTGCAGGGGCAGCAGCGGCGGGGTCGGGACCTTCCGACATGAGACCGCCGGGTTTTCAGCCAGCAGCAGCTGCGGCGGCTGACGCTTTGCCAGCTGCTCCTGATGGACAGCAGGCCGACGAGGGCGAGGAGGAGGCTCGCCCGAGGGTGCTGAAGGCACCTCATGAGCCCTCTCAGAAGGAGATCGCCGAGCACGAGGCGATGGGACACGCGACTTACCGCAGCTGGTGTCGCGTGTGCATTGCGGCAAAGGGCCAAGGCCAGCCGCATCTCCGCGCACCGGAGGACGACGAGACGGCGGTGCCGGTGGTCTCGTCCGATTACGCCTTCATGGGCCAGGACGACGCGGACACCATGCCGATGCTGGTCCTTCGGGATCGACGTTCGAAGATGATGGCAGCGACATTCGTGGAGAAGAAGGGCGACGACGCCTACGCCATCAAGTTCTTCGCACGCTTCTTACGGATCCTGGGCTACAGGAAGATCGTCAACAAGTCCGACGGCGAGCCAGCGATCCTGCTGGTCAAGAGGCGTGCGGTGGAGGAGGTTCCTGGCCTCGAGGCCATTCCCCAGGAGTCGGCACCGGCCGACCATCAGGCCAATGGGGAGATCGAGGTCACGGTGCGCGAGATCAAGAAGCAGGTGCGAGCGCTCAAGATGGACCTGGAGTCCAAGCTGGGCGTCAAGGTGGAGGACAAGCACCCAGTGCTAGCGCACCTGCCGGAGCACGCCGCATCGGTGATCAACCGATACAGGCGCGGCCAGGACGGCAAGACCGCTCTTCAGCGGCTCACGGGACGGCAGTGGAGGAAGCCGGTCCCGCTCTTCGGCGAGCGCCTGATGGTGCGGTTCGCCGGGGAGCGCACGAGGAAGAACGCGCTGGAGGAACAGATGGTGGAGGCCCGCTACATTGGCCACCACCCGCGCGACGGCTCGATGATGGTCATCACGAGCGACGGTGTGAAGAAGGCGGTCGGCTTTCGCAGCCTGCCGCAGAGCGAGAAGTGGATCACGGCGGGCTGGGACAGCCTGAAGGGCCTGCCGTGGGACGTGGCTCCGCGCGCGGCCAGTGCGCCGCGAGCCATCGTCGGACCGGGAGAGGCCGGTCCGCCACCGATTGTGGTGGCGCCGCCGCAGCCGCAGGCGCCGAGGAGGATGTACGTTCTCAAGGCGGACGTCGAGCGGCTGGGCGCAACGCCGGGATGCCCAGGGTGCGTCTCGATCGCCAAGCACGGCAAGGTGCTGGCTGGCCATGCGCACAACGCGGTGTGCAGCAAGAGAATCTTCGAAGCGCTGGACGCTGAGGAGGCAGGCCGGGAGAGGACCGGCCAGTATCGAGAGCGGAGGCAGGGCCAAGAGGCCAGAGTCCGCCCGGCGGCAGCGGCCGCGGCAGGGACCCCTCCGCCGAAGACGGCTCGGAGGATCACCGAGCCAGTGGCAGCGGCGGCGTCGGCGCCGGCCGCGAGCCGATCAGCAGCAGCGCCAGCAGCAGCGGCGCGCATGCGAGAGAGCCAGCCGGGAGCATCAGGCTCCGGCGTGGCGGCTCCTTCAGGAGGAGCGAGCTCCAGTTCGGGAGCAGTGAGAGCGGCAGAGGCCGCCGAGGATGTCGACATGACCGCGACCAGGTCGCGGCTGAAGCGCTTGGCGGAGGTGGCCCCGGATGACGTGCCGGAGGCCCTCGAGCGCGGCGATCCACAGCCGGCAGACGTGCCGGTACCGGTGGACATGGAGGACCTCGCGGCGCAGCCGGCGCCAGCGGAAGGACCTCAGCTGCCAGCTGGAGTGGCAGTCGTGTGGAACGCCAGCGAGGGGAGACACATGCGGGTGCTCGCTCTCGACGTGGCGTCAATCGAGCTGGTCGAGCTCGGAGTGCTGACGAGAGCGAAGGCGGAGTTGCTTCCGCTCGTTCGTGAACAGGTCAGCGGCCACTGGGCCAGTGTCGGCGTGGACATCGCCGACGAGGAGGTGGACAGCATCGCCTTATCGGCGTTGCAGCTGGGCGCCGTGGACGTGGCAGAGGTGCACTCGCCGCATCGGTTCTCGGCGCGAGCGGCGGAGTTCCAGCTGCGCCCGGGCTTCGCGGCGGACCTGGAGGAACTCAAGGAGGACGGGACGCCGTGGGACTTGCGGCGACCCGAGGACATCAAGGAGCTCGAGGAGCTGCAGGAGCGGATGGATCCCATCCTGCTTACGGGGTCCCCTCCATGCGAGAAGTTCAGCTTGCTGAGGGGCCTGAGCGCCAAGTTCAGGACCGATGAGCAGGAGGCGGCTGAGATGGAGGAGGCCAGACACCACCTGAAGGTGGCAGTCGACGCCTACTGGCGTCAGCTCAGGAAACCAGGCAGGTACTTCCTGCATGAGCATCCCTGGAGCGCGCGATCGTGGGATGAGGACATCGTCAAGGAGCTGGTCGCGCATCCAGGAGTCTTCACGGTCAAAGGCCCCATGTGTCGGTGGGGCATGAAGCTCACGAACCCACGCAGTGGCCAGGAGGAGTTCGTGCGCAAGGAGACCGGGTGGGTCACCAACCACCCAGGCTTGGCTCGGAGACTGCAGGGCACTTGCAGCAATGTGGACGGACGCGCGGAGTGGCATCGCCACATCACGCTCGTGGGCGGCATCGCGCGGTTCGCGAAGGTCTATCCACCGAAGTTGGTGGAGGCGGTGCTGGAGGAGCTCAAGGACACGCTGAACGACGTGGGGGAGCTCAGCACCGCCCAGGTGCAGCAGTCGGGCCCAGTCCCTGTGGACGCGGCGGTGCCGCCCGGGGACTGGACGAGCTACTGGGACGACGTCAACGGCGGCTACCTGGAGGCAGGCCTTGTGGCCCAGGCTCGCGCGGTCGAGCGCGAGTGGGTCAAGAAGCAGGAGCTGATCGAGATCGTCCCGAGGTCTCAGGCTTTCGCTGAGACTGGGCGTCCGCCCATCCCACTCAAGTGGGTCGACACGAACAAGGGCGACGCGGAGAGGCCCAACTACAGGAGCAGGCTCGTCGTGAAGGAGATCAAGGCGAAGAAGCGTCCTGACGAGCAGCTGGAGGCGTCCGAGGTCTTCTCGGCAATGCCTCCTCTGGAGGCCATGCGGTCGCTGGTCTCGCTGATGGTCACGTGGACGCGGGAAGCACCGCTCCACATTCAGGAGTCGCTTCGCAAGAAGGGCAGGAAGCCGGGCAACTTCAAGATCGGCTTCTTCGACATCAGCAGGGCGCACTTCTACGGGAAGGCGCAGCGGAGGATCTTCGTGGAGCTGGAGGAGGAGAGTCGCAAGGAGCACGGCGAGGACAAGTGTGGCTTACTCCTCAAGTCCTGGTACGGCACGCAGGACGCCAGCAAGATCTGGCAGGGCGACTACACGGAGCTGTTGGAGGAACACGGCTACAAGGCGGGCATGTCATGCCCAGCGGTCTTCTACAAGGAGGTGGACGAGACAAGGCTGCTGGGGCACGGCGACGACTTCGCGGTGCTGGCTCAGCAGCAGGACACCGACAGCTTCGAGGCCACGTTGGGCAAGAAGTACGAGTTCAAGAAGACTGCGAACCTCGGCTTCGACGAGGGCGACGACAAGCAGGCGATCTTCCTGAATCGGGTCATCGAAGTCAGTGCGGGAGTTCCGCCTGGCGGTGGCCGGCCCTGCCGGCATGCGATGATTGAGCCGGACAAGCGGCGCGCAGAGATCGTGATCGACGAGCTGGGTCTCAGCAAGGCCAACGGCGTAGACACGCCGATGGAGAAGCGCAGCGCCGACAAGCAGATGATGGACGCGAAGTCGGCGGCGCTGGGAACGGCGGAAGCTTCGCGCTTCCGATCCCTCACCATGAGGGTAGCCTACCTGTCTCAGGACAGGCTGGACTTGGCAGAGGCATCGAAGACGCTCGCCAGGTCCATGCAGACGCCGACGGAGGCGAGTTGGCTCATGCTCAAGAGGGTCGGCCGCTACCTTAAGCGGCATCCCAGTACGGTGACGGTCTTCACGGAGCAGAAGATGTTCGACAAGATCCGGGTGTACGTGGACTCCGATCATGCGGGCTGTGCAGTCACTCGGAAAAGTACGGGAGGCTTCGTGGCGATGCTGGGGCATCACGTCATCAAGCACGGCAGCAATCTGCAGTCGACGGTCTCTCTGAGCAGTGGGGAGAGCGAGTACTACGCCCTGGTCAAGGGCGGGAGCGTGGGCCTGGGTCTACACAGCCTCTTCGCAGACTGGGGGCTGGACCTGAAGGTGGAGCTCGCCTCAGACTCATCGGCGGCCCGGGGCCACGTCCAACGGCGAGGTCTCGGGAAGATGCGACATGTTCAATCCCGATACCTGTGGATCCAGGAGCGCGTGGGCAAGGGCGACCTCTCGATCGCCGCGGTTCCTGGTAAGAACAATGTCGCGGACGTGCTGACCAAGAGCGTGGGTGGATCTCTCTTGAGGAGACACATGGCGACGCTCAACATCTGGGATCGGGCACCGAGTTCGACCCAGAAGGATATCAAGTGAAGGAGTGGATCGAATCCATGCTCCGCTACCTGTGGGGCTGGATGAGTTTCCGCCGGTGGCGGTATGATCGCACCGGACGGGTGAAGTGAGGGGCTCGCGGCATGGCCGCAGCCTGGCTGACGAGATGGGCGCGTCGGCTTGGACGCGCCCGCGTGTGACGTGGAGATGGGCGTGTCGGCTTGGACGCGCCCGCGTACGACGCATGTCGTGCCTGGCCGGGTTGGCGGCCAGGCCCGAGGAGGAGTGATTCTGACACCCTCCTCCGTGTACCTATTTTGGCTCAAGATGAAAAGAGATCTTGTTGCTAATCAACACATTATCTCATCACTGCGCAAGCACTGACTGGAGTATCATCGCGGTCTGTCGAAGGGCTGCAATAACGGCGAAATTGGTGCATCTCGAGACAGTGCGGCCTTGAATCTCGGCACTTGCCGGTCTGAGATCTTGAGATCTCCGTTTGGCCTGAGTTCAGGAAGGGTTGCTTTCCTTCCACCCATGGATGCCAGCAGGGTCACGGATCTGTAGCTGCTTCGAGTTCAATTTTCAGTTCCCGTCTATGCCACCACATTGTGCAGTTGCCGCGCCAACATCAGCCTGTTCTTTTTTGGGGCTGGTGTCTAGTGCCGCCGCGGTGCACAGATGCTGTGCCAACACCAGCCTGCTCTTTTATGGGGCTGGTGTCTTAGACTTGTGCCGCCACAGACTGGGGACAGCAAAAGCGAAGATGACCCCCAGACGCAGTGACGCCTCAAGAGAGCCCTCGGCGCGTCCCCGAGAGGCCCTGAGGAGGCCAAACACATTGATTTTGCGTGCGTTTGGGGCGAATTTACGTGCGGCTCTCTTGGGCCGCCTTGGGGCCCTTTTCGCAGTATTGTGGCTGTCCGGGGGTTGTCGTGGGCCGCCTTGGCGCCGTCGAGTGGCCGTCGGCCGAAGGGCTTTCTGAGGCCGTCTTGTGTCCCACGGGAAGCCTTCCTGGGCCACCTTGAGTTGACAGTCCATGAATTTGGGCATGTAGTGGCCATGTTGGTTGGGCACTCTTGGAGGCATCTTGGGCAGTCTTGAATCAAGATTCGGCCACCTTGGGGGCCACATTGGGCCGTCTTCAAGGCATCTTGGGCCATTTTGGTGCCGTTGGTTGGCACTGGCCGTCTTGGAAGCTCGGGGCGCAGATCCATTTTCTTTTGAACGAGGGGCCGTGGCTTGGGGGGCCCCGGAGCGCTCGGGAGCAGCGCCTGGGAATGCGGGAAGTGCACCATCTTCGAGCGGCTGCGCGTGGGATGAGGGGTCTGGGAGTTAGCAGCCGTGCTGGAAGTACACAATCTTCGAGCAGGCGCGCATGGAGTGACGTCAGGCAGTAGATGCCACGCGGGAAGTGCACCAACTTCCTCGAGCGGGCATGCGTGGAAGGGGATGTTCAGGCACTAGCTGCCATGCGGGAAGTGAACCATCCTCGAGCGGGCACGCATGGAACGGGGGTGCAGGCATGATCTGCCATGATGGAAGTTACCATTTTCGAGCGGGCGCGAGGGAAGTGGCCTCGGTGAGTAGGGGGATGCACGCAATAGTCCGCTGGTAAAGGGATGGGTGGTCCTGTAGTAGAATCGAAAACCCTACCAGACAAACCGCTGCATTCTTCCACGCTTCAATGATTCTAAAGCGAGCTGAGGGACGTAAGGAGTAGAAGCGAGCGCGCGCCCGCGGCCGCGTCGGTTCAAGCCGCCGGCCGCCCAAATATGACTGTGCCTCACTGCGGGGCACACAATATCTATCGAGACCAAAAGGATATTCTTATGGCTTAAGATGGCATCTCCTCTCATACTGGCATTATCGCTACCACGGTACAACAGAGCGGGAGCTTGGCTTCGCCTGAGGCGAAGCTGCTGGCTGGGCCTTCCAACCCCATTCAAACTTGGTAGCGGAGCTGGCCTATGGTGGTCAGCTCTAGCTCTATTCCTCACCGTCCACGGCACTATCTGGTGGATTACACACATGGTGGAACATCAGGGTGCAGTGGGATTGCGTGGAGGGGTGTATACGACTACGCAGTGCCGCAAGGAAACTTGCAGCGATACCTCTGTCAAAGCGGAGGTCTTTCAATCACATCTTACATCCCTGCGCTACTACACTCCTGAAGTCAACCCACCTGCTCCACGTGGAATTTTCTTCGAAGACATAATGCATGGAGACATGCGATACGACATACTGCTGCCTCCGACCCCACGCAGACTTACGATTAAACAACATGAGTCCCAACCGACTACATCCGACTACGACCTACGAGGCCGTTGGATTGGGGCCACTATCTTTGGGCTCGTATGGGTCGCTATTGGGTGTGCGGTAGGACATATGCGGGGCGGAGACGACACAAGAACGACTGGCCCCCATCGGGGCCCCGCCGGTCAAGTACCTTTTCGCGAATTCGCCCGCGAAGTACGTGCCTGGATCAATGTGCCCACAGGCAATACCACCCCCCTCTGGCAAGGCAGCGAGGTTTGGGACGTCTCGCACGGACCATAGCCATGAGAGCCCCCCCAGCAGTTATTAATTTTGGCGTCAACATCGGCGGTCGCCACACCGACGGCGCCACTTACACGATGCTCCTCCTAAGCACGAAGTTCGAGAACCTAGAAGAGGAACGCCAACTCAGCTCTTGGTGCGGCTCTTATTGACTTTCGAGCCCATGCGTGTGAACGTATCGACCAGACGTTAGCACGGTTTGAGATAGCCCGCTACGAAACTGAAACCGCTGGCTTCAATATCCCCAATTTCCAAATCCGAGCAGGAGTTATATTCAGAGCTCCTGGAGTGGGGACATCGCTTGCACAACAACTCTTGCAGCCTCTGAACCACCACATGCCGAGGGACTAACAACAATTTTACGCTCTACTTGAACGCACGAGGTCACATACTCACATGGCTGAGAGGACCCCTGGCAATATTGGTGGTATCTTTAGCCACGGTCACCGAACCGAGACCTTCCACGTAGAGTCCAACGCAGGGCGACTTGCTAACAACGTTTGGAACGATGATCCACAGTCATTTGGGACCACTACACTGCTGGCTCAGAATGGTGAAACGGCCTCGGGGTCGCAAGACTCCCGGGCCAGACCTAGGGGACCGCCTGACGCGGTTTCCCCTATACAAGCTACGACCCTAATGGGCTCAGCGGGGCAACCCGCCGAGTTTGACTTCGACTCCAGCACCGATACGGATGCGTCTTCCGATGACGAAGCTACCGCCTTGGATACTCTGATATGCCGACATACCTTACTGAAAAGCAACAAGTTCAATGGTTATTTTTGGGCTAGCGAAAACTCAAGCGTCGTTGGCGGAGGTTCATGAAGAGACCAGTCCGAAAGGTAAGACGCATTGCACGACGGGCACTTAAAGGAAAAGGCAAGGGTCGAAGTAAAGGCAAAGGTATGCGTCGGCGAGTATATTGTAGAGGCACACTAGCATTCCCAGCGTCTCTTACTGGACCTCAGCACGAAGAAATGTTTGTAGGCTCTGGCAGAAACCGCAGAGGAAACCCGAAACATACAAACGGTGAAACTATGGAGTGCGACATATGCCACAGCACACGACATTTCCGACGCAAATGCCCCCAAGGTGTTGGAAGAGGCAGCGGTCCGTCAATACATCTGGCTCAGACAGACCCCGACATACAGCATGTTGATTGGGAGTCGGTCTTAGCCGACCCTGCCGACGGCTCAGCCACAATTGTTGATTTCATGGTTGCCAGGTATCTAAGTGCCGGCATGACCCTCGAGGATGGCACCGACGAGCTGTCCGAGGAGGTGTTCACAGGCCACAATGGCATCGACTTGGCAGAATGGCTGGGTGCACCCATCGCGGGGCAACCTGCTGATATTGAGTTTGTCGAGAACTTCCACGTGCCTATCGAGGGCGTCTTTGGCATGGCGGGGGCGCCCTCGGATTCAGAATCTATTACTCCTGCAACAGATGAGGCAATACATGCGGCACCCTATCCTCGGGCGATTGGGAATCCGACAAACATGGGAAAACCCGCGCGACGCTGGTGATCTATCCAAGCGTACTCAATATGAGCTTGGCCATACTGAAGAAGTTCAGTTCCTTCTGTTGCATCAGATCGATCCGCCAGCCGCCAGAGGCGATCGCCAACTCGCCAAGCCTGGGCGAAGAAGTGTTACCATGACGATCCAAGTCTCTCCCCAGCGGACGAGGAGGACGAACGGGGAGACGATGTTCGCATGATACGTCGCGGTCGGGCTCCCAGCCACCCGCCAGATCGCATGCGAGCCCGCTCTAGCGGTGCTCGTTCGAGCGGCGTTCAGCGCCCTCATCCCCCTGATGCGAGGGCCCCAGAAGCCCCGCCGTAGCAGGCGACTAAACCACATACCCCCCCCAAAAAAAAAGAGCCAGCTGCGGGGAAAAAACGCCTCGGGGTGACCGGCGTCGAAGAGGAGAATGCCCAGTAGGTGGCGCACAGCGTCTGAAAGGCGACGCGGAGGCTGGATTGGCTCGCCAATGCATGCCCGCAGACCAGATGCAATACTGGTTGGAACAGGGTTGGACTGAGCATCGCATCCGGCACTGGTATTCTCTTCGCCAGGTCAAACGAGATGACGCTGGAAATATGCGCTCAAAGGCGGGACCTACCAAATCACAAGAAAACATTGTCAAGCGCGACCACAAAAGGGCCATCATCGAGGATCGAAAGCTCTACAGAAGCGTTCGTTGCACATGCCCCAGTTTTGCTGATCACAGGTTCGGCTGCCCCATGAGGCGCCTTTCAAGAAGCCCGAATTTCAAGGGAACACCGTGGGTTTGGTCTCTTGGAGATGGTCGGGGTCACTGTGCTGATCCCAATCCTACGCCATATCTCGAGTAGCTGACGGAGAAAGATTGCGAACCCGCCACCGCCGAAGAAATAGATCAATCAAGCTTCGTTCGGCAGAACTTAACACCTACTCACTATTTGGCGCAGTTCAATCGCGAGTGGCACGCGGGGAAACCTGCTGAACATAAATCAGAAGAAGAAGGCCAACAAGAAGCTGGTGAAGATGATGATGATGAAATGGCTGAAGAAGTTGATCCTACGGACGCTGCCCCTGAAGGCTGCGAGTCCAGCAACTCGGGCGACGCGGGCGCCGCGTGTCATGCAGATGCTCCTTTCGACCCCGATTACGTTGTCACAAGATATATGGATCTACCTCCTTGGGGGGCGGATTGCTTACCGGGCTGAAAATATTGGCTGGATAATGGCAAGCATAGTCGAAAGACGAAACGCAGATGCTTAGTTGGTTTCAGGTAAGCGCAATATCCCCATTGAGAATCTGGCCCTCAGGAAGCCAGATGGCGTCGATCTGAATCCTGCCCGAGGCCCCATGCGTCATGCGCCTGGGGCGCCGGCAGGAGCCGCGGCAAAGGCAACTCCTAAGCCAAAGCCAGAGACGGTCGATATTCCTCCATCTTCTGACTCATGAAGCCCATCTTGGCCCTGATCAGCTTTAAGCCCAAGAAAAAAGAGGAAGAGCCCAGATGATCCCAAACCTGGGGGCAGCAAGCAGCAGCGATACGCGGGCAATCTGCTGATCGACAACGATCCAGAGGACCGGCAGTGGCCGCCGCAGAAGCTGGATTTTAGGGCACCAGCACGCTTACCCCAAAGGCGCCTGCGCCACGTCGCGGCCCTACACCAGGTCGGACGCACAGGACAGGATGGGTGCCCGCGCTGGAAGGACGGACAAGGGATGCTTCCTTTACGAAACGCGGCGCGGAGAAGCTCCTTGTCACCACGCCATTGGTGCCAGGAGCGGCGCCCAGAGATAAGACCGCAGAGTCCTACAACATCAAGGAGAAGAACCGCCAGGATTTCGATATCAGTACCCCGCCGGGAACTCCACGGACGCCCAGAGGATCTGCCGGCGCTGCCAGAGCGGCGGCGAGCGCCGCAGCGCCTGCCGCGCCAATTGTAGCCCCGCGTTCCGCGGGGCAACCTGCTCAGAGCTCAGCGGGGCATCCTGCCCCCGCGTCGGAGGTGCCAGCGGAGTGCCGAGAGTTCTGGGAAAAGATGCGCACGCCCAATCGCGCGAAGATCAACCCAGCGCATCGCCCGCGGATTGACGACGGGCCTGACCGATATATGGTGGTGCAGTGCAACATCGTGGACACTGCTATTCATCATGGCCCAGATTCACACGCGCACCAAGTAGTGCGCAACATTATGCGGAAACGCCCAGTACTCACGTTTGACTCTGAAAGGGAATATATGGGAGACATCTTTATATCAGAAAATATGCACATGCCAAAATTCAGGCACGACGATCAGCGTCATATTTCAGAGTGGCTGACGACGGCCCTCCGTTACAAGCCTTTTCATCGAGGTCACTTGCCACGCAGATTCATTCGGGAAGCTACCTCGTATGACGAGTGCGGCGGGCGGGCAGAATTATCACAGTTACTCAACAATTGGCCTGCGGAAGGATATGATGGTTACCGCCGCAAGCATCTGGATAGGGCGCGCTGCAAGCTCAAGAACCAGCACTTGGGCGTACCAGGCGCATGCTGTTCTGGAAGTTGTTGACATGTTTGATGAGTCTTGAATGAAAAAGAACAAGCTGCAGATCAAGAAGTTGAAGTACTCCGAGCAGCACGACACGCACTGCATCCGTCCAAGTAACGGACACAGCAGCCCTGGTATGAAGTGCCCCGAGTCATTATATATGAGAATTACGGACCTGCCGGTTCCTGGGGCACCTTGTTAATTCATCCATGGAATTCAATGGGAGAATATACCGAGTATTCTTAGTATTGGATTATCATGCCGCTCCGACGACACCAGCAAGAAGAGGGGCAGACAGTTTGCACACGGCTGCCCATACCTTCCTGGTGACAATCGGATCCAGTCCGGCCTGCGCGTCGATTCCGAGGTCCTGGTCATGGTTTGCATGAAAAACCTGATCCGGGACAACATTCCGATTTGGCGCTCTGCGATTGACATCGCCATGACAGCGGGCCGGAATGGCAGGATTCCACCAACCCACATCGTCCAGTTGATCGGGATTCTGCCCAGCTATACCTGTCAATGCAATCGTGCGGGACAGATATGGGTCAATCCTTCATTTGCGGGACAGCAATCAGCCGCATTCGAGCGGTAAAATTGAAGATGCGCACGAGATCCGCAGTGATGCATCATCTTTGAAGGATTGGTTCATCCCAAAGACCCCCTAAAGGTTGAAGTGCCCCGATCCGCCTCCGATTCAGGAGGTCGTGTTTTCAACTGTGCTCATGATAGACGCATATCATGCGGGGACACCTGCAGGGGGATCTGATGAATCATGGGTCCAGGCTCAGAACGCCGATGTGACAGGCATTACTTCAAGTGGTTTTACGCCCTCCGACACTTTATCCGCCAACGATCCGTGGCGTGCTCATGTGCAACAACTGCCAGTACCTGCATGGCAACCTGCTTCATTTGCTCCAATCAGCAAAGCTGCTACACCACTTGGCACTCCACAGAGTGCTGGGAGCAACAATGGCCTGCAGGCGAGGCTCCAAAGCATTCGTATGGATCCGCAGCTCTATCAGGATTTACAGGCGACTTCGCCATTGGCATCGCCACGTCCACATGCGGGGCAACTTGCTTTTCCTGACCAATATGCCGCGCAGAGAAGTTCAGTTGGTCAGCAAGAATGGATGTATTGGAAGATGCGCGAGGCCACTCAGAGTATGCGGAGGGGCGGCAATGACCTCCCTAGTGCCAACTGGACGCCGCCGTGGGAGTGTTCCGGATCCAAATCCATCACCAGACAACCCCAATCGGTTTGGATATGCGCCAGCATTCTTCAGTCATCCGACATACGATCCGACGTCTGCTGATCGTCCAACAGCAGCGCCAATGGATCATCCACTCTTTCCTGACTATCACGCTCAGGTGAGTAGTACTCCCCGGGTGAGAACACAGCCCGAGAACCCATATGTTCGGGCGACAGCCGGCGACTTCTACCAGTCGCAGCTGACGCGCGGCTCAGGGCATGCATCAGGTGTGTCTGGACAGATACCTCACTATGGTTATCTGGCCCCCTCCATGAATCAAGATGCGCAGCAACAGGCCCCAGGCCTAGTACTGCCACCGACCATGGGAGAGTTGCGCCCTGAGATCCTAGCCATACACGGGGCGCAGCAGGCCAGCTTGGCCACGGAGGCTACTCGCCAGCACCGAAATCAAGATCGTCAGGCCAACAGAATGCTGAGCCGCGCGGGGCAACCTGCTAATCGCAATACAGCCTTGACACCTGCAAGCAGTCCAGCCATGGTTGCATCAATGCAGCTACCGACGGTATCACCTATTCGGTCCGAGGCTGGTGAGTCCACCCTGGGGCGTCAGACGCGTTTCAGGCCATCGGCAGCGCCGCCCATCATCAGTGACGGCGACTTCGGTAAGTGTGCCATATGCCTGGACCAGTTCATGAACCACGACAAGGTCTGGCGTCTCCAGTGCGGCCACATGTTCCGCGCACAATGCTGGGATCGAGTAGTACACGCTCATGTGGATAGACAGCTGGCTGGGAACATGGAAGGTTCCGCAAGCGAGGCCCCCTGCGCTATTTGCAGGGGTGTTGGCCTCGATACTGTCGAGTTCAACTGCGGCCTTGCCGGAGATCAGGAGTCACTCAATCGCCGTGAAGATATACTCCGAGGGGCGAACGAGCTCAGGGACCTCCGTCAAGAGCTCAACCGCGTCACGGCGATGATGACGGGCACCGCGGCAGTCGATGACCACACCAGCGGGGCAACCTGCATCGCCAGCCAATGCGGGGCTAGTAGCGGAGGCAGCCACACTTGCATGGGACTCCTGCTATAGACATGCCTGTGCCATTGGTAGCAGAGACCGGCAACATCGCAGGGGCACCTGCTAGATCAGCGCCACCGTCTGTGCCGGCGAACGATACGCGGTTGAGGCGCATGGAAAGGGCTACCGACAGGAGCGCCCAGTGGCTTCAGTCTTCACACACATACACGCCATATGATCGAGACCTTCGTCCACGTAATCAGCGCAGGACGGAGGGCCCCGCAAGCACGCGCAGTGGCAATGGCGGGATTTCCGAACACGACATGCTTGCACACGGTATATGATAAATGGTCAGATGGGCACGCGCGCGGATGAGGACACGTTCCTGAACTTGCCCACTACCTCCACATCACACCCATATACGCATGACGAATATCCTACAGCCTGGATGTTTGAAAGGAATCCTACTGCGGGAGAAGAGGCTCGTGGATATATGAATGTTTTCACATCTTTGCCACGACACGATGGCGCTGGGGCAGAGGCGCCGCAAAGGCAGAGGCGCTGCAAAGTACCCGGACTATTTGGTGAACGCCATGAGCTAGCCCTGGCAGCTAACAGTGAAACGATGATCAATGGTATGTTGACTATTCTTCTGGATATTGGCAGTAATATCGATATTATTGTATTAAAGACGGCGCAGACCTTTGAGCAGGTATCACGCCCCCACGGACACGCCATCAAAAGTCTGCACCTGACGAAAAGGCTTTACGTGTCAGGAGCGGGACATGGCGCCGCGATCTGCGATAAATCCCTGCACGGCAAGATTGCATGCAAAGAACGGGGGGGGGGGCCCACGGGGCAACCTGCTGCGCCGAGATTCAGACTCGACACGTACTCAGCAAATCTAGCTGAAGGTTATGGGGGAAACCTCCCTGCCATCCTGAGTCCGAGGAGCATGTCCAACATGTTTGCCATCCTGATTCTTGAGCAGGGGCACGAGAAGATGACCATCCCTGGCGTGGAGATGTATAAGGTTCTACCCGGAAAAGGTGCCAGAGTACTCGACCTGAGGAAGACACTTGCTGGACATCTGGCACTCAAGGCTGACGAGTACGAGACGGCTATTGAGGATCAATGGTCGATGTCGTTTACTAGGACGGCCAATCCTCAGCGCGAAGATGCCCCATTGCTCGTCAAGGAGGCATCTGATCCAGAGCCAATTGCAGGGACACCTGCTGTGAATGATGTTCACGCATACATGATGTCACAAGATGCGAAGGGCATCAGTTTCTCTATCAACGACGAGACGCTCACTTTCACGATCCAGTCTTTGGTGGACAACACGGCATCGCAGGAACACGTCCTTTGGGACTAACCCTACCTCGGCCGACAGGGATCTCGCCCTCCGCAATTTGCAGGCGAAGGTATATCAGGCCATCTACGAGGAGGGCACGAAGTGGACGCCTCCCGACGCACAGGCAGGGACATCTGCGGAAAGGGGGTGATGCCGCTGAGAAATTTTATATTTTTACTTCGAGCAGCGGCTCTGCAGCGCAGCATGGCACAGGCATTTGGACGCCCCCATCGCCAAACGAGTGACGGGGGCAGGCGCGCGCCACGGCCACTCGCGCTTGCTCGGACAGGCCGAACATGCAGGTGATGTCAGCAAACGCGGGGAAACCTGCATTCTTTGCCCAGGCACCGGCTGTGCGTGCCAGGAACCGCGGCGAGCCCGGCGGCGCGGCTGCCACGAACTGCAGTGGACCCGGCTGTGTGGCCGCTGCTGGAAAAGAAGGATTTTCGCATCGTTATCATCCTCGTGCATTTGTTATTGAGGATATACAGACAGCTTGCGCTGTACTCCGAGCCCGTGGATACATGTGTGACCGCATTACACATACAGAGGTAATGACCTCCACTGGTACACAGTGTTTGGGTGCATTACTCTCGGGCGATTACCAATTGTTGTGGGTGGCAACACCTGCTGATTGGCATGTGAGGCTGCCTGGTAAGAGGGCAGGGCCACACTACCAGCGCATCCAGAATGTGATGTCCAAGGCTCGGGCTCAACGCATGACCATTGTACTTGAGGGACCACCAGGATATTTCTGGAAACAAGGTCCCATGCGAGATGCTATTGGGGATCTTGATTTACACGTCATGCGTATGCGTTTCTGCCACTTCGGCCTCACGTACGACCGCGCTAACACGTTTCCCAGCGGATCAGATCTGCAAGTGGCGACTACCTGTGCGCGCATCCCGACCAATCTATGGTGATGCGCATGCAACATAGCAGGGCAACCTGCAGAACCTACTGAGCATACTCTAGAGTGGTATGGACAATGTGCTCAGAAGGCCGAATGGCGCAATAAGACTTTAGCGATCATGACCGCAAGGCTAATTGATCAGATGGGTTTACATCTTAGTACCCATTCTCGATATGATAAAGGAGCTCGAACTTACGTTCAGTATCCTAAGAATGGCCTCGAGTGGGACCATGTTGTTAGACGGGTGGCGATATGCCTGGGCGACCACACGATCATCCAAGACATCAAGATCCAGGACCAGCCTATCGGGCACAACTACAACGCACCATTACCCAATGGTGTTGCCAGCATCCGTACCCGACTGTACTGGGAGCAGCCGGAACCGATTCCCTTGGGAGATGGCAGCTCACGTCCACGCTCAAGGCGAGTTGCGATCATCGATGACTATCGTCTCCCTCCCCCTTCGATTGAGCGCGGCCGCGTGCCCCCCTCCTATTCCCGAGTTTCAGACACCTCGCTCACCTGAGACAGAACAACAGACAGCACTACCAACCGATGCCAGAATTAAACAACAAGAAAACATTAGTCAGATAAAGAAGCTGGCATCAAGCCACGCAATATACCCAACATAGTCGAAGAAGGCAACGACGACTGTGGAGACGACCTGAAAGGACTCTGATGTAGTACGCACTACACCGACGCACCTCTTGACTGCGACGCGCATAGCGACGATGGAGAGGGCGCTTTCATCGCGCTGCCTGCGGGGCAACCTGCTGGATCCCATGCAGATGTATTCCCTGAATTCCCACCTTGTGCTATGGGCGACACAACAAGGTAGATATGCTAGAACTGCGTGGAGGAAGTGGAGGCTTCTGTCAACTAGCATTCAGCCGAGGTCTGTCGTCAGGGGGGAACCTCGACAAACGCACCTTTCTTGACCTTGGCAGCAAGGATGTCCAAGATGCAGCGATGCATTATCTAGACGTTTGTTTCGTTAAGTTTGTCATATTACAACCCAGCCGCAGAACAATTGGTTTACCTTCCTAGTTCAATGCAAAGGTGAACCACGACACTTGGCATGAACGTCATAAAGAAGACTTACCACATATCAAGTTATGTGGGAAGGTGGCTGTGCGTCAAAGTGATCTTCGAAGATTATAGTTACGAGAACAACCAGTGGGGACTTGGGTGGATCAGATACCACCATGCAAGGTGAACATGGATCAATGCATTACTGGCTTACGTGACTCCCACGGGGCACTGATGGAAGCCGACCGAGATCATGGCCAACCATCGTCTTTTATTCAGCCCATTTGCACGGAAACGATGCAGTGGCCATCATCATCACGCGTCGGTATGTAACAAGGAACTGTCCATGGCTGCACAATGCGTTCAGAGATTCAGTCACTCTTCGTCGAGGCTGTTCAGATCGCACACGATCCCTTCCAGGTAACTCGTGCCCCCTTCCATTGCTACCCGTATTCCTCCACCGCGTTGGTCGCGAACGCAACGGGATGCGATTTGGATGACCCGAGTCTTCCTCGACAACTTGATGGCTCGATTACGAGACCACCATCGCGAGGGCTCGGGTGTCCTGCATGCGGCGATGTCGTTAACATGCATTCTCCCTCTCATGATCGAGATCCGAGACACTGCAGGCGGTGCGACATGGACGACTACCATAGGGAATGTCCGAGCTGTAAGAAGAACTACGGGAAGAGCAAGCCTGGGCACGCACTAACACTTGGCAAATGCAAGGTTGCCAAACCTTGCAAGTTGCCCGACAATCATGGACAGATTCCGCCGGTTCCTGCCGAGCCGGCAGCAGGACCTGCACCACCAGATCCTGCTGAGTTAGCAGCACCACCACCCGAGGCGCCAGCCGCATCGCCACTTACGCGGCTGATAGCACCGAGACCGGCTTCAGAGCTGGACTTACCGCGGGCGCAAACAGCCACGACATTACTGTAGGAAGACATGTTGCTGAACCTGCTGCAGGGCAACCTGCCTCGAGTGGAGCTGGCAGTTCGGATGGCCATCTCCGACTACCACAGGTTAGAGTCAGACGTGGTCGACAACAGGGTGGAGAAGCACCTCCACCACCACCTGCGGGGAACCCTTCTGCACGATCACGACTACCAGACTTGCCACGGTTCGATGTACAAATCAGTCTACAAAACTTACGAAGCCTTGACCCCAGCGTGGTAACACGCGAGTTGCGAAAGCTACACTTACGTTGGTTCCATACGAAGGAGCCTAAGATGAGACTCATCTTAAGCAAGATAGGTCTGGACCGTGTCAGACTCAACGTAATCCAAGGTGTCTGCGACACATGCCGAGAATGCAGAGCGTGGGACAAGCCTGGGCACACTGTTATGCCCTCTACTGTATTACCTGGCAAATTCCATGAGCAGGTGGAATGTGATCTGATGTTCGACAAACAAGAACACAATATCTTCCACATTATCGATCGCTGTATACGGTATGCTACTGGGATTGAGATACCAGACAAGACTATGACCAGCATTCTGGATGCATATCATCAGTGCCGGATGCAGCTTGGACCGGCAAAGGTACTCTACTCTGATGGAGAGGGCGCCCTGAACAACGACACTGCGAAAGCAGTCCTCAAGGCAAAAGGCACTGAACTGAGGATACGTGCGCGTGGACAGCACGCTACAACGATCGAGGCCAGAAATGGCGTCCTACGCCATTTACTTCACGTCATCGTGGCTGAACTCAATAGGTTAGATATACCTCTTGTGTTCACCCGACTACTGCACGAAGCCCTGTTCGCCGCCAACGCGTTCACCTTCTATAGCGAGGCATCTCCATGCAACGCTCTATTTGGACGGCAACCAGCAATGCTCCCTGACCAACCTGTCTTGGACCACGAGCAGCCGACGGAAACATCTGACCGTTCTCGTGAACAGACGATACGCAGGATATGTATTGTAGCTACCACTCAGGCCACAGCAGCAGCTAAGACCGATCGTACCTTACGCACTAAAACGACTATTACTGGTCAGCACTATTACGATGAAGGAGACATGGCCGATTACCATCGCCCTACGACTACGAAGGATGACTGGGGAGGCTGGAATGGTCCGTTCCCAGTTGCAGAGAATGATCCCGAAAGGGGATCAGGTCATCATCCGAGTGGGCAATCGGGATGCCCAAGTACAATACGGCGATGCAAGGCATTCATTATACATTGGTGCACACATAGCCCGAGAGATTGGCTCCGACAACACTGCACTACGCACGGTGTTGACATTCGTAGCCAGCCTATCAGCGGGGAGACCTGCTTTGACCTTTGGCTATGTGCCGACCAAGAAAGGGGCGCTTCAGATGACGACCACAAGCCGTCTATCTCCCAAGGCTCTACAGTACCTCATCAGAAATTTCTTTCGCATTGAGGATGTTGTCTCAGTCAGGCTAGCCAAGAGTATCCATACATTGCCTCCGGCTACTTACGCCGACAGCTGCGCATTGGTTCACTGCGACAACGGCGTGAATCCAGGATATCATTACTACGGAGCAGAAGGTACTGCTCTGAATATACAGGATATAACTGGACCAGCACATTCACGAATTATCTAATTCCTGAAGTCCACTAAACCCCAAGCAGGTTTTGATCAGGACATGTCAACATTTGAGGAATTGGCAGATACACCGACACTGGATGGAGACGCGAGAGAAGCCTCATAAGCCGAACCATCACATGATGACGGGTGGCTCTCTACGATTTACGGAAAACCAGAGGCTGATCTTGAGTCGCATGCTTTGGAGGCGCGGCACGCAGAACTACAATGGGAAAGGGAACTGTTGGAGGCAACTCCACCAGGGGACCTCTTCGCCATACCTACACAGATGGTTCCAGATCAAAGTGCGCTGATCACTGTAGCTGACGCACAGCGAGGACACCTGCCGAAGTGGGGACGCACGCGCGACTCCGATACCGAGGAGACGTACTACGCCCCCATGTGCACCATGGTCGAAGACGACAGCTACGGACTCGACTCAAACGGAAATGGTCGATATGTCGAACTTTGCTTTGCGGCAAAGATGTCGAAGGTAGTCTTGTCCGAGCAACAATATATGATATTAGATGCCGGGCGGGTGGCCGCTGTGCGAGAATACGTCACCGCCTCTGCACAGCGAGTTGTGGTCGTCAAGGAGGACGACCTCTTCGCGAAAGCTGACACTCAGGCGAACCCCGATCAAGCACCGAAGGCCCTCTACACTATACTCAAGACATGGCTCGACAACAAATGCTTGAAGATGCAGGAGATAGCCAAAGCGTCGAACATCATGACTTTGAGATACGGGCACAAATGGAAGTTCGTGAAGAACGAGAAGGGTCGGATGGAACGTACCATCCGATTACGCTTGGTTCTCCGAGGTTTCATGGACCTCGAAGCCTTCGACGTAGAAACATGTTCGGGAACAGCGAGACGGCCAAGCCACAGGTTACTCGCTAGCACGGCAGCATGCAAGAAGCAGTGGCTCTGCTTCCCTTGACATCAACATGGCCTTCCTGAAAGGCTTGACCTTTCAGGAACTTGCTGAGGCGACTGGTGAAAAGGAACGTGCGGCGCGTGTTTACATTGCCGCCAGGATCGGCCACAGTGCTCCGAACTCTCCCAGGATTCGAGCACTACGACGAGTCAAAGCACTGTCTACAGCGCATGAAACCAGGGACAGGCACCAAAGACGCTCCACGGGCTTTCTCACTTGAGCCCAGGAGGACCACCAGAGGATTTGGTCTCCGACCCACGTCCTACGACGAGGAGTTCGAGACGAGCAACAACTTGCTCACGGCCAAGCATGTTGATGACATCAATACGGCCGGCATTGAGGACACCATTGACAAGTATGTCACATGCGTTGAAGATACTTTCGGTCAGTGTAAACTCAACAAGCACACCTACACTAAACGTGCTGTGAGATACACCAAGGACTAGGACGGCAATGTCACTTTGGATCAAGATGAATATATCAAACAGCTCCGTCCTACACAACATCCCGAACTAACCGGCGCCGACGCTGACGCTCAGGCAACCCGGATGGCGGCAGACATGTTCGTCAGCCTCAGGGGTGCGCTGGCATATGCACTAATCACCCATGTGTGTTTGATGGTGTACGTTGCATCTCTACAACGTGTCCAAGAAGCGACCAACATTCAAGCACGACGACTGAACGCGATCACCAGAAAGCTACAGGCCTGCCCGAAGAAAATCGTCTACCAGGCGACGAATCGACCTACATGGCGACTCAGGATATCTACGCCTGAGTGGAGACGCCGATGACGACGTCAATGGCTATGGTATTCGCGGGGCAAACCTGCTAAGACGTGGAAACACGTCATCCGGTAAGCTTCTCGTTCACTTGATGCGATGCGCACTGCATGTCTCACCGCTCGCAGGTCCGCTCGAGCTGTTCAGCAGAGACACCGGCGGCAGCCCATAATTTGGAGGACTGTTATCCCACGAGCGTGACTCTGCACGAGCTCCACGCGGGGCCGCTCACGCCCACTCAGTTTAAAAGATATACTTGGGTTTGGGTGGCTTGAGCATCAAGATCACTTTGACCATCGATGCTGAGTATGTTTTTAAGCCCTTGTCAAACAAAGACTTGCAGAAGCCGAATGAGTGTACCTTTTGAGGACGCATCAGTTGGATACGACAGATGATGGAGCGTGGAATCGTGTACAGCATTCAGTGGTGTGACACCCGCGATATGACTGCGGATGGCCACACCAAGGGGAGCATCGACAGAGAAATGCTCCTACAAGTCATGGGAGGTATACAGACCTTCAAACATGACCTGAAGAGACATACTCCATATCGGGCAGGCCAAACATCAAGTTCTGACGCCGCCTGATGAGTACGTCACATACATGCGAGGCAAATTGCTAGCGGGTCCACCTTCCTTTAGGCCCGTTTCCTTGTTTTGTCCTTGTGTATGCTAGCTGCTATGACTGCTGTGCAGGGGCGACGGGCTCACGCTTCGTGTCCTTCCCGGCCCGACTCTAAAGCGAGCTGAGGGACGTAAGGAGTGGAAACGAGCGTGCGCCCGCGGCCGCGTCGGCTCAAGCGGCCGGCCGCCCAAATATGATTGGTGCCTCACTGCGAGGCACACAATCGTTCATACTGGGACTGTCTTTACTACGGTACAACAGAGCGGGAGCTTGGTTTCGCCTGAAGCGAAGTTGCTGGCTGGGCCTTCCAACCCCCTTCAAACTCAATGTGCCAGGGGGCGTGGTGTCGGATCAGGTCATCTATCTCTATTGTCGCTCTCTCTCTCTCTCTCTCTCTCTCTCTCTATCTCTCCTTGTTGCTCTCTCTCTCTCTTTCTCTCTCTCTCTCTCTCTCTCTCTCTCTCTCTCTGTCTCTCCCCCTATCTTTATACCCCATATACGTGTATATACATATATATATATATATATGTATGTATGTGTGTATCGGGGTACCAGGGGTGGGGGCCCTCGCCCAGCTGGCCCCCGTCGCCATGGTTCCTTCAGGTCCCCCGGAGAGTCCCGGCCGTGCCGCGAACCTGCCTAGAGAACCCCAGGACGAGTCCGGAGTGCCCCCACAGGCCCCCAAGACGTCCCCAGAGGCCCCCGAAACGACCAAGATGAACCCAAGACGGCCCAAGCGGCCGCCAAGACGCTCCAAGAAGTCTCCAAGAGGTCTCCCCCGAGGACCCCGAGGAGGGAGAATTGTTAATTCTCCGTTGCGTTGTTCGATGTTTTCGGCCTTCTCGCCCGCTCGCCTTCCCGACGCTCCAAGACCGCCCAAGAGGCCCGCCCGCCAGGACACCCCACGACGGCCCAAAAGTCCCCAAAGACGCTCCACGGACGGCCCAAGAGACACCCAAGACAGCCCAAGAAGGCCGCCCCAAGAGGAGACCTAGCGGACGACCAAACATTCAAGAGTCCCCAAGAACATTCGAAGAGACCCCAAGAGGCCTCCGAAAGACTCCAAGAGACGACAAATACAGGCTCCCAGAGACCCCCAAGAGCCCCCATGGAGCCTTCAGGCCAACACAAGCCGAGGATGCCCCGCCCCACCCGCGCGAGGCCTTTCTTCGCCCCCATGTCCTGGACAAGGCTTTCTGGAACATGGGAAAGGGACCATGCGCCGCCGACATCGACGGCGACGATCGCGCAAGGTACAGAGGGCAGGGGTCCAGGGTCCAGGGTGCGAGCGAATAGGGCGCAGGAGCGCATGAGAATGATCAGAGACCCCCTCGTGTTCCGGAAGCGCACTTCCGGAACATGGGATGGGAGAAGACCCCGCCGCCTTCGTGGCAAGAGTCCCCCCCCCCTCAGCCCCGAGGCCGTGCCCACAACTAGAATATGTGTGCGTGCGGAGGTTCCAGTGTATATATATATATATATATATATATATATATATATAAGTATATATGACTAAATAGATAATGGCACTATACATAATCCATATATCCTTATATATATATGCATTTATACACACACAAAACTCTCTCTCTCTCTCTCGTCGTTTGTTTCTCTCTCACTCTCTTTCTCGCAATCGTTTGTTTCTCTATCCACACGTGTACATGGATACATATCTCTCTATCTCCATGATGCTATCGTTCTGTCTCCCGGCATCTGTTTTATCATTATCCGTTTGTCGTTTCACCGCCACGTGCGCTTATTCTCACTCTTCCATCTGTTGCGTCGACTCGTAATTGATAGTATGTTCAACCTCGCTTCTCTTCCTCATGGTCCCCTCTCCATCCCTTTTGTCGCAAGACGCCACCTGGAGCATTGCATGACGAGGATTGCTTAACATCTCTGCTTTGTCGCGACCGCACCCCACAGGAGAAGGCGAAGAAACTCTCCGCGGGCATTGACGTCGGGATCCTAGCAGCGCCTTCCTACTCGCCTCCTTACTCCTCGGCCTCCTCCCCGGGGCAGCGTATGCGGGGGATGATGAGGGAAGAGGGAGGCGAAGAAGGAAGGGAAGCGAGGAGGAGGACGGAGGAACACGAGGAGGCGGGCGAGGAGCAGGCGAGGGAAGGGGAAGGAAGGGGGTAGAGGAGGCATAAGAATCGCAGGGGGACGGGAAAGGAGGAGGGCATGTGCGGGAGGTGGGTGGGAGAGGAGGAAAATGAGAAAATGAAGTGGAAGGGGGAGGGGTGGATGAGAGGGAGGAGGGCTGCGGCTTTCCTAAACCCAAAGCATCGAAGTCGGTGGAGGATAAAGAGGAGGAGGAGGGTGGATGTGGAGGGGAGAGGGAGGAGGAGAGGATCGGCGAGGAGAGGCGAGGAGAGGCGAGGATGAGGAGGAGGAGGAGGAGGAGGCAGGGAGAGCAGGGGGAGTGAGGGAGGAGATGACGGAATAAAACATACATGGGGGATAGGAGTGGAGGTGGGAGTGGGGACAAGGCGTGAGCGGAGGTCGGTGGAGAGTGAGCGGAGGCACGCCGCTTTCCACCGCAATCACAGCACAAAACTCAACAGGCTTGCGCCGCATCCGCCGACCGGAGTTACTGTGGGCTCCAATGATCGGGAGCCTTGCGACGGGGGTCAATGCAAACGGGGGTCAGCCAGAGCGCCCGATCTTGCAGGATCCTGCAGGGCCAGGGTCGCATTGTTCCGGGTTTGGGTGCAGGATCCTGCAGGATATTGCAGGATCTTTCGCATTGGCCCGGGTTTGGGCGCATGAGATTGCAGGATCTTGCAGGATTTTGCAACGCCTGACTGACCTGGGTCTGGATTGACCCAGGTCAGCAGATTCCCCAAATGAGGAAACCAAAGCGCGAATATCTCGAAACATTCGCGCGGCGTGGTGGTGGAAGGGCAGTTTTTTTCGGAAGCGAGCTAAGACAATCCTTGCACACGCAGTCGTAGTATCACATTCCCTCTTGTTCCCTCCCCTTCACTTTCTCTATCCGCTGCCACGCTCCACTCAAGACAGTTGTTTGACTTCTACTTACAAAAGATCGATCCTCCTTCCCACTCCCTCATCTCATGCCACTCTGGTAGCGGAGCCTGGTTGCAACCAGCAAGGCTCTTTGCCTCCAACACCCACCAGTAGCGGACGCGCACCGCTGCCTTACCCGTCTGACCGCAACTGCAACCGGCCAGGCTCTTTGCCCCTCACACCCACCACCAGCAGCGGACGCGCACCGCTGCCTTGCCCGTCTGACCAGCTCCCCCGATCCTTGCTGGTTGTTCGACCGGGCCACCGCTCCCGCCAAGTTGGGTTCAACACAGAACTTGCAATCGGAGGAGGAGGGGGGCGGAGGAGGAGGAGGAGGAGGAGGTGGAGGAGGAGGAGGAGGAGGAGAAGGAGGGAGGAGGAGGAGGAGAAGGAGGAGGAGGAGGAGGGAGGGGAGGGGAGGGGGCCAGCGCCCTCGGGCAGCTCGCGCACCCCCCCCCGGCGGCGGAGCAAGATGCGGCCGCTGCCCTGCTGGGGCCGCCCGCGCGAGGGGGGGGGGGCGGGGGGCAGGGGCAGGAGGGAGAGGAGGGGGGAGGGAAAGGGGGGCGCGCTCGCATCAACGTCTGACAGATTACCCTTCCCGTCTACAACATCTGGTGAGAGTGTCGGCCGTTCGAGGTCATCGGACCCACTGCCACCAGGCTCGGAGGAGGGAAAGGTACGGATACCGATCCCTTGGCTCTGTTTTCGCCTCTCGGGGCTTCGTTTCGAAATTCTGGTCAGACAGTACCCAGGGAGAGGTCTGGGGAGTAGTGGTATCAGTACCTTTTCGTTTCCTTTTAGATTGCTTTTGTCATGGGCCAACACAAAGGCGCCAGGTTATTTGCGGTTTGCGATTCGCGACTTTTCTTCTTAATTCTCCTCGTCTTTCTCTTCTCCCCTGGGAGGCGGCGCGAGAGCGCGAAATTATTCGCGCTTCGCGCACCGCGAAGCGCGAACATTGTTGCCCTTGAGTTAGGAGCCCCATGCAGTGTCATCACGGTCATGGGTCCGTGCGCCCCGTTCTTCTTCGTCGCCTCTCTTGCGTTGGTACCGTTCTGTATCGGGCCGCCGCGGCTGGCCGGCGCACAAGAAAATCAGCATCGCTGCGCGTTTCTATCTTTCTTGCTTTCTCTCTCTGTCTCTCTCTCTCTCTCGCGCTCTCTCTCTCTCTCTCTTTCTCTCTCGCTCTCTCTCTCTCTCTCTTTCCCGCTCTTTCTAATCTCTCTCTCTCTCTCGCTCCTCGTGTGTGCGTATTAGTTTATATATATATGTGTATATATATAGAGAGAGAGAGAGAGAGATCCCTGGGCACGCGGCGGGGGGGGCCGCGAGGGGGCCTCTAACGCTCCATGGGGGCACCGGGCCGCCAGGGCCGCCCCCAGACGGCCCAAGACAGCCCCAACACAGAAGAGAAAGGGCCGCGAGAGGCCTCCAAGAGGGCTACGTTCTAACGCGCCCAAGATGGCCTCCATATGATCCGCAATGCTTCCAACACGGCCCACGGGGTTTCCAAGAGCATTCCAAAAAGAAACCCAAGAGGCCAACATCATTGATTTTACATTCGTGCTTTTTAGCGTTTCTGCCTGTTCAGCTTCCAGACGTTCTAAGCCGGTCCAGGACACCCAAAAATAGTCCAAACAGGCTTCCACGAGGGCGCCGAGACGGCCCAGGGCCGCCCCCAGACGGCCGAAGAAAGCCCCAACACAACTGAAAAAGGCCGCGAGAGGCCTCCAAGAGGCCCCGAGACGCGGACATATCGCTGGAACATGCCCTAGATGGCCTCCAGATGGCCCACAAGGCTTCCAACACGGCCCAAGGGGTCCCCAAGAGCACTCCCAAAAGGGCCCCAAGAAGCCACAATCATGGATTTGTCCTTTCTGGTTGTTGGTGCATTTCAGCGTTTCTGCCTGTTCAGCTTCCCGACGCTCCAAGACGGTCCCGCAAATCCAAATATCGCCCCAACAGGCCCCCACGAGGGCGCCGAGACAGTCCAGGGACGCCCCGAGACGGCCCAAGGCAGCCCCAACACAGAAGAGACAGGGCCGCGAGAGGCCTCCAAGAGGGCTATAGTCACCGAAATATCGTTCTAACGCGCCCAAGATGGCTTCCAGATGGTCCACAAGGCTTCCAACACGGCCCCAGGGGGTTCCAAGAGCATTCCCAAAAAGGCCCCAAGAGGCCAAAATCATTGATTTTACATTTGTTTTTGATACATTGTTAGCGATTGTGCTTGTTCACGCTCCAAGACGTCCGGGATACCCAAATATCGCCCAAACTAGCTCCCACGAGGGCGCCGAGACGGCACTGGGACGCTCCCAGACGGCCCAAGACGGCCCCAACACACATGAAGAGGGCCGCAAGAGGCCTCCAAGAGAGCTCGAAACGCGGACAGATCGTTCGGAAACGCGCAAGATGGCCTCCAGATAGCCCAAAAGGCTTCCAACACTGCCCAAGGGGTCTCCAAGAGCATTCCCAAAAGGGCCCCAAGAGGCCCAAATCATTTATTCCCTACCTAGGCTCTGCCTAGAAGGGTTCTTACTCTGTTTGCTTAAAGGGCCGGGCAGTGGGGCACGCCCCGGGCGGTTCCCCCGGCATCCGCCCCGCGGTTCCCCCAGTGAATTTCCTTTAGCTTCGTGTTGCTTATCTCATCTTAGATTAGCTTATTTCATCTCTCCTTAGCTTAGCTTCATCTTACCTCAGTTTTATCTTAGCTTAGCATACCTTCATTTTAGCTTCGCCGAGCTTTAGCATAGCAGAGCACAGCATAGCATAGCATAGCGTAGCATAGCATAGCGCAGCATCGCATTTCATAGCATAGCCCATCATAGCATAGCATAGCGCAGCATAGCATAGCATAGCATATCATAGCATAGCACAGCACAGCACAGCATAGCACAGCGCAGCATAGCATAGCATAGCATAGCAGAGCAGAGCAGAGCATAGCATAGCGCAGCATAGCACGGCATAGCATAGCATGGCACAGCAACGAATGCCGCTTTCCTAGGGGGCTCCAACTTCTCTAGGTGGGGTCGCACTGGGGCATTTTTTTACACTGGCTTTGATGCATGTTTCGCGATTGTGCTCGATCACGATGTCAACACTGCTGCCTGGTCAGCGTCCCGGCGCTCCAAGACGGGCCCGGGCACGCAAATATCGCCCCGACGGGCCCCCCACGAGAGCGCCGAGACGGCCCAGGGACGCCCTGCCGCGGGCACGAGGCGGGGCCCCCGGGACGGAGCCTTCGGACCAGGGGGGCCCGGGGGCCCTGCCGTGGCACCGGGGGCTCTTCAGAATTGCCCGAAGGCGGCCCCGGAACGCCAGAGACGGCGCTTCCAGGCCGCGAAAACTACCAATGACGGCCCGAGATCACCCCAGAATCAGCCCCTGACTGTCCATGAGGCCCCCAAGGCCCCAAGAGGCCTCGAAGGCCCCAGGAGGCCCCCAAACTGCCTCCCAAGGAGCCCCAGGAGGCACAAATAACTACATTTCTATGGTTTGTGAAGGATTTTCGAGTTCTCGCCTTTTCAGTTTCCCGACGCTCCACGACGGCCCAAGAGGCCCCAATGTCCGCTCCAAGATAGCACCAGAGGCTTTGAAGACGGCCACAAGAAAGCCCAAGAGGGCCCAAGACGGCGCCAGAGGCGCCCAAGACTGTCCCAAGACGGGCCCAAGAGGAGCCAAGAGGGGTAACACGAACCGAAAATCCGAGCCTTCCACCCCGAGAGGCTCTCAGGAGGCCCCGAGAAGCCCCCAACGGGCCCCAAGAAGCGTCCCAAGGGGCCGAAGAGGATCCAAGAGACTCCCACGAAGGCCTAAAGAGGCAAAAATCACTGTCCCACGAAGGCCTCAAGAGGCAAAAATCCTTGATTTTCGAGGTTTCAGCCTTTGGGCGTCCCGACTCTCCAAGACAGCCCAAAAGATCTCCAAGAACGTTTCAAGATAGCCCAAGAGGCTTCCACCAGGACCCCAAGACGGCCCACGAGGGGCCCAAGAGGATGCCTGAGGCGCCCAAGACGGCCCGAGACGGCACCAAGACGGCCCCAAGGTGGGCCCAAGAGGAGTACAAGAGGAGTAAGACAAACCGAAAATCCGAGTCTTCCACCCCGAGAGGCAATCAGGAAGCCCCAAGAGGCCCCGTAAGGATCCAAGAGGCCCTGAAGAAACTGAGAAGGGCCGAAGTGGTTCCAAGAGGCCTCCCAAGGAGGCCCGAAGAGGTACTAGTCATTGTTTTTTCTGTGGTTGTTGACGGATTGTAGAGTTTTCAGCCTTTCGGCATCCCGACGCTCTAAGACGACCCAAGAGGTCTCCAAGACCGCTCCAAGATAGCCGAAGAGGCCTCCAAGAGGGCCCCACGAGGGCCCCAAGACGGTTCCTGAGGCGCCCAAGACGGCCCGAGAGGGCCCCACGACGGCCCCAAGAGAGGCCCAAGAAGGGGAACGCGAACCCAACAGCAGAGCCTTCCGCCCTAAGAGGCCCACAGGAGGCCCCAAGAGTCCTCGAGTGGTCCGACAAGGCCTCCAAAAGCTTCCCAGTATGCCCCAAAAGGCTCCCAGGAGACGTACACGGGGCCCCAAGATAGCCGAGCAGTGCCCTCGATGCATCAAGACTGCCTCCAGGAGGCCCCCCGGGAGGCTTCCGGATTGCTTCAATGTGGCCCCAGGTGGCCTTAAGTCGGGTTTCCACGCAGCCAAGGACGACCAATGACGGCTTCAGATTGCAGAACATCACCTTCCGATTGCCTGGAGAACCCCGATGATGCCCCCAAGGGATCCCAAGAAGCTTCAAGACGACCCCCAAGAAGCACCCAAGAGGGGTGGCTCCAACAGCCAATTGAGGAAGCACGGAGAAGCCCTTCAGATGCCCCCACGAAGACCCAAGAGGTTCCCAAGAGGCCCTCAGGAGGCACGACTATGTCACGCGCCTGTGCTTGTTCGCGCTGTCCAAGATCTTCCAGCGCCCCCCCAGCCTGGGCTAGAACCTGAGCGCGTGCGGAGCGCGCGCGATGGTTCTAGTATCTCAAGGGCTTCGCCCTCTGCCGCCGGCCCCCCGATTACTAGTGCGGGCGGCTGCGCGGGTAGCGTCGTGGGTGCTTGTTCAGGAGGTTGGATTCAAAGGAGGATTAGAGGGGCGGCGGGCGATGAGGAGGAGGCAGCGAGGGCATCTTGGGCGCCTTGGGGCGATCTTGTTGCGCATCGGAGCCTGCATGGGCCATCTTGGACGCCTCCTGGAGCTCTCTTGGTTCGTCTCGGACCCGTCGTTCCGGGGGAGGAGGCGGCGGAGGCCATCCTATTACTAGTGCGTGCGGCTGCGTGGATATCGCCGTGGGCGCTTCTCGTGGCAGGCTTCTCGGCAGCGTCTGCGGGTCATTGTTGGAGCTTCGTGGAAGCCGTTTTGGAGCCTCTCGGAGCATATTCTGGGTCTCTTGGAGGTCTCCTTGGCCTCTTGGAGGCCTATTGGGGCTTCCTGGGACCCTCTCGGGGCGGAAAGGGCGAGTTTTCGGTTTGTGGACTCCCTCTTGGGCCTCTCTTGGGACCGTCTTGGGGCCCTTTTGGGCCGTTTGGGGCGCCTCTCGGACCGTCTTGGGGCCCTCTTCGGCCGTCTTGGGGCCATCTTGGGGGTATCTTTGGCCGTCATGGGGGCTTCGAAGGCCGTCGTGGGGCGATCTTGGGAACCTCTTGGTCCGTCTCGGAGCGTCGGAAAGCCGGAAGGCGAGAAGGCGAAGCATCGTTGATGTTTGCTTCGTGGGGCCCTCTTGGGAGGCCTCTTGGAGGCCTCTTGGGCCGTCTTGGGAGCATCTTGGGCCATCTTGTGGCCATCGTGGGACATCTTAGGCCGGCTTGGCCTCCTGAGGCTCTCTTAGGAGCCTCTTCGGGCAATCTTGGAGGCCTCTCGGGCCATTCTGGCCGCGCGGTGGCGTCGTCATGAGAATCCTGGGGTGGCCTGGCGCAGCCAGGATTTGAGGTTTCCCCCTCGTTGGATGTTTGGTAGCGCGGCGGGGCCCCCTAGCAGACGGTAAACAGGAGGCAGGGAACAGCATGGGAGAGACAAAAGGCAAAACAACCAACGACAACACATAATACATGACAGCAGACCGCACACACCCTCGCAGCCTTGCGCCCCTGGAGGGGGCCAGCGGATATATATATATATATACATATATATATATACATACCTACATACCTACACACATATATACATACATACATACATACATACATACATACATACATACATACATACATACATACATACCTACATACCTACATACCTACATACCTACATACCTACAGACCTACAGACCTACAGACCTACAGACCTACAGACCTACAGACCTACAGACCTACAGACCTACATACCTACATACCTACATACCTACATACCTACATACCTACACACATATGCAAATCCATATACATATACATATACATATACATATGTACACACAACAGACCTACTTGCATGCATGCTTGCATGTATCCACATGTATATATATGTGTGTAGGGACTATATACCTATATAAATGTATATATATGTATATATGTATGTGTATATATGTATCTATGTATGCCCGTAAGGACTTCGCCCCCTGCCGCTGGCCCCCTCTCTATCAGAATGGGATATATAAGAATCGCGTCGGTGCGTCTCGAAGGAATCACCAGCGCATATTGAGACGTTGGTGTTATCGAAGACGCCTACGGCGAATCACCGCCGCCCCCTGCCTTCTAGAATCGCCCATGTGGCCGAGCGTTGTGGCAAGAGCTCTGCCAAGTTATCGGAGCATGTGTTCGAACGGACAACCGAGCGATGGCAAGGTGGATGAGTACACAGTGGCCTTCAGTCGGGCATGTCCCTCTACAGGAGGGTTGTTTGACTATGTTTGAGCATTTCTTTTGTATTTCTGATTTGTCGTCCAAAATCCGCATGTAGAGGGACATGCCCGACCTAACACTGGACTCGGATCCCCGATCGTCGACATTCCATCCTCCCCCCCCGGCGGGCGCGGCTTGCCCCCCCCTCGATCTTCGGTCTTCGCACCCCATCTTCTTCGAGCCTACACAGTCGATGCTCCATCTATATTGCGAAGGCCTTACGGCCGGTGCCGCCGACCCTGAATGGCGACGACGACGACGACGACGACGACGACGACGACGAGCGCTCTTAGGGGCCTCGTGGGGGTAGTTTGTGGGCCTCTTGGGAAGCTCTTAGGTGCCGAAGCTCTTAGGGGCCGCTTGGAAGCCTCGTGGGGGCCTCTTGGGGCTTCCTGGAGGTCTCTTGGAGGGGGCCTGGGACGTCTTGGAGGCTTCTTGGACGGTCTTGGGGCTATCTTGGGCGTTTTCGGCCGATCTTTGGGCGACTCGGGGCCCTCTTGGGCCGTCTCGGGGGCCATGTTGGGCATTCGGACCTCATTTGGAGTGTTTTCGAGGTTTCGAGGCCGCCCGAGGAAAAACGAATCTGCCCCCCACCCCCCCCAGGACCCCCCCCGGGACCCCCCCCTCCACCCCCCCTGGGACCCCCCCCGGGACCCCCCCCCCTGGGGAAGGGATCGAAGGGAAGGGGCTTCCCTTCGACTCGATTACGACACTGCTCGATTTTTCTCTCGCTCACGAGCTTGAGAAGGAAGCTGCAGGGAAAGGGGGCGACGGAGGCGACGACCGACGGAGACGACGACTCGAACAGCCAAGCCCCTCGCACACGCCGACAGGGTCGGCGGATTTGTCCAGGCGTCCTAGACGGGGTCAGAGTAGATGGGGTCGGAGGATCGGGCCGCATCGCCGATACATCGGCGATGCATCGGCGATGCATCGGCGATGCGGCTCGATGTGGAGCCCAATTTTGCCCAAGCAGACGTCGCCGACGCACTGACGACGCACCGCCGACGTCGCCAGTGCATCGCCGATGCATCGCCGATGCGACGAGATCCTCCGACCCCATCTACTCGGACCCCATCCTGGAGGCCTGTAATTTGGTCATCCATCCCTCAGGGGGGGAGAAACACACAGACACAATTAATCGTCGATTCCCCAGAAAATATGGGAAAATATGGGAAGTGGGGGGGAAGACAAAGACCCAGAAAATATAGGAAAATATGGGGAGTCTAGTTATTTGTGTCTATCTATTTGCGTGTCCTGGGCCCCCCGTCAAATCTGGTCATGCATCCCGCTTCCACCCTCCACCCCCTGGGGTCCTTCACCTCCCATCCCCGCTCTGGTCCTCGGCCGTCGAAGCCCCCATCCCCCGCCGGCCCTCGACCCTCCAGCTCTCCGAGACTCGGCCCTCGGCCCTCGGCCCTCCCCCTGGACATCTTCACGACGGAAACGATGTCCAAGACCTGGCCCGATGGATTTCGGGCCCGTGCCGTGGCGAGCCGCGGCTCTCCGGCCTCTCCCTCGCCCGTCGCAGGAGGGCGTCTCCTGGCGTCCTTGGCAGTGGCGTGCCTGCACCGTGGCCAGCGCTATGCCCATGTTGTGTCGACGCGGCGGCGACCCCAGCGCCGGCATTCAAGGTTGAGCGCCGCCGGCGCCGCCGAATCGGGCGATTCGACTGCCCCGATCGCTCGAGGTCGAGTGGTCCACGTGGTGTCCAGGACAAGCGCGCAGGCTGCCACGACCCGGGCTTGCCGTATTTGCATCGACTGTCTTCGGTCACGCGCAGAGGGGGGTAGGGGGAGGGGGGAAGGCTTCTGAGAAGCACCCCGGCTTCTTAAAAGGCGCGGATCTTCTCTGTTGATGTGAGGCCGGCGCCTTCTAAGAAGCAGGCTCCTCTCAAAAAGATTCCCCTCCTCCCCCTAGAACTTGTGCGCGCCGCCAAGTACTTGCATCAACTATCCATCCCTGCCTCCACCCCCTCCCGCCCCTCTCTTGCATGCCGCCCTGCCGTTGTAATTCTCACCGCGGCCCACCACTGAAGTATGCAGTGGCTGCGTTCCAGCGCCCCTTGCATTCAGCTCGGAATTGTGTTCGCATGATTGTTCATTGCTTTCTGTAGTTTGTCATGCTCTGCCGATGCGCCGTCTAGGCGCGGCTCCTTCCTGTGCTGACCACAAAGAATTTCGAACACCAAGGAAGTATCGAAACTGGGGGGCGTTCGCGTGTAGGGCCCTGGGAGGCGATACTTGTTCGACGCTGTTTCGATACTTTTCTGGGTGCTCGAAGTCATGTCTGGGATGGGGCCCTTAAGTACGATGGGAGCAACATAACCCCAGGCCCCAGCCCCGATCGGATTGGATGCTCCAGAGGAACAACAAAGGCCACAACTATGAACTTTCGGAGCTCCGAGCGGATTTCTTGGATCGGCGCTGGACTCCCCTCCCTGGCGCGAGGAGCACGCCAGGAGGCGGCGCCGGAGGCGTCGCCAGGGGGCTCCAGCGCCGATCCCAAGAAGTCTGCGCAGAGCTCCGAGAATTTACGCGTATGTCGTCTGTCGTTCCTCTACGCGTGGCTGTTGTAAGGCAGCGTGCAACATGGATCTCCGCCAAAAACCATGCCATCCTCCCGAGGCGACCCCCCCCACGAGGGCGCCTTCTGTGCGCGCCAGTCTCCTGCGAGGGCTTCTCTCAGGAGGGGAAAAACACACAGGCACAATTCCTCGTCGCCTCCCAGGAAGAGATGGTAAAACGTGGGAAGCGGGGGGGAAGGCAAAAGCCCAGGAACTGTGGGAAAATAGGGGGCGCCTGGCTATTTGTGCCTCTTTACTTGCGTGCCCCAGTTCCCCTTCCTTCTTTGGTGCACGCTGCCAGGGTGAGAGAGAGACGGCGTGTACCGCGCGGGCCGGCGGCGCCCCGCCGCACTTTCCGCCGCTGCGACGCCGACCGCGCGCTCCGCCACGGGCGCCCATCCGCTGAACCCCGGCGCCCCCGAGCAGTTTCTCTGGGTGGATCGGCATCACCCTAACATACTTATACTATATGTGCTTCGCCCCCCCGGAGGCGACGCGCGCACCGAGAAATCTTATAGTATATGCGTCGTGGGGGGCGCTTTCTGGCCACACCGCTCGGGAAGCGATATACTACAAGATGGGTATACTATATGTTCGGGTCGGACGCGCGCCTCCAAGGAGGACATACAGTACTAGTATGTCTTTGTGCTTCCCAGTGGAGGGCACAGTCGGGCGGAAAAAAGAGGGGGGTGATGACTGGGGGGGGGGGAATCTCATGGCGCGGGCCATGATCTCTCCGCAGATTTCATGGCGCCTCTTCTTATTTCACTACGTCCCAGGCCCCCCCGCTGGGCCGCGCACGTGCCGCCGGTCACGATTTGCACCCCCCCCTCTTGGACACCCCCCTCTTGGCCGCTCCCGGCACAGGGTGAGATCTGAGATGCCGTTTCAATTCACTCTCGAGGCCTGAATCTGCAAGCGTGACTCACGAGGCGGATGGATCTTCGAGGTGCAGAAGCCTACGTTATATTCTCACCCGGAGCCCTCCGCCCTGAGAGCATTCTCAGCGCCCCCCCCCCGCCCCCCTCCCGGGCGCGCGGCCCCACGCTCGCCCCCCATCGCCGAGGCGATCGCGGCCCGCGTGGGCGTGGGCGGCGTGAGCCTCTTCTCGCTGTTCTCGGCCGCGCCCCCCGCCGGGGGGGAGGACTCGGGGGGGCACGAGGTGGCCACTTTTGTGTTCTCGCTCGGAGGTGCATGATGAGCATGTCAAGCACGGCTTCACGCTGCACGCTCTGCAGCCGCGACCATCCAGGGGCGAAGCGCGCCTCCTGCGCACAAGGCCCGACGCCCAGAGCGCGGGAGTCCTCGTCAAAGGTCGGGGGCCGCGCGGAGGAGGCGCAGGAGCTCGCCTTGAATCAAACAACGAAAAGATGTACCCCGCAATTGCGGATAAGAGCGAGGGGGGCGGGCGCGGGCGACGCGGGCGTCGTCAAGCCGGCGGACCTCGTGCCCCCACCTTCCCCGTCGATGGCGCTCTCCTCCTCCTCCTCCTCCTCCTCCTCCTCCTCCGCCTCCTCCTCCTCGTCCTCGTCCTCGTCCTCGTCCTCATCGTCATCGTCGTCCTCCTCCTCCACCTCGTCCTCCTCCTCCTCCTCCTCCTCCTCCTCCTCCTCCTCCTCCTCCTCCTCCTCCCTCCTCCTCCTCCTCCTCCTCTCCTCCTCCTCCTCCTCCTCCTCCTCCTCCTCCTCCTCCTCCTCCTCCTCCTCCTCCTATGTATCAACGTAGTTTCTGGGAGGCCCGCGCGGATCTCTCGGAGTACCGCTGGCCCCCCAAAGGCGGCGGCGACGCCTCCGGCGCCGTCCCCGGCGCGGCTCGCGCGCCACAGGGAGGGGGGCCCGGTGCCGATCCGGGAAGCATCCGCGCCGACCTCCGAGGCACTGTGCTCGTGCTGCCCTTGCTCCTCAACTTGGCATCGCTTGGACGTGTGCATTTTTTCTCGGCGAGAACCATCGAGGACCAGCCTGGACCATCGAGCAACAAAAACACGCACGAAACCGAGAAATACACGGGAGATGGACGTCCGAACGACGGAGCAGACACGCGTCATGAGGGCAACGGGCTCCGAGGTTCCACGCCGCTTGGAGCCTCTTCCCGGGCCCTCCGTGGGCCCTGGCACCGTCAACACACACACACACACACACACACACACACATCCAGGACGAAAGATTGCCAGGAGGAGAAAAAGCACACAGACACAATGAATCGTCGATCCCCTGGAGAATATGGGAAAATCTGGGCAGTGGGGGAGAAGACAGAAGCCCAGAAAATATTGGGAAATGTGGGAAGCCTTGTTATTTGTGTGTATTTGTTTGTGTGTCCCAGGGCCCCTTCAGATTGGTCCTCGAGAAGGGCCCTGGGGTCCAGGACCCGGTCCCATCAGGACCCGCGTGATCCAGGCCAGAGGAACGGGAGGCGTCGACGACGTTCCCCGATATCCGACGATGTCCCAGGCCGCCCAGATGGGTTCCGAGAAGGATGGGGTCGGAGGGTCGCGCCGCATCGCCGATGCATCGACCATGCGGCGCGACCTGGGGAACGACTTTCCTCATCCCAGCGTCGCCAATGCATCGCTGGCCGTTGGCGATGCGGCGCGACCTTTCAACTCCAGCTGCTCCGACCCCATTGAGGCGGCCTGCAGATGTGATGTGTTCAGTCGCGTCGTTTTCCTTAATTTCTGCCGCCCGGGGGCCGCTGTCGTGTCCCATGGCCAGCAGGCACTAATCCCCGACGATGTGTTCTGTATCAATCGCTGCGCGTTCCTTCATCTCGGCCCCTGGCGGCCGCTTTCGGGCCCCAGGGATAGCAGAAACGGGCCCTTTCCAGAAGACTGCCTCCTGGGAAAGGGGTCGAGGCCTCCCTGGGCCGCGTTTTTTTATTCACCCTGGCGGCAGAAGGCTCTGAACAGCATCACTACAGTGGAGACCCATGCCAAGAAGCCCCCTGCTTGCCCCCAGGGTGCCGGGTTTCTTGGGCTTCGTCGGTTCTGCCATGGGAAGCGTGAAGTGCCCAAACCACGAAGCCAATGGACGTAGGAGGAGGAGGAGGAGGAGGAGGAGGAGGAGGAGGAGGAGGAGGAGGAGGAGGAGGGGAGGAGGAGGAGGAGGAGGAGGAGGAGGAGGAGGAGGAGGAGGAGTGGGGTCTCAGGGTTGGGTTTTTTGTGGGGGGGTTCTTGTGGATTGGCCTCCACTGTACAGACGCATTACATCTTAATGCACATGCTGGGGGCCATACATCCGGGAGACCATGCGTATGGCCTCCTTGGGGCCGCGTTTTGCTCTACTCACCCTGGCGACAGAAGGCCCTGAACAGCATCGTTGGAGAGCACAGACGGCATGACGCTGCGGTGCACATGCGGGGGGCCACACACCCGGGAGAGACAACGCGCAAGCCCTCGCGAGAGAGAGCACACGGGGGAGAGCACACGGGAGACACGCGCGGGAGAGCCCCTGCGGGAGACCCCTACGGGGGACCGCGCGGGAGACACGCGCGGGAGACCACGCGGGAGACCATACGGGAGACCGATCACACGGGAGCCCATACCAGAGGCCACACCGGAGACCCACGCGGGGGAGGCCGCGCGGGAGGCCATGCGGGGGCCCCGTATACGGGAGACACGCGCGGGAGATCAGACGGGAAGCCACGGGCCACCGAGTCGGGATCCACTGAGGGCCCCGCACGCTCCCGGAAGCGGTGTCTGGGCCTTGCTTCGACGATGCTCCGTCGGGAGACCACACCGTCGGATGTCTCCCGACGGCGTCGTCGTCTCGGAGGCCCCGGACGTTCCTGGAGGTGTTGGTCGCCACGGCCCAGAGGTAGCCTGGAGAGCTCGCCAGGACTGACCCTGGGAAGGGGGGGGAGCGCCGATTCGGAGCAGCTCTTGGACGGCCCCGAGGGAAAACGTTTGAGGGAAGGTTCGAGGGTCAAGATTTTGGTTCCAATATTCATTGGTCCGAATGATACCCGTACCCGGGGCCAGTCAAGGTGAGATGGGCCGTCCGGGGGACTGGGCGTTTGCTATTGTGCCCGGTCAGCTTGCCCCGCGCGCGCCAGTGCAGCATCCGCGTGTCAAGACGCAACGGCGCGCTCGATGGTTGGGTGTCTGATTGCAGCGACAAGCGCTGGTTTTTGTTAGGGACGTCTCGGGGCATCGTGGTGCGTGCGCGGCCCAGCCGCCTATATGTGGTGGCGCCTGTCCCAATTGATAACAAGATGCGTTTCCTCGCCATCATCCTGGCAACCGATGCGTCTGGGCATGCCCTGAGGAACGACGTTGCAATGTCGCGCCCCCAGGGGGCCGCAGCGGCCACGTTGGGGACGGTTCTGGAGGGCATGTGATGTGCTCGTGAGCGTTTTGGGCCTGCCGCCACCTCGGCTAGGTACGGGGACCTGCCTGAAACCACCGAAACAGACCCGGACCTGGTTGGGGTGGAGCTGCGACACCCCGGCTAGGTACGGGTATGTTTTTGGGTTTTCTGGGGGCAACCGTACCTAGCTGGGGTTATCCGCGGACGGCCGTCCAAGGGGGGCGGCCTCTGGCGACCTCGCCCAGCGCTCAGAGCCGCGATGTCTCTGCATCGATCAATTCGCGATTGGGCGGTTGTCGCGCTGCGACGTTCGCGCCAGATTTGTTCGCGTGCACCCCCGAGTGCGCGTTGATTCCTCAACGCCGGGATATGTGTCTCTGGGGGCGCGTCCTATGCAGCTGGTCTACATCTACAGCAACCAACGCGGGGTCGGCCACTCCGCCGATTCGAGCGCACGCGCGATCGGTGCTAACGTGCGCCTCGAGAAAACAGCGGTCTACAATGCTCGATCGGCCGTCGCTTCTACACTTGTGCAGCCGCCGTCAGCAGAGACGAAACGCCCCCCCGGGCCCTTTTCCACCCTAAGGGCACGGGTATCTTTCGCGCTCGAGAAATATATGAGTTGGGCGCGCAACAGAAGCATCCGGTAGGATATCACAATGGTTTATAGCCATCGAGGCTTCCCAGCAGGAACAGGCTTGGTAACCGTCAGGATCGATAGGGTGATATACAAGAGAGTTGTATTGGTTCAGCAATGCCCATAGAGGTATCAATCACCCGAGAACACCCCATTCCGAATTTAGTATGGACTGTAATTCCCAGAGAGCCGTTGTAATATTCAGCAATGAGCGATGGGGATTGGTATGATCGCTACGCCAGCGTAGCTATCGTTCTCCTGTGGGCGGCACATGAAGGGACATCTGGCGACCGTGTTCTTTTTCAGTGGGAATCGAGGACGAGGAGGAAGAGGAGGAGGAGGACGATCAAGAAGGATGCTCAAGGATCGAGGAGGAGGATGAATCGAGAAGGAGGAGGAGGAGGAGGAGGCTCGAGGATCACGAAGCATCCTCGAGGATCGAGCATCGAACCGGGGGGCCTGCCCCCGGGAGGGGTGGCCTGGGGCGCGACCGAGGCCCCGTCGGACGAGGAGAAGGTGAAGTCCATCCTGGACAAGGTCAAGACCATGCCAGGGCCTCGGCGGCGGGGCCGGCGGTGCGCGGGGTCCCGGGGCGGAGGAGGGGGATCGGGGGCAACAGTAGGGGGGGGGGGTAGGCATAGGGGGGGTAGGAGGAGGTGAAGTCCATCCTGGACAAGGTCAAGATTATGCCCGGGCCTCGGCGGCGGGGCCGGCGATGCGCGGGGCCCCGGGGAGGAAGAGGGGGATGGGGGCCACGGTAGGGGGGGGATAGGCGAAGGAGAAGGTGAAGGTCGGCATCCCTGGGAAACGAAGAATGACATAGACATAAAAACTCGGAGGTCCGCGCGGAATTTCTCGGATCGGCGCTCGGGCCCCCTGGCGGCGCCTCCGGTGCCGCCCCTGGCGCGCTCCGCGCGCCAGGGAGGGGGGTCGAGCGCCGTTCCGAGAAATCCGCGTGGACCTCCGAGTTTTTATGTTTATGCCACTTCTTGTTCTCTTAAAGAGGGGGAGGCGTCCTTTCTCAGGGGGCTGTGCACTCGGGGAAAGGGGGCTTCTGTGGGGTCGCGGGTCTTGGTTCGTCTTCCTCGTTCGTTTCCTCGTGCGTTTTGCTGGATCCGGTTCGCGCGCAGTAGTTCCTTCCGGACTCCGTCCCCCAGCCACGGGGGCTGCGAGTAAGCAGAATCGGGGGCAACGACAGGGGGGGGATAGGCATAGGGGGGGATGCATCGACCCCCAATCGCCCATTGATCGCCGATAGGGGCCCGATGGCCCCAACCTGCCCAGGAAGGTGCGGATTCATTATCGGAGGCCCATGGCCGATCTATCGGCGATGTATCGCGGATTCCAGGTCGATGCATCCCCCCTATCACTACCCCCCCCTATCGTTGCCCCTCAGGGGAGGGGGAGGGGGAGGGGGAGGATGTTATCCATGGATTTGGCGACCGCGCGCCAAGTCCATTGATCGCTAATCCATGTTTGCGCGCCCCCCCGACAGAAGAGCAGGGGAGTGTGCAACGCCTGTGGGCTCGTTGATTGCGGTTTGTAATCCAACTGTTAGCTCAGCTCGCCGTTCCTGATGATCGGGGCCAACGGTGGGTTCCCGAAGAAAGGATGAGGAGCTGAGAGGGTCTTTGGCACCTCTGGGGGTCGGTCTTGAGACTGATGGGTGCCTCCCGTGGCAATGTTGGGCCATAGTGGTAGTCTTGGCGGCCCTCCTCAGCCATCTTAAAAGATTTCGAGCTCCAAACGCCAGTCGTTAAAAGTACGTATGTTTGGATTCCCAGATCCCAATGTGTTTCTGGCGCCTTCCTACTTCAATAATCGGCATGGTCTTGAGGTGTTGTGCTATTCTGTGGGAGAGCCTGAACCCAATCTACGTGATCCGCCTTCTGCTTCATGCGTGTATCTACCTCAGGGAGGCACCAGGCCGCCTGGGGAGCCCCGGGGAGGGAGGGGCGGTGCACGCAGCAGCGCGTGAGGAGAGAGGCGGGGCGTGAAACGACCTACCAGACGGCCCTAGTACTGAAAGCAACTTAGCATGGCAGGTCAGTTCGTGTTGTAGTAGCTATTGAGTACGAGCGGTTTTGATGCAAGCGACCCTTTTCTGTTCAGGCTTCTGTTACAATATCAAACTTGAGCTAGAACAAGCTGAAAATACCCACGATGCGACTTCAAACAGCGATTCCGCTGCAGCCACGGTTCAGCGTTCCAGGAGACACGGTGGTAGTTAGGTTCATAATTTTCCGAGTGCTTTTTAGCCTTGACCACCAGAAAGAATTTCGGGCACCAGGAAAGTACAGAAACTGGAGGGTTTTCACATGTCGGGCCCTGGGACCCTGGGGGGCGATACTCGTTCGGCACTTGTTCGATACTGATTGGGCGTTCGAAATCATTTCTGGGATGTGGTCCTCAAGCACGATGGGAGCAACATAATGCTAGCCGTCTGTATTGTTAATTGCGTCGTGTCTCCCTTTTTCAGCACTGTGCCAACCTCTGTAGGAGGGGCAACTCATTCGCCGGAGCACGCATCATGCGCAAGCCCTGCGGCGAACAATAGGTATCCCCCTTCCTGCGTCCGTCCCTCCTTCTTCCCTTGTGCGTCCCCTACCCCGCTACCTGCTGACATGCCCACTTATCCCTATCCCGACCCCAACCCACTGATCGTCCTTCCTACCCCGAGCTGCCCACACACGCGCCTACCAAAGTGCCTACTGCAACCTCCCTGCTCGAGCCTAGTTTCTGCATCCTGAGCGTAATTGGCAAACCACGTTCCTGTTAGCAGGTCCTTGCAGTGGAGCAACCCGCCACGCTTAGTCCTCTCGGGTGGACACCCATGCGGACACTGTCACCGTCACACGCCTACCTACCCATCCTACCTACACGCCTACCTACCCATCCTACCTACTTGCAATAGGTTTTCGTCGCGCCGACGCGGCGGCGACACCAGCGCGGGCGTTCAAGGTCGAATGCGGCCATGGGCCCAGAATCTGCCGATATCGAGAAGTCTGCGCTGTCTGAAAGGCGCGATCGATCAAGGTTGCAAGGTTCGAGCCAGAAATGGTTGCCTCCTCGGATCTGCGGGGATCGCGCCCGATCTGCGATCCCAACTGATCCGACCCAGATCCAATCCCGCGACAATCCGGGCGCGGCGCGAGCCCTGTCCGATCCGATCCTACCTCGAGGCTCGATCGGGCTCAGGCTTGCCTGCGCGCCTGCCTGTTCCTCCGAGGGGGGAAGTGGACGGGGCAGGCCTCTTCAGAAGGCGGCAGGCCAAGGTCGGGGGTGGATAGACCTCCTACCCTGACACGTCGATTAGCGAATTGGCCGTTTTCGGTTCGCGAGAGGGCGTCGCGGCCGTTCTTTTTGCGGATCCAATCCCGTCGGTTTCGGTCCCAGGCCGTTTTCACCAAGGGGAGGTGTACTAAAGGGAGGTTTGTCCACCGCCGACATTCTCGGAAGGCTGAGGGCCTTCGGAGCTTTGTGAGAAGCCCCACCCCCTCCGCTTTCTCCCCTGGGCGCGCCACCGACGGTTCTGGTGATCTTCAGAACGTGTGCTAGCACCAACGGGTGCTTGTCCACCAGAGCCCTTCAATACGACGCAGGCAATGTAATGAGGGCCGACATGGGCTGCGAACGGGGTCAACACACACAGGGCTCAACACACAGGATCATCGGCAGCCTCAGCCTCCCTGGGCAGATTTCTAGGCTTCCCAGATGGGGTTGGAGTAGGTGGGGTCGGAGGATCGCGCCGCATCGCCGATGCATTGGCGATGTGGCTCGATGCAGAGCCCGATTTTCTGCACGCAAACGTCGCCGATGCATCGCCGACGTCGGTGATGCATCTGCGATGCGGCGCGATCTATCGACCCCATCCACTCGGACCCCATGTAGGAGGCCTCTAAACACACACACACACACACACACACACACGCACGCACGCACGCACGCACGCACACGCACACACACACACACACACACACACACACACACACACGCACACACACACACACACACGTGGCACAACATACGTCCAGAGGAGAATCGGCTTTGTCAGCATCCTGGGGTAAGCTTCTGCCCCCACCCCTCGAGCGTTGCGTCATGGGGGGGCGATACATGGGGTGGCGAAGCAACGTGCACCGCTCGTGCACCTCAGGTCCCCTACAGGGGGCCCCCTGGGGACCAGAAGGGGCACGAACGTTATACGTTTTTCGCCCTCCTGTTCATCACGCCCCCATGACGCAACGCCCAGACCCCAGGGCTCGAGCTAAACGGTGTTTGGACGATTTCGTGGACTGTCAGCGTTTTGATCACGTCCCGCAGCGGAGGCACAGCGAGGACGGCACGAAGGCAAACGGAGACACGAGGCAGACGACAAAAGCACGGTGTGGCCCGAGCCCTGCCCGGCCCCAAGTTCGCCGCCGAACTCCGCCTTTCCCCCCCCCCCCTCCGCGCCCATTCCCCCGCCCTCCCGAGGCAGCAGAGATAGCGGCCGGGGAACACTCGGGGCCGCGGCGGCGCGCCGCCCCGCGCCGCCCCCGAGCTGCAGGGGCCGGGCCGCGGCTGGGCGCGGCGGCAGCGCCCAGCCCGACGCTCGCAGCGGGGCTGCTGCGAGGCGTCCTCTTGGCCGAAGCTCAATGTTTCTCTGTCTTCTTCTCCTCCTCCACCTCCTCCTCCGCCTCCTCCTCGTCCTCCTCCACCTCCTCCTCCTCCTCCTCCTTCTCCTCCCTGCCGCGCGGCCGGGGGCTGCTGCGAGGTGTCGTTGTGGCCCCAGGGCGTCGGCGCGAACGAGAGACCCTGAGATCCTGGTTTCGCAGTTTTTTCAAGCCGGCGTTTTCGGCCAGCTTCGGGCCCCGTGGCCTTCTCTGGCTCGAGAAATGCTGCAGAAAGATTGGGTTTAGGGCTCTGGTCATGACTTTCCGCGATGTTGCATTATTGTTTGTAACGTCGGGTCTGCAAACATTTGGTATGAAGACCGAGAGCAGCTCCTGTTCCTTTGAACAGGACTCCGCTGTCGGTGTCGCCGCGGGCGCTGCCCATTTAAGACAGAAGGCCGCCTGCCCAGCAGCGGCCAGTGTTGGTTTTGGACAACATGTGCTGTTGGGCATCGTTCCCATGTGTCCCAACCATCCTGTGATGTTGGGTCCTCGTTTTGGAGAGAGCGCCCCGCGTTCCTCCTCACTCCTCCCCCTCCTCCCTCCTCCCATCGTCGTCGTCGGCGTCATCATCATCATCATCATCATCATCATCATCATCATCATCATCATCATCATCATCATCACCAGCATCATCATCATAGTCATCGGCATCGTCATCGTCATCACCATCGTAGCCGTCGTCGTCGTCGTCATCAGCGGCATCACCATCCTCATCATCATAATCGTCATCGTCATCGCCGTCATTGTCGTCAGTGTCGTCGACATCTACAGCATCATCATCGCCATCATCATCATCATCATCATCATCATCATCATCATCATCATCATCATCAGCATCACTCTTATCATCATCAGTATCAGTATCGTCATCATATTAATCAGACTCATCATCATCACTATCACTATCACTATCCATCATCACTATCAGCATCATCATCACCATCACCATTATCATCAACAACAACATCAGCATCATCATCAGCAGCATCATCATCGGCATCATCATCAGCATCAGCAGCAGCATCGTCACCATAAGCATAATCATCGTCATCGTCATCATCGCCACCAATCCTGGCACACCCCTCACACGTTTCGTGGCCACCGAAGGCCCCAGTGGTTGCGTCCACATACGCCCCGCGCCCATTTCGGCACACCCCTCACACGCTCCGTGGCCCCATAGGGAGCTTTTCCGAAGGCAGGTCCAAGTAATTGCGCTCACATGCGCCCCGCGCCCAAAACGAGGCACCCCTCACGCGGTTCGTGACCCCATGGGGAACTCCTCCGAAGGCCCCAGTGGTTGTGTCCACATGCGTCCCGCGCCCATTTCGGCATATCGCTCACACGGTTCGTGGCCCCATCGGGAGCCCCGCCGAAGGCCCCCGCGGTTGCGTCCACATGCGTCCCGCGCCCATGTCAGTAATCTCTTCACACGCTTCGTGGAGCCATAGGGAGTTCCGTCGAAGGCCCCAGTTGTTGCGCCCACATGCGTCCCGCGTCCATTTCGGCACACCCTTCACACGTTTGGTGACCCCATAGGACACCGCACACAGTTCGTGGCCTCATAGGGAGCTCCACCAAAGGCCCCAGGGGTTGCGTCCTCATGCGTCCCGCGCTCAGTTCGACGCACCACTTACACGTTTTGTGGCCCCATAGGAAGCTCCGCCGATGGCCCCAGTGATTGCGCCCACATGTGTTCCGCGCCCATTTCGGCGCACCCCTCACACGTTTCGTAGCCCCATAGAGAGCTCCACGAATGGCCCATTGGCTGCGTCCACATGCGTCCCGCGCCCATGACGACGCACCCCCCACGCGGCTCGTGGCCCCATAGGGAGCTCCACCAATGGCCCCAGTTGTTGCGTCCACCTGCGTCCCCGCTACCTATTTCGGCACACCCCTCACACGGTTCGCGGCCCCATATATAGAGCTCCACGGAATGCCCCATCGGTTGTGACCACATGCGGCCCCGCCACCAATTTCGGCACCCCTTCACACGTTTTGTCGCCCCATGTGGAAGGCTACAGTGGCGGTGTTCGCATGCGTCCCCGCCACCCATTTCGGCACACCCCTCACGCGCTTGGTAGCCCCAAAATGGCGCCACCGAAAGCCCACTGGCTGTGACCACATGTGTGCCCCCGCCGCCCATTTCGGCACACCCTCACATGCTTCGCTGCCACATAGGGAGGTCCACCGAGGACCCCAGTGGCGGAGTTCGCATGCGTCCCCGCCACCCATGTCGGCACACTCCTCACACGGCCCGTGGCCCCATGGGGAGTTCCACCGAAGAAGATACGCATCATTTCGGCATTCACAACTGCATATGGTTGGATCCTTCGCAAGGGTAGTAATTGCACGTGCCCATCTCGGGCGTCCGAAATGGGTGTCCCCAGCCCTGTCGCTCCACTGTGGAGCCCCTTTTGGGGCCCTCTGGGTTTCGCGAGCGACGTTCTTCGGGGGCGATGCGAGGGGGCATAGGCTTAGGGGGGGCCACATCGAGCCCAATCGCCCATTGATCGCCGACAGGAGTCCGATGCGGTGGGGGCCCATGCCAAGAAACATCCTGCTTGAGCCCAGGGTGCCCTGGGTTTCTTGGGGTTCGATGGCTTTGCGATGGAAAGCGTGGCGCTCCCACCAAAAATTACTGGACGTCCTGGGGTCTCAGGGTTGGGTTTCTTTTGGAAGGTTTCTTGTGGAAGGGCCCCTACTGTACGACCCCTGTCCCTAGCAGCACAATTGATTCGTGACCTAACTTAGGGCCCCAGTTGTTTGGGAGATCGCTGAACACATGGGTGCACATGGGTGGTTGATTATAACATATATGCATAAAAAAGGGCTCCGTATCCCCGATGTTGTTGGTCCTCAGGTTTGGGTTTCGTTTGGAAGGTTTCTTGTGTACGGGCCTCCACTGTAGCCCCAACCTGCCCAGGAGCGTGCGGAGTGACTATCTGGGGCCCCTCGCCGATCTCTCGGCGATGCGCCGCCGATTCCAGGCCGATGCTCCCTCCCTGGAGTGCCCCCCCTTACGTTAAGTCCGGCGTGTCCTTACACAGGGGGAATCTTCAAACATATTCAAAAATAGTCTGGGGACGATTTTCTTCGTTTCTATATATATATGCATATATATAATGTGTATACTCACATGTATATATATATATATATAGAAAAACCTGTATCCGTATTTGGGGGTACTTAATTTTCTCCTTCAAAATCTGCCTGTGGGGGGACATGCCCGACCTAACCCTAAGGCTGCCCCTCCGCGCTGGATCATCGCAGATCCCTCGCGGCGGCTCCAGGCCATCTGCGGGTAGTGACTGTGCGAGTACTCGTCGACGTTTGACGGGTATCAGACCCCCCCCTGGAGGGTTTCTCCGAAGAGATTAGGCGACCCGTCCTCCTCCTCCTCCTCCTCCTCCTCCTCCTCCTCCTCCTCCTCCTCCTCCTCCTACTCCTACTCCTACTCCTACTCCTACTCCTACTCCTCCTCCTACTCCTCATCCTCCTCCTCCTCCTCCTCCTCCTCCTCCTCCTCCTCCTCCTCCTCCTCCTCCTCGGGTCGCCTACGGCCCCGGGGGAAGCCGGGCACCCCTTCCCCCCTCGAGCTTGGGCCAGGGGCGCCCCCTGGCAGCGCCCAGCGCCTGAGGCGCCGGCAGGGCACGCGCGCGCGTGGCGTTCAGCTCTCTAGCGCAGCGCGCGCGCGCCTCTGCGCGCAGGGGGCCTGCTGCGGCCGCCGCGCGGGCGCCCTCGCCCGTCGGGCGGGGGCGGGCGAGGGCGGGTCCTGGTGTTTAGTCGGGCCTGTCCCTCTACAGGAAGAGCATTCAAATATAGTCAAAAATACTCTGGGGACGATTTTTTGAGTATAGTTCAGCATGTGTTTTCCAAGTTTTTAATTATTTAAACATTTATTGCTGGGTAGATTTAAGCACTTGGACTATCTTATTTGTTGTCCAAAATCCGCCTGTCGGGGGACACGCCCGCCCGCATCTTGGTCGGAGGCCTAGACGTTGACACCAACACCAATATCGGCGGTGTGCTGTCACCGAGGGAAGATGATCCATGGTGGGAATACTCGGGCTTCCTAGGCGGCCGAAAGATGAACACCAACACAACAATCCGGGATCATCCTGGTCCCGTGGAGGCAACCCCTGGTGTTGGTGTTGGTGCCCTCTTCCAAGTTTCCAACCTGGAGGGGTTTGGGGGGCGCGTCAGCGGGGGCGATGAACCCAGATATCCGACGTCCCAAAAAGATTGGAGCGGCGGGGCTTGGGCAGTTTTGAACCTCCAGGGCCCTCGCTGGGCTTCGGGAGCGTGAGAAAACGCTTCGGGACGAAAAACGAGCATCAGGGAAGTGGTTCAGGCTTCTGGGGCCCGCGGATCGAACAAGTTGGAGCGGCCAGATGTCTGGAAATGGAAGGGCAGCGAGGGCTGCACAAAAGGAGCCCTTCAGGGCCCCTGAAGGGGCCCTCTCGGGCCCCCAAAGAGGCCTCGAGGGCCCCAAATGGCAAAAGGGTAACTTTTATTTCCCTCCACCAACTATCGCGCCCCAGTAATTCCACGCCCCAGGGGTGTCACCCCTTCGGCGTGGAGAGATCCTAGCCGCCCTGCAAGGGCCCTATAGGAGGGGCGGGGCAGGGAGGTTTCAGGGGTGACGTCTGGGCGGATAGGCTCAGGGGGGGACGTTCGGTGGGGGGAGGACCTCGGCGTAAAAATCTGCACGACGGACGACGCAATCGAGACCTTCTGGGCCCATGTGAAGGAATTCATGGCTTCTGAAATGCGGTGCGCCAGTCGAAGAGTTCTGTCGAGGGAGGACGTCGCCGACGGGATCTTCGGAAAGGCAGGTTGCCAGCGCTCTCTTGGACTCGCCGGCGCCCGCTTCGTTGGATTTTCGCTGACGCGCGGGGTCCGGTAGGGCTGCCGGCTGCCCCCCCCGTCTACGCCGCTTGCTCCGACCTGCTTCTCAGACGGTTGCGGCGCCATGTTCCGCGAGCGATCAGCAGGGCGTTTGCCGACGACGTGGCGATGGTACACTGCGCGGCACGACAGCACCTTGGGCATCTTCAGCGTTTGTTTGACGAGTTCGAGCAGGCTTCAAGCTTGAAGCCCGATGTCGCTAAGACGGTTCTGGTGCCGACGGACCCTTCGGATGCAGACCAGTTGAGAGGACTCCTTTGCGGATGCGCGCCGGGTTGGAGCGGAGTCACTGCTGCCGCGGCGGCCAAGTATTTCGGGGTGTATTTGGGGCGTGGGCGACATCAGCTGCTCTTGGTTGCCCCCCCTCATGAAATGCGCACCCCGCGCCGCCCACTGGGGCGAGCCCGGCGCGGGGCTGGCGCGAGCGTCAGGGCATGCCGGGAGCACATCGCTTCGGCGTTGATGTTCGCGGGCCAGCTCGAATGCCCATTTCCGACGCTGCAGCAAGAGGTCGCGCTGCGTGCCGCAGATTTCTGGCCTGGGATAATGGAATGGGCGACGCCGGAGGCGCTGCGCGAACTCACGCCCGTTGGTTTCCCGGCGGACCTCTTGGACTTGCAGGTTGCGACGCGCGTCGCGAAGGCACGGGCGGCGCAGCATAAAGCGGGCGGCGGCCTCCGCATCGAGTCGAGGGCCCAGGCCGCGAGACAGTTGACCAGCAACACCAATGACATCGCGCTCGCCAGCCCCGACAGGCTTCACGCGTGGCGGGGCCGCGACTTTGTTTGTCGCTTCAGCGACGCTTCGCCGCCTGCGCCAGGAGACGAGCGCCGGGGGCAACGCGCGGGCGGGCAGGCCTTTGCCGCGCAGCAGCTCACGACCCGCAGGGGCGTGCCAGGGGGGCGCGCCCGCAACCGCGCTACTCCACCGCAAGCTCGCGCACTGGAAGCTGCAGCTCCCGCCGAGGCTCCGCGTTGACCGCGCCGCGCCCATGCCCCATATGGCGGGGCGCTGATGCAGCCCGAAGGACTGGGCAGCAACGCCGCGGCTGCGGCGCAACGGGTGGCGCGAGCTCGCGGCTTGGAAGGCGAAGGCCGTGCCGCTTTGGATACGAGCGCGGCGGCGATGCCATCGTCGGCGGCCCCGTCGCGGCGCCTTGCCCTGTCGCGCGGCGGCTGCGGGGCGATCGTTTTCGCGCTGGAGGTCTGGCCCCGGGCATTTCCCCCCCGACATGCCCGGGCGGAGAGGGCCCAGGCGCGAAATGCCACGGGCAGCTTGGCCAGGTGATGACTGTTCGTCAGTTCTCAAAAGAATGCGCGGGCCGCCCAGGCCGTTGCTCTTCGATTTTGGACGTGCCGGCTTATCCTCGATTTGAAGTTGGTTCCGGCTCGTTCTTTCTCATTAGTATTAGCATGTGTCTTCCCCCCCATTCTTTCCGCCTCGGCGCGCACGTCGCGAGCGGGCCCGGCAGCTGGAGAAGCGCGCTGACGAGTGGCGCCGCCAATTGAGGAACGCGACGGCGAACAGGCGGGCCCTAGGGCAACGCTTGCGACCGGGCCCCGTCGCCAGCATCGCAGCCCCTCGATTGGGCCTGGCCATCCCGAAACCATTGGGGCGCGACTGGGCGCGGAAGTCGAAGCAGCGCAAGCGCGGGTGGTTCTGCTTGACTGCGCCCCCAGAGGAGTTGCCCATGTTCTATCGTGGCCTGCGCGGCCAGGCGCGGTCGGCGTCGCTGGCCCAGGGGGCGCCGAACTCTTGCGCGCTCGACATGTCCCAGCCTTTCAACGAGGTTATAATGCCGACGGCGACGGCGGCCGCTGATTTTCCATCCCTCCCAGGCGGATCAGCGGAGACATCCCAGCCGGGAATGGCGGCGCATGGCGCGGCTCGCGCACAGCGCGCGCAACTGATTCGAAGATGTCCAGTTGCAGCGCCGTCCTCGGCAGCGCCGCAAGGCCGCCATGGGGCTCGACGAGCGCAGCGGAAGCGACGACAGCGGCGAGGCGGACTTCTTTCACGAATCAGCCCCCGACGTGCCCGACGCCATTTCCGAAGCGGAGGCTGGCGCGGAGGTCGACCGAGAGGATGGGCCGCCCGCCGACGACGATTTGCAGGCAGATAGCGATGGCGGGGGTGGCGACGTAGATGGCGCGGACTGAGCAGGCGGTCACGCGCGCGCCATTTTCGAGAATGGTTAATTTAACAGTGCGCGACCATCTTGAATGGCCCAACGCAGAGATGCCGTTTCTGAGCCGTTGTGCAATTCCGCCGCCGCGCGGCGCGGGGGCGGGCCAGCTGACCAAGTCCGCCACCGTTCTTCGCTGCGACGCCAGCGAGGACGCGCCGAGCAGAACGCTCTTCGCACTGCACGCCCAGGCCTTGCGGCGCGCAAAGAGCTGCGGTTTCGCTGGCAGGGGCGCAGCCCGCCGGTTCCAGCACTGGCAATAGCGCCACGATCCGAGAGCCGACGCCCGCAACCTTTCCGAAGTTGGCGGGGGCACTGGGCGCAAGAAGGCGGATGATAAGATCCGCCGGTGGGCGCCTCGCGCGCTTGGACAGAGGCCCGGCGCTAACTGGCGCGCCACTCTTCGGTTGCCCCCCTGGCGCCCGGGACATTTGGCCCCGCCTGAGCAGCGCTATCGCCCCAGGCAAATGTTCCGACACGCGTCGCGCCACCGCCCCCTGGAGCCGCCTCGAAGCAAACTTGGGCCGTCCTGGGCGCTCTTCTCATCCCCCCAAAGCGCAGCGAGATGCCAAACGCAACGCTGCAGGGCCAGGGGGGCGCGGGCGACCTCAACGCACCCCCTGGGGGGCGCTGCGCGAATGTCCAGCGCGACCCTCGCGGGCCAGCCCGCGGCGGCCACGGCGCACATGTCAAGCGCAACGTTTGGGGGCCCGGGGGCACGCGACTGGCGCCGTCGATTCGGGGGGGGGGGCGCAGGAGGGGAACGATCAGCATTCGGAGGAGGAGCGGGGGGGTGCGCGGGGGGAGGAGAAAAACATGGAGGAAAAGGAAGGGGGCGAGGCCGGCGAGGAGGAGGGCCTTGGGGGCACGCGCAGGCGAAGGGGGATATGAGGCCGTCCTTTTATCCGGTCCTCCTCCCCGCCCCATCGTCGCTGTCGGGCGCTCTTTCCGAGGGGCCTGCGCGCCCCTCGCGAAGGCCGCGGCGCGCGACGCCAATCGCCTCCACGCCCATGCGAGCATCTTCCAGGACGCCGGCGCGCGCGACATCTCTCGCCTCTGGTCTTCGACGGGGCTCTCATCGACCTGGGCCGCCTGGGATTTCTTCTCGGCCCGCGCCCCCCTCTCGGGCACCTACTCTGAGCGGCGACGCTGCGAGCATCGCCCGGCCAGGCGCTCAGGCGACACCCCCGCGCACCATTGCCGCGCAGGCCCGGCGGCGGATGGACGGCAACGGGCGGCCCAGGTGGCCAACAGAAACAATGTGCAGTTCCAGCAAAACCGCAAATTGCTCGCAACGAAATGCAACTAGAGGCAACTCGCCTGCAACTCAGGTGCAACTAAACGCAATCAGCCAACCACGAATTCGCAAAGAAATGCAATTAAAAACAATTCGGTTGCAACTAAGCTGCAACTAACTCGCAACTAAGCTGCAACTAACTCGCAACCACACGCAACTAAACTGCGACTCGGCGGCAACTAAATTGCATATAATTAACCCTCAAGTGCGTTGTTGCTGCTAAACTCAACCAGTCCATTGCCTTTGCTGGTTCTATATTTTCTAGTTTACTGTTCGGGGCCGTTTTGTGGACGCTATGGAGCGTCAAGTTTGCGCGGAAAGTCGGTTGATCGTGGGTTTCTCTAGGTGGCCCCGCAGCCGCTGGGGCCCGCCTCGGGGCGGCGCCGCGGGTCGGGATGCCCGTTGGAAAGTAGATGAGACTATTTCGGGGCATGTTCCAAGGCTGGCGGAGTTTCGCGCGCAACGCTCGGGGGCCAGAGCGACGGCGACGACGGCGGAAACGACCGCGATTCGCGACCACGACCACGACCACGACCACGACCACGACCACGACGACGACGACGACGACGACGACGACGACGACGACGACGACGAGCGGGGGCCCAAAGCAGGAACGCGAGACTGGGCCTCTTGGGCCCAGGCCGCGGGGGCCAAGCGCCGACTTCAAACGCAGCGCTCGGGGGCCAGGCCCGCCTGGCCACGGGCGCAAAGCTCAGGGACCTCTTTGCTTTTGCACGCATTTTGCCCCGTCGCCTCGCCGGCTCGAGAGCCCGAGGCTCTCGGGCCCAAGTCTGTTTAGCCACTGATCGTTTTCGCTTTATCCACGCCCCGCATATTTGCGCTGCGCTCGAGGACGGCGCAGACGGACAAGTCCCACTGGCGCGCCCCGGAAATGGCCGAGAGGGCCTTGGTCGAGAATGCTGGCGCGTCAGCATGCGCTGCCACTGGCATCCGTTCTTCAACGAGGTGGATAAAGAACGAAACGCTGGTCGAGGGCGCTGAGAGATGGAACCCGTTTCTTCACTGTTGGGGGCATGACGGGCGTCATGGCCCCCGGCCCCCCCGCCCCTATGACGTAGCGCCCCCCCCCCCCCCCCCAGTGCGATTCGGGCACTGCCGCCGTGCGCATCGTGATCCGCATAGGTGTCCGCATAGGAACCCGCATACAAATGTGGTCCACAGTCGTCGTCGTCGTTGTCGTCGTCGTCGTCGCGCGCGCGGACGCAGCTGGAGCATGTTTTTTGTCCCGGGCCGATGACAGCAATCATCTGGGGGGGGGGCCGATGACGTCACGTTTCGCGCCAGCGGCGTCTGGGAACGCGTAGGAACCACCGAGGAAGGGTAGCAGCAGCATGTCGGTGGTGATCTGCACCAGAACGCTTGTGTACACCATAGTGCTCGCGTGCACCACAGCGCTTGTGTACACCGCACCGCCTACGCGTGCATCACAGCGCCCGTGTGTGCCACAGTGCCTGTTGGCACCACAGCGCTCGCGTACACCGCAGGGATTGCGTACACTACATCAGGCGTGTGCAACACAGCACCAGTGTACACCACAATGCCTGCGTGTACTCAGCACGGCACCAGTGACTATGCACGCTGAGGCGCGCACGGGGGAAGGGTGAAGGCGGAGGCGGTGAAGGAGGGAGGAGGGAAAAACGTCGCATGTTATTCTCGGCATTTCCCTGGCGTGGCGTTCAGCTGTCGTCACCAGATCCTCGCCGACATGTTCCGTGTACTTGCCCCGCGCACGCAAGCGTTCTGGTGTGCACCAGTGCTTCGTTGCACGCGGATGCGCGGTGTAAACATGTGCTGTGGTGTGCACAAGCGCTGCAGTGCACGTGAACATTGTGGTGTAGACAGTCGCTGTGTTGCAAATGGCTGCTGCGGTGCACACATTCGCTGTGGTGTACACTGGCGTTGCGGTGCACGCAAGCACCGCGGTGTACACAGGCGCTGCGTTGCGCACGGCTGTTGCGGTGTACGCAGGCGCTGCGGCGTACACAAGCGCTGCGGTACACGCGAGCTCTGTGGTGTACACGGGCGTTGCGGGGCAGATCGCCACCTGCATGCTGCTCGCGTCGTCGTCGTCGTCGCTCGTCGCTCGTCGCTCATCGTCGTGGTGCGCGCGGACTCGGCTGCGTTGCTGACGCCGCACGGCGGGGCGGGGGGGCGCGACGTCATGCCCCCCCCCCCCCCGCCTCTCCCCCCCCCCCATGACGCCCGTCATCGCCGATGATAAAGAAACGCGTTCATGTCGCGCGTGCTCGGTGCGCCGCACAAGCACAATAGTGTGTATATATATATTTATATATATGTATATATATACATACATATATATATATATATATATATATTCATCTAAAATTGAAAGGAGATGCATTGACCAGGGCGCAGAAGCGCCAGATAGCATCCTTCTAGACCGATGGGGCCGCCAGGCCAAACTTCGAGAAGTGGTTGGACCTTGCATTCGTATTGTAGCGCCTCGTCTTCGTCGCCATAATATGCCTCTCAAGCGGCTCCTTCGGCGAATGCAGATGTCAGACGCTTCACTTCTTTCGGTTTGTTTCATACTTATCGCATGCGAAGCCCCGTGGAAGATTGGAGCCAATCGCATGATGACTGGGTAAAAAATGGTTATTTCCAATGGAAGACCAGTGCCGATTGCCTGCGCAATCGAAGCAAATCAATTTTCTCTTGCAGGGGAAGCACCACCGCCAGGCATCTTCGCGCATCAGCGATTGCACGAACCAGGCGGTCAGCGCGGCGAGGTCGCGCAGGGGCGCGGGCGACGGGGTTGCTGCCGCGCCGTTGCTTGGGCCGCATTACTTCGCGGCTAACTGCCGCGGCGCGCTTCATCACTGGGGGCACTTGGCCAAGCCCCACGCATCATGCGTGCCCATGCAGGCGATTCGAGATGCGCTCGGGGACGCGCGCGCCGTTTCGTCCAGGGCCTTCCCAGCGCCCGCGGCCTCTGAGCCCGAGCTGGGCCTGCCGGGGGGGGCCCGGAAGGAGCAGACGGCGCGCGGGCACGTTCAGCTCGGCAGGCCATGGATATGCAAGCCCGCCCGCGCCCCCGATAGGGACGCCAGCGCAACGATGGATTGGAAGCAATTGGCGCGGCTCCTGGGGCGCTTGGAGCTCCAAGCTTTCACGCTCGCGCGCTCGTGGCGCGCGGCTTTCGGCAGCCGCCGACGCTTTCCTGAAATGCGGCCGGTTGTCTAATGGTCGCGCGTCCGCGGGCCTCTCAGGGCCAGGGGGCCGTCCTCTCTTGGCTCAGCCATGAGCGAGCTGGCCACTACGCACCTCGCTGCCGCTCAGATTCTCGACCGCTGCCCTCGGGGGGGGCCATTGACGACGGCCGCGCAGAGCACGCGGGCTGCGAGCCCAGAGAAGCACTCGACCATTTGCGCGGGCGCGGCCGCGCCCCTGCGCGGCCGTAGTAGCGCGCGCGGAGCTGCCGGAGATCAAACGAAACGCCCGTGGACCAACGGGCCGCCGACGGAGCTTCGACGGGGCGCCGACTGGGCGCCGCCGGGGCGCCGGCGGGACACCGACAAGACACCGACGGGACACCGACGGGGCGCCGACGGGGCGCCGACGGGGGAACGACGGGGCACCGACGGGGCGCCGACGGGACACCGACGGGAAACCGACGGGACGCAACGGCGGGACACCTACGGGCCCACAGGACACCATTTAAACGCCGACGGGAGACCGACAGAACACCGACGGGGCACACGGGGCACCAGAGGCGCCGACGATCCTCTGCCGTCGGTTTCCTAGAGCCGCGGCAAAGGGGGCCCGCGAAATAAGACCTAGATTGCAATTGCAGCAAATCGAGCTCCACCCCCCCGGGAAGACCCAGGCGCCCGGCACTGCCCCCTTACAGCTCCTCTTCCCCCCACATCCCCCCCCCCCCTGCCCCCCGCCGCCCCCCCCCTCGCCCTCCGCCCCCCCATCCCCCTCCTCTGCTTCCTCGTCGTCGTCTTCCTCTGTGTCCTTCTCGCCCAGGGGCCGGGCCCCTCCTCCTCGCCCCCCCCTCGTCGTCTTCGCCGTCGTCGTCTCGCCCCTCGTCGTCCGTCGTCGTCATCGCCCTCGCCCTCGCATTCGCACCCCCCCCGCCTCGCCCTCCTCTTCTTCAAACGCAGCGCCCGAGCGCGACCGCCAGGGGCCAGGGGCCAGGCCCCCCCCCTTGTCTTCTCGCCCACGTCGGCTCGAGCACTTATCCCCGCAGACCAGGTTGACTCCCGAACAGCCCCGGCGACCGCCGCGCGGCCGTCGTCTGCGACGCCCCAGCTTGCGCCCGCGGCCGCCTCCGATCTCGAGAGGACGCGCGCCAGCATGGCCGCCGACGCGTTCAGCGACGACGACCGCATGAAGGCCGAGCGGGACTTCCGCCAAATGGACCACGACGATGGGGGCGAGTTCGCGGACCTTTGCTGCTCGCTCAAAAAACCAGTAGACGGAGCAGGCAGGGAGCCCCAACGCAGGTGCGAGGATCTGGCCACATGCCTTCAAGTAGCAGAACCAGAGAATCACCCAGCGGACCAAGTTGAAGCAGACTTTGCGGGCGGTCAACAAGGCGGCGCGCGCGGTGACCGATCCAGAGGTGCACCCGCGCTTCGCGGACCCCGACAGCATCGCCTATTTGCCGCCCTCAGTGGGCCCCGTGGGGGTGCACTTCATCGACCAGGCGGCGGGGCGGGAAAAGTTGGGCGGGCGCGCTCGATCGAACTCGGTCTCCGCGGGCATCCAGCAGAAGAAGGCCAAGAAGGAGAAGGATGCGGTCTGGGCTGCGGCCGATTGGCAGGGGGCGGCGCGGCCGACGCCGGCGCCGTCCGGGGGCTTCGCGGAGGGGCGCGGCGCGCGGCCGCAGCCGGCGGCGGAGGCAGGCAGCCCGGAGCCCCCGCGCCCCCGCTTGCTGACAGAGGGATTTGGAGGCGGCGCGGGGCGGGGAGCTAGCAGAGCAGATCGCGCTGCTGAACGTTGCCACTCCGCGAACCACCTCAGCACGACGCGCGTCGCCCTGTGGCTCAATTTTTCGGCGGGGGGGGCCCTGCGGTTGGCTCCAGTTCCACGGCAGCGCCGGGGCCGCGCAGTAGCGCGCGCGCGAGCCCGCCGCCCTGGCATCTGGACGCCCGAGATGGGCACGCGAAGAATGGGTACGATGCCCAACAGCAGTTCCTGTTCATCCTGAACAAGACTCGCTGTCGGTGTCGCCGCGGCCTCTGCCCATTCGAGACAGAGGGCCGCCTGCCCAACAGCGGCCGCTGTTGGTTTGGGACAACATTTGTCGTTGGGCATTGCACCCATTCTTCCCGCGCCCATTTCGGGCGTCCAAATGGCATTCCGCGCCGCCAGGTCGCGGAGGGCTTCGCCGAGACGGCGGGCCGGCGCCTGCCCATGGGGCTTCGGGGCTCAAGTTCGCGACGAAGGAGTTGATCGGGGCGAAGGCGCGCCGGCTTTTGTCCGCGAATGGCGGGCACATTGCAGCCCCTCTGCGGCGAGCCCCCATGGTTTCTTCGGCCCGCGCGACATGGCGCTGCTCGCCGTGGCCTCGCACAAGCTCGATTCGGGGACCCCGCTGGAGCTGCGCGCGCTAGACCTGCGGAAGAAGACTTTCTGCTGGCGCTCGCAGCTCTGGATGGATATTCGCGACTCGCGTTTGGGCGCGCGGCTCGCCAGGCGCGCCGCCGCCTTCAAGCCGACCGCCCTCTCGCGCGCCTCCGTTCGTCGCGGGCCTCTTCGCAGGCGGCCCAGACAACGTCGGCCCCTCGTTCGCGGAGACTTTTTTTCGACGTTGCGCCAGAGAGCGCGGCGCGCGCCAAGGTGGAGACCCCCCCGAGCGATGCTTCGAAGTTCGGACACCTGAGGCGCCGGGGCCCCGAGGGCCAGCGCATGGCGCTGGATTGCTTCGCGATCGGAGATTTCGGTTTCAACGGCGCGGTCTTGAACCTCCACTGGAACGCCAGCGCCCTCGTCGTTCCGCATGAGAGCTGCACGTCCTTGGCCAAGCGCCCCGTCGCCCGCGCCGCGCACATGGGCCTGCAGAGGATGTGCGACTCCATCTGGATGGACCTCAGCGACCCCTTTGCCTCCTCCACGGACGTCGGCGCCCCCGTGGACGCCGCGCGCCTCGACGCCGCGTCCGCCGAGATCGACGTCGCGAAACACACGGGCAGGAAGGCGCCCGCGCCGGCGGCGCCGGCGAGCTTCGCCCGCCTGGGCCGGCAGCAGAAGGGGGAGGAGGTCGCGGCACTGATCGGGGAGCCCGCCCCGGAGAAATCGCACGGGCCGGGCGCGAGCGAGCCCCCTGCGACACTGGCTGATCGTTGCGAACGAAAAGAGGGAGGCGGCGATGGTCGCCCCGCCCGCGGGCGGGCCGCGCGGGGGCGCGGAGGGGGAGACCGACGGCGGCGACGACGGGGGGCAAGGGCGCGGACCTCGGCGGCAGCCAGGGCGAGGTCGCGACGGCGTCGCCGACGGCGGGCCAGGCAGCCGCGGCGACGGCGCCGACGGCAGAGGAGACCGCCGCGGCGGCGGCGCTGGCCACGGAGGAGGTCGCCGCGCAAGAGGCGGCGGCTCCGCCGCCGGCCAAAACAGACGCGGCGCCCGGGTTGTCGGGGACAGTCGGCAAAAGCTACCTCGCCGGCCCAGCGGGCGCGGGCGCGGCCGAGGGGGGGCGGGCGGCGAAGTTGCGCGACGCAGTGGCCGCGAAGTCCGGCGCCCACCCGAGCAGCTACAACAACGAGAAGGGCGCGAAGACCTTCTGTTGGTCGCAGAGAGCGAAGGTCAAGACGCCCGAGGGTGGCGCGGTGAACGCGGAGAAGACGCTCGATCGCAAGAACGCGGCTCTGTGACGCGGCCGCGACGGCGCCCCTGGCGGGGGCGGGCATCGCCGCGGGCGGCGCTCTGCCAGAGGCCGCAGGGAAGGAGGTCGCGCTCGAGCAGAAGAAGCAGAGGGCCCTCGAGCTCTTCGACGCCGAGCTTCTCCGATGCCCCGAACGACTCTGAGCGGCTGGTTCGCGGCAGCGCGGCGGCCCAGGGCCCGGCGCGTTGTTTTCTCATCCGAGTTCGAATGTTGTCCCCGATCCTGCTCCCCCCGCCCTCCCTCCCCCCCCGCTGCCTCTCGCGCGCGGGCGCGCGCGGTAGTTTTCGGCGCGCTGGCGGGCGAGTTCTGACCAATCGCGCGCGCCTCGATGCGTCTCCCGCGGCGCAGGCAAAACAAACGCGCGTGCTCAGGTCAGGCAAGGCGAACAACACTTAAAACCAGGGGCCGGGGAACGGCAGCGGAGAAGGGGTGAAACATTGGAGGAGGGGGCAGGAGGGGTGGCCAGCAGGAGCAGATGTCAAACGCGTCGCTCGGAGACCAGGGGTCATAGAGCTGCGCGGGGGGACGGGGGCCGGGGGATTGGATGAGGGGGGGGGATGGGGCACGGGGGGGCTGCGGAGCGGGAGCGGGGCGGGCGGGGGGAGTGGGGAACGGGGGGAAGGGGGAGAGGAGCGGGGAGGAGGGGGAGGAGGAGAAGGAGGAGGAGGAGGAGGAAAAGGGGGGGGAGGACAAGCTAGGTGCGCTCGCGTCATGTACGACGTCCTACCCCTCCCTCCCATCCCGTACCGTGGCGTCGACTTCCTTTTTGATTCTCACTATTGGATGTCGCAGCATGGCATAGCATCACATGGCATGAAGATCAACGCGTAGCATGACAGCATGGCGCGGCGACGCCCCAAAGCGGGGGGTGCTTTTCCAGCCCAAAGAATCAACGAACCGACACCGAATGTGGAATCACTGTCAATGATTTCTTCGGAAGGCCATTTTCTAGATTTTGGGGCCGATTGGGAAGGAGCGAAAACCATACCGTGGCATGGCGCTGGAAATACTGACGCCAGCATTGCAGCGGGGCCGTGATTCGGAACGAACACGAGCGCGGAAATGAGGCCAACGTTGCAGCGGGGGCACGATTCGGAACGAGCGGTAGCCCGAAGATGACGCCAACGCTTCAGCGAAAGTGGAAACACGGATATGAGGATGGGTACCCTGACATAGCATGGCGTGGCGACGCCCCAAAGGTGGTGGGGGGGTGCGGCCCAACAAATCAACGAACCGAAACCGAATGTGTAAGCACCTCCGGTGTTTTTTTGTCGAGGGAGTCTGTGTTTAGATCTTGGTGCCTACTTGGAAGGACCGAAAACCGTGCCGTGGCATGGCGCTAGGAATACGGACGCCAACACCGCAGCAGGAGCGCACGACCACGAACGCGGAAATAAGGCCAACGTTGCAGCGGGAGCACGATTCGGAACGAACGGTAGCCCGAAAATGAGGCCACCGCTTCAGCGACAACGCGGAAGCGTGGAAATGAGGACGCGTAGTTTGACATAGTATGGCGTGGCAACGCCCCGGAGTGGGAGGGGTTTTGCGACCCCAAAAATCAACGAATCGGCACCGAATGTGTAATCACGTCCGCTGGTTTTTTCGGGTGGTATGTTTTAGATGTTGGGTCCTTGCCGTGGCATGGCAATGGAAAGGATGACGCCAGCGATGCAGCAGGAGCGCGATTTGGAACGAGCGGAAGCGCGGAAATTATGCCAGCGTTGCTGCGGATGCCGTTCGGAACGAGCGGTAGCCCGAAAATGAGGCTAGCGTTTCAGCGATAACAGCATTTTGAAAAGAAAAACAAACAAAACAAAACAACGAAAATCCGCTTCCCGGGAATATTGTGTGTAAGAAACCAATACACGGAGGGGGGCCGAACATTTGCCGGACGCCACCATGGGAAGGAGGAGGGCAGTATTCATGTTGTGTCGTTGTGGAGCGGAAGGAGGAGGGAGGAGGAGGAAAAGGAGGATGAGGAGGAGGAGGAAAAGGAGGATGAAGAGGAGGAGGAGGAGGAGGAGGAGGAGGAGGAGGAGGAGGGAGGAGGAGGAGGAGGAGGAGGAGGAGGAGGAGGGGGAGGGGGGGCGGGGAGAGGAGGGGCAGGAGGGCGAGGGAGGGATTTCCATAGCAGCAGCCTCCGTCTCCCGTTCCACATCCTTCTCGTTTCTCTCCTCCCTCCTCCCCGCTGGTTCATTGTCCCTCCTCCCTCTTCCTCGTCTTTCCTTCACGCCTTCCTCTCTCCACCACCCTCATGTTTTCCATCTCTCCCACCATTCGCTGGTTGTTTTCTCGGCCCGCGCCTCCAGCGCCGCCTCTGGCGCGCTCCGCGCGCCAGAGAGAGGAGCCCAGCGCCGATCCAGGCGAACCCCATGGGTCCGCGCGGATTTCCTGGGGCCCGACCCCTCCGAGAAAAGTTGCTGTTGATCCCCCGAGGATATATATATATATATATATATATATATATGTATAGTTATATGTATGTTTATATATATATGTATAACGGCGCACCGGGCCCCGGGGCCGACGGCCAGAACCTCGACCGCAAATGTGGGCACCGGGGCCTGGGCCTGCCTCTGGGAGGCCTAAAATCAACCTGGGGATCCCTCGGACAGCAATCCCAGCGGCCCCAGAAGGTCTCGAGACACCCCCAAGACGCCGTCCATGGGTATCCGGGGCAGTTTAAAACGCATATGCGTTTTGAACTGCCCCGGAGGCCCCCAAGACGCCCCAAGAGGCCTTTCAGGTGCCGCCCAAGAGCGCCCCGAGAGGGCAAATCGTTGTTATTCATTTTTGTTGTTGTTCAATGTTTTTGTTGCATTCTTGCTGTTTCGGGTTTCCGGCGCTATTGCACCGCCCAAGAGGCTCCCAAAACCGCTCCAAGACGGCCCAAGAGGGCCCCAAGACGGCGCAAGAGAGCCGCGAGACGGCCCCAGAGCCGCCCAAGACGGCGCAAGAGTGTCCCAAGAAGGCCCCAAGAGGGGCCCAAGAGAGGGAACGCGAACTGAAAAATCAAGCTCTCCGCCCCAAGATGCCCCCGAGAGGCCCTCAGGAAGCCCCCAAGAGGCCCCACGAGGCCCCCAAGAGGCCCCCAAGAACCCCAAAAGAGGCCCCAAGACGGTACCCAAAGGCTTTAAAACTCTTTCTACGAGGCCCCCGAACACACACACACACACACACACACACACACACACACACATATATATATATATATACATACATACATACATACATACATACATGTGTATGTGTATACGTGTATATACATACACTTTCACACACACAGATTTATATATATATATTTATATATATATATATATATATATATCCCTGGACCGAGGCGGTGGGGCCCCCGACGCGCCATAGGGCTGTCGGGGCGCCAGGGACGCTTCCAGACCGCCCAAGACAGCCCAAACACAAATGAAAAGGGCCGCGAGAGGCCTCCAGGAGGCCTACTATGCGAGAAGCATCCAGGAGGCCTGCCATCGCGGAGTTATCGTTCTAACACGCCCAAGATGGCTTCCGGATGGCCCGCACTCCCAAAAGGGCCCCAAGACGCCAAAATCATGGATGTTCCTTTGGTTTTTGGTACATTCTAGATTTTAGCGCTTTTCAGCCTTTTGGCATCCCGACGCTCCAAGACGGCCCAAGAGGCCCCCAAGACCGATCCACGATCGCCGAAGAGGTCTCCAAGAGGGCCCCAAGAGGGGCCCACGAGGCCCCAAGACGGTGCCTGAGGCGCCCAAGACGGCCCGAGAGGGCCCCAAGACGTCCCAAGAGAGGCCCAAGAATGGGAACGCGAACCCAACAGCAGAGTCTTCCTCCCTAAGAGGCCCAGAGAAGGCCCCCAGAGTCCCCAAGTGGTCCAACGAGGCCCCCATAAGCCTCCCAAGTGGCCTCAAAAGGCCCCAAGGAGTCGTACAAGGGGCCCCAAGATTGCCCAACAGCTCCCTCAATGCATCAAAACTGTCTGAAAGGAGGCCCCCTGGAGGCTTCCGGATTGCCCCAGTGTGGCCCCACCTTCAAGTCGGACCTCCACGCAGCCAAGACGGCCAATGACGGCTTCAGATTGCAGAACGTCACCTTCGACTGCCCGGAGAACCCTGTCGGTGCTCCCAAGGGACCCCAAGAAGCCCCAAGACGCCCCCCCAAGAAGCACCCAAGAGGTGCCTCCAACAGCAAATCGAGGAAGCATGGAAAACTCCTCAGAAGCCCTGCAGATGCCCCCACGAAGACCCAAGAGGTCCCCAAGAGTCCCTCAGGAGGCACGACTATGTCACGCGCCTGTGCTTGATAGCGCTGTCCAAGATCTTCCAGCGCCCCCCGGCCTGGGCTAGGAACTGGAGCGCGCGCGCGAAGCGCGCGCGATGGTTCTGGTGGTAGGTCACTGTTCTCCCTCCTCCGGGGATCCGCCCTCGCAGGTCGGGGAGGGGAGGGGGGGCGCAGCCGGGCGGGCCCAGAACCGGGATCCTTCGCTCCCGAGCGCTCTCCGAGCACTCTCAGAGCGTATTGCAGCGTGTTGTACCGTATGCGGCGCCCGAGGGTTGTCGTAGGGGGGGGGGGTAAAGGGGCCCTAAGGAGCCCTTTGCTTGGGGCCATCCTGTGGCCCCTCAGGGCGCCTGTGGAGCCACTTTCTTCACCCCCCCTTGCGGTCACTCCCCCTTGACGACCGCCCGAGATACACCATCCAGATGGATGTCAAAGATCCCCGATGCGTCCAGGTCCGATGTTGTCCTGGTTCTGGCTCGATCTCAACGTCAGGAGGAAGTCGACTACACTAAAGAGTGACCCTTCGCCGGAGTGACCTTTCGTGCGGGCCCATCGGGGCCGTTCAGAACGCTGCGCACGATGCGATAGCGGCTGCTTGCGCGCTGGAATTTGGCCAGCTTGCGCCCCCTTCCTCCGCGCACCAAAGGTCACTCTTGCCCAGAGGTCACTCTTGCCCAGGGGTCGCTCTTGCGGGTCGCTGAGGAGGGTCGCCGCGTGGCCCCAACCGCGCCCCGCCGACGGGGGGAGGGCGGGGACGGGCGGGCTCGGGCGTGCTGCCGCGGGCGTCGTGCGCGTACACGTGTTCTCTCTGTGCGGGGGCGCGCCCCGGGGGGAAGGTGAAGGGGGAACAGACCTTCTCAGAGTCGGGGGCGGCCAAGTGGGGGGTGGTGGCTACAGTCAAAAACCCCAATAAGGACGCGCGACTTTACTCAGGGTACCCTTGCGTCCTTGCTCGTCCTTGCTCTTGCTTCCTTGAGGTTTTCGTCGTCCGCTGCCCCAAAAATCCCAACTTCGGCTTCCAAGAGTCTTGCGTCCTTACCGCGCGTCCTTATTAGGATTTTTGACTGTATCTCCCCAGATTTCATGGCACTTCTCCTTCCTTCCATACGTCCCCAGGAGACCCCCCCTCCTGGGCCGCGTACGTGCCCCTGGCCACGATCTGCGCCCTCCCCCCCCTCTTGGACGCCCCCCCTCCTGGCCGCCCCCGAGAGGGGGGGCAAACCTTCTCAGACGGCGACGGGACCTCTCAGATGCCCTCCGGCCTTCTGAGAGGCCATCCACGCCTTCGGGGAAGGCTTCGACCACTTCTCAGCAGGCCAGAGGAATGCCGAGCCTCCTGAGAGTGCCCGCCCCCTCCGACTTCCCCCTGGGCTCGCCGCCGATGTGTTCTGCCCGCCGTTTTTTTCAAATTGCCGCTCGAGTCGAAGAAGACAAGGCTGCATGAACATAGACGTTCGGAGCTCCGCGCGGATTTATCGGATCGGCGCTGGATCCCTCCCCATCCCCAGAGCGCGGAGCGCGCTAGAGTGTGCGCCAGAGACGTCGCCAGGGGGGCCAGCGCGGTTCCAAGAAGTCCGCGCGGACATCCGAAAGTTTCTGTGTTGATGCAGGCGTTCCTTCCTCTGTCGAAGCTGCGAAGGTGGCGGTAGCTCGGTGCTTCGGCGTCGTGTGCGACTCGCCCGCCTTAGTTCGCAGGACATCTCAGCGAGGTGTATGCCCCCAGCGCGCGTGCTCCTCAAAAGCGTGTTATCCGCTGGGCCAGCTTCTTGCTCGCAGTGCTCCGACGCCCACACCGGTTAACTATTGCGATATGTTACACCTCGCTCCCTGCGGACGTAACAAGCGAGTTGAAGGCCAATATGTGCTTACCTTTGCAGGAACAACATGTTGAATGATATAATGAACCGCCCTGGCCAGGAAGAGCGGAGTACGAGCCGGTGCTAGGTCCGGCTGGCCATGGTTTGCTTGACAGTGCGCTCCAAATTCTGTTTTCCTCCATCGTTGACGCATATGGTGGCGCACCCACATCACTTCTGACCCCGATCCTGTACCCTTTGCCCAACGACCCCTGGCTCCTCGAGCCCCCAGCACCCCCCGCGGGCCATACAGAAGAGCGCCGTTCGCACCACGAGCTCGGATATCCACCCGGTCCTGAGCCGCCCCTTGCGCGCGCATGGAGGCATGAACGAGTGATCTCCTCCTCCTCCTCCTCCTCCTCCTCCTCCTCCTCCTGCTCCGCCTGCTCCTCCTCCTCCTCCTCCTCCTCCTCCTCCTCCTCCCTGCCTCCCTGCCTCGAGGACGCTCGAGATCGGCGATGGAGCCGACGGTGTTGGGGCTGAGGGGCCCGCACCGCGCGAGAGGACAGCCAGACCCCGGAAGACTTCACACCGCATTCCGCCCACGAGAAGGGCTCGAAGAGCTGCGCGCATCGATTGCTGGGGTGTGCTGACGAATATCTTGCCAAAGGCTCCTGAGCATGACATGATACAGGCACGTCGGCCAGCACATTGGGCATTCGTCGATGCACCTCTTATCTGCACCGCGGCGGGACATCAAAAGGACAGGAACATATTATGGACGCATTGCGTAATCCCACCAGCCCATTCAGAAACGATGCCCAGGTGAGTTGCCCTAATCACGAATGTGAGGGAGCATGCAGTGGAATGAAGGGTTGGGAAGCTGTCATACCCCAAGAGTGGGAGGACGGATGGGTTTGCGACGCGCTTGCCGTACCAGTGCACCCGTGTTTTGATGCAAGTTGGGTGGATGCGATTCTGGAAATCTACCAGCGGCCTCCAGAAACAGGCAATCGCATGGTTTTCCAACTGACGCAGATGCAAACATCACCGCGTGATCCAATATTGATGGGCCCATTGTGTTCGCGAAGTGCCGAACAAGGGGGAAGACAAAGCAAAGCGGCAAGGTGGGAAGAGCGGCTCACCTGGAATGGTTTGGCGGAAGGTTTACAACCACCACAAGTCATATCACATGATGCCTCCCTGGGTGAATACCAGCATGGATGGCAGTACCACGCTTTTCCACTGTTAGAATTATTCGCAGAACACGCGCAATTGCTCCGTGATTGGGTTCCACCTGGGGCCAGTCGAAACGGAGATAACTACGGCATGGAAGCCCTGAATTTTCTCGTGCATGGGTTGGTATGTCCTACTACACCAGGATTGACGATTGCAAACAACAGATTTCAATGTGTCGTGCGTAGACGCTTTGGCGTTGCAAGCTGGTTCCGAGGACCAGATCCAGATGGACGTTATTACCGGCCAGCGGATGTGATTGAAAGCAGACCCCACACGAGGCACCAAGAAGTGGTGGCTGTATGGAGGCAATTATTCCTAGAAGCAGGCGGGAGCGTACCAAACAACAGGCAGAGAAGAAGAACAACAACGATTACCACGAGGCGTTAGATACTACTAGGCTAGGCCCTTCACAGTGTTGATGTGTTGAGGTGATTGGCAGATTGGGAGATCAATGTATTCACCTGGTGCCCGAGCTCGCCAGAGAACGGCTCATGCCGAGCTGCGTGAGGCTGCATATCTAGTGAAATTTAACCCGCGCCGTTGTTTACTCACTTAGTAATGGTTCGACTTCTCCCCTTCTTTTCGCTTCGCAGTCGCCCCGCTGGCCCTTCCGTCGAATACGTCTTTGGAACCATGATTTTCTCCCGTTTCACCCCGCTGCCACCATCATCCGTTGTTGCTTTGAGCGGGGAGGTACAGCACAAACGCAATTTGGTGTTTGGTACCCGTGCTCTTTGAGGCACCGCTATTGGACACCTGGCCGCAATCGGAGCTGGCATTATTGTCGGAGCCGGCGTTGCCGTAGTCGTACACGGTGTTGCCGTAGTCGGAAGCCGTGATGTGATCGGATTTGGCGTTGCCGTAGCAGAGACGGTAATACCGTAGTCGTTGTTGTAGTCGAAGTTTGTGTTGTGTTATTCTCCGGGATACCGTTGCCGAATTCGGAGCAGGCGTTGGTATAGTCGGAATTGGCGTTGTTGTAATGTGTTGGTGTAGTCGGAGTGGTGTTGTTGTAATCGACGTTGGTGTTGTCTACCGTATTCGGAGCTGGCATTACCGTAGTCGGAGTTGGTGTTGCCGTGATCGGAGTTGGTGTTGCCGTGGTTGGACATGTTGTTGTATAGTTGGCGTTGCCGTAATCGGAGTTGGTGTTGCCGTGGTTGGAAATTGTGTCGTTGTAGACGGAGTTGGTGTTGCCGTAATTGGAGGTGGTGTTGCCGTAGTCGGAAATGGTGCTGTAGTCGGGGCTGGTGTTGTCGTAGTCGTCGCTGGCGTGGCCGCAATCGGAGCTAGTGTTGGGGTTGCCGTAGCTGGAGCTGGCGAAATTGTTGTAGCCGTTCTATTGTGGAAGGAAGCTTCGAGGCTTGTCATGTTGCTGAGCGCCATCGTGTTGCATGCCGCTGGCGACGTAACTGACGTTGAGCTCAGCAACTGCTTCTACTGAAACTCTCCTGCCAGCTGCGGTGCGGCAGGTGGCGGAAACGGCGGCGGTGGTGACGCGGGGCGCGCATTGACAGAGCGTGCCAGATTTTGCAGTGTGGATTCCCCATTCCTGAGGCGATGTAGGACTGTGAGCTGGGCCCGGTCGCAAGCATTAAGGGTCGCTTAGATGGAGGCCAGTGGCCCATGTCCATGGAGGAAATACGCTGCGGTCCAGCGTCCCGTCGTCATCGCCACAATTGTCGTGAGGATATACTTCCGTAGCATGCCCAGTAACAACCATCCCCATCCCAGTGCCATGGGCCCGAATCCCCGTTATAGTGTGATATTGCGAAGTGTATCCTGCGCACGTCATGTTGGCATGAAGCGTTGCCAGATGGCACCGTCGGTGCAGTGCCGACAACGTTGCAGTAATTAGTGCTCACAGCGGTGTTTGGGGCCACCCCCAAATGGCAGTATTCCAGCCAAGCCAATCGAAACCTCCACCAACCATGGCCGACCATGCCATCGGCGGCACCCCGTGCGGTCCCTTGTGAAAACTTGTCCGTCACAATGGCACGTAAGAGAAGAAAAGAAAAGATGATATGCGGTGAGAGGTGATATGTAAAAGGTGAGTGACAGTAGGATCGAAAATTTGATATTGGGATGTGGAGCACTTGAGCCAGCGCTGGAGCCAGAAAGCAAATATTTGTGGCAGCCTGGACTTGTGTCCGCGATCGCAACGTGGAACGTAGGCACGCGACCCACACCCCGATTTCACTAGATGGTTCACGCCGCAATTCCATCATCGTGCCGTGATTGAGCGTAGCACGAGGATTACAATTTTCTGCGATGTCATCACGGCGCACGTGCAGACAGTGCCGGTGGGGTCGTAGCCTGCGGCATTTAACCAGGGAGAGCTTGAATGGCATGCAGGTTCGTCACCACATGGCGTATCATCACAATCTAGTGTGCTCGTTCGGCGGGATTTGGCGGCCACAACGCTGGGGGCGGAAGTTTCCCACATTGCGGAAGGTTCCCCGTACTTCGAATTCCGAATTTCGGGAAACCAGGGGGGAGAAGCCGCTGGAGGGTTCGAATTTTGGGAAATTTGGAATCATTACAAAAGAGTGGGGTTGTAGTGGTTCCAGGTTTCTTATAATTCGATTTCCAGGTTTCCCATCATCGAATCATGGGAAACTTGGATTCACTACACGACAAATGTTTTTCGTAGTGGCCCCAGGCTTCCCATAATTCGAGCCCCTCATCTGGGGAACCAGGGACGGAAGTTTCCCACAGTGCGGGAGGTTCCCCGCCATTCGAATTCAGAATTTCGGGAAACCAGGGGGGAGAAGCCGCCGGGGGGTTCGAATTATGGGAAACATGGAATCACTACAAAAAAAGGAGAGGGGTTGTAGGGATTTTTCAGGCTTCCCATAATTGAATTACAGGTTTCCCATGATCGAATTATGGGAAACCTGGACTCACTGCAAAAAAGGGCTGGTTTTTCGTAGTGATTCCAGGTTTCCCATAATTTGTTGTATTGGAAACCTCGAACCGCAACAAGTAATTCTACCCTCTGAGGTGTTCCCCGCCCTAGCGGCAGTCGTCTGGCCATGGGCAGTCGTCTGGCCATGGGTTTCCCATAATTCGCAGGCCTTTCGGCCTGCGATGCATGGGAAACTTGGACCCACTACGAACAACCTCTTTTTTGTAGTGATTCCAGGTTTCCCATGATTCCGAATTATGGGAAACCCATAGCCGGACGACTGCCCAAATCAAGCCGAAATTGCAGGTGTTTGGAAAATTCGTTTTTCCGGAACGGGCGAAGCTTGTTTATGGAATCGGCGACGCTTGTTTAGACCCCTGTTTCCCGAATTGGCGAAGTTTGTTTCCGGAACGGGCGACATTATTTCCAGAATGCCGGCGTTGCTTCCGGAACGCCGATATTGTTTCCAGAATGTTGGAATAGTTTCCAGAATGTTACCCATTCGTTCCGACGCCGTTTGTTCAGGACACGTTTGTCGAAGTTTTGATGTACCTTGGAGGGGAAAACCATATGGGCACGTATCCACTTGGAGCCCAGGAAAGCAGCAGCGGGCCATTGCGTCATTTAGTTGTTGTTTCCCTTCTCTACCTCCTTTGCAACGCTGGCACGTCATTCAAAGCGCGTGTTACCCCAATCATGTTCTGCGATGGCGTGTCCATGATGCGAGCGGTAACAGGATTCGGTAACGGAGCGTGGGTTTCCTTAATATGGAATTGATTGCTGTAGCAACCGCAAGGGTTTCAGTAATGATTGGGAAGCGTGTTTCTGTACACCGTCATATTCTGACCTATCCGGGACGATCTGATTCGAGACTGCGTGGGCCGTGGGTTTGAACGGTATTGGCGCAATTGCCGGCAAGGGCCACGAATCATATGCGCCAAGTCCATGACACATTTGCACAAGCGCAGGGAATGCAGTATGTGTTTTGTTAACTACCGTTGCGTCGGAATCGATTCGATTCGGCAAGCGCCCCTCCAGAAGACCAGGAGCGGGTGAAACGTGGCATCTGCCAAGTTGCAGCGCCAGGCTAAGCAGGTCCAAAGGATGAGAAGGAGGAGGAGGAAGGAGGAAAAGAGAGAGAAGGGAGGAGGAAGGAGGAAGGATGAAGGAGGAAGGAGCAAGGAGGAAGGAGGAAGGAGGGAAGGGGGGAAGGAGGGAAGGCTGGCCCCTTCGGAGTCTTCGGTGGCGCCTGCCTCGGCGGTGGTGTGTACGTCGGGCTCGGCCGCAGGGGCAGCCCCCTCTCGCGGGCAGCGAGCGGCTGCCTGGAACGAGAGAGACCCCACCGGAGGAGCCGCAGAAGGCAGGCACCCGTTGTGTACGAACAAGAACATTATTAGTTAACGGGCGAAGAACGGTGTATAATAAATTTTTTCGCCGTCGGGGACACCTGCCCCTGGGCGGCTGGAAAGTTTATACCCTTACGGTGGCACCGTAGGGGTATAAACTTTCCAGCCGCCCAGGGGCAGGTGTCCCCGACGGCGAGAAAGTTTATTTTATACCGTTTTTCGCTCGCTGAATTAGTGCGGTGCAGTCTTCCTTCGGGCGTTCCGTCTCCGTATCCGTGCACTTTCCGCGAATCGTTTCGCGTCGCGTGGATGTGTTCCCTCTTTCTACAGTGGAGACCCCTGCCAAGACACACCCTGCTCGCCTCCAGGGTGCCCTGGGTTTCTTGTGTTTCGACGGTTTTGCGGTGGAAGGCGTGACGTTCCCACACCAAGCATCGATGGACGTCTTGGGGTGGCAAGGGTTGGTTTTCTTGTGGAAGGTTTATTGTGGAGTGGCCTTCACTGTATCCGTGCACGTCCACGAATCGTTTCACATTGCGTTGATCTGTTCTCTCTATCCACAGCCGCGTGCCATAGCGGGCCTGGATTTCCTCAAACAACCCCATGGTGTTACGCGTAATCGGAACAGGGTAGCTGCGCACGTGGGGGGAGGAAGAAAAAAAGGAAGAGGAGGAGGAGGTGGCGGATAAGCAGGAGTGGGTGGGCCTTGTCAGAAGGCTCAGAAGGCCTCTGGCTTTCTGGGCAGTTGTCTGAGTTCCCTCCAAGGCCACAGGGCATCCCAGAAGACCAGAGGGCTTCTGGGAAGCCCCGCCGCCTTCTGAGAAGGTTTGCCCCCTCATTTCTTCGCTCGGCGCGACGAGTGGGGAAGGGACAGCACCGACATCACAACCGGTGAAGCAGATCTTCGAGGAACGAAAACCCGTTGAAGACAGCAGATTTCGAATCACGCGCAGATTTGTTGGATCGGCGCTGGGGCACCCCTGTTGGCGCCTCTGGCGCCACCCCCGGCGCGCTCCGCGCGCCAGGGGAGGGTGGGGTCGAGCACCGATTCGAGAAGTCCGCGCGGACCGCCGAGAGTGCATGCGGTCGGACCGAGGTATAATTAAGTCGGGCCTGTTCCCTACAGGGGGATTTTCGACGAAAAATAAGAAATACCCCAAACATACCCCAAAAAGGTATAAAAAAATCAAAAAATAGTCCCCAGATTATTTTTCCCAACCATCCTGTGGTGTTCGGTCCTCGTTTTGAAGAGACGGTGCCCCGCGTCTCCTCTCATTCCTCCTCTGCCCCCTCCTCCCTCCTCCCCCTCCGCGTCAGCCACACCCACTTCGGCACACCCCTCGCACGTTCCGTGGCCCCATAAGGAGCTCCACCGAGGGCTCCAGTGGCTGCGTTCGCATGGCGGCACCGCACCCATTTCGGGACACCCCTCACACGATTCTTGGCCCCATAGGGAGCTCCACCGAGGGCTCCAGTGGCTGCGTTCGCATGGCGGCACCGCACCCAATTCGGCACACCCCTCACACGCTTCGTGGCCCCATAGGGAGCTCCACCGAAGGCCCCAGTGGCTGGGTTCGCATGGCGGCACCGCGCCCATTTCGGCACACCCCTCACACGTTTCGTGGCCCCATAGGGGCTCCACCGAAGGCCCCAATGGCTGCGTTCGCATGGCGGCACCGCACTCATTTCGGCACACCCCTCACACGCTTCGTGGCCCCATAGGGAGCTCCACCGAGGGCTCCAGTGGCTGCGTTCGCATGGCGGCACCGCGCCCATTTCGGCACACCCCTCACACGTTTCGTGGCCCCATAGGGAGCTCCACCGAGGCCCCAGTGGCTGCGTTCGCATGGCGGCACCGCACCCATTTCGGCACACCCCTCACACCCCTCACACATGCACCCATTTCGGCACAGGGAGCTCCACCGAGGGCCCCCGTGGCTGCGTTCGCATGGCGGCACCGCACCCATTTCGGCACACCCCTCACACGCTTCGTGGCCTCATAGGGAGCTCCACCGAGGGCCCCCGTGGCTGCGTTCGCATGGCGGCACCGCGCCCATTTCGGCACACCCCTCACACGGTTCGTGGCCCCATAGGGAGCCCCACCGAGGGCCCCAGTGGTTGCGTTCGCATTGCGGCACCGCGCCCATTTCGGCACACCCCTCACACGGTTCGTGGCCCCATAGGGAGCCCCACCGAGGGCCCCAGTGGTTGCGTTCGCATGGCGGCACCGCGCCCATTTCGGCACACCCCTCACACGGTTCGTGGCCCCATAGGGAGCTCCACCGAGGGCCCCAGTGGTTGCGTTCGCATGGCGGCACCGCACCCATTTCGGGACACCCCTCACACGTTCCTTGGCCCCATACGGAGCTCCACCGAGAGCCCCAGTGGCTGCGTCCGCATGGCGGCACCGCGCCCATTTCGGCACACCCCTCACACGTTTCTTGGCCCCATAGGGAGCTCCACCGAAGGCCCCAGTGGCTGCGTTCGCATGGCGGCACCGCGCCCATTTCGGCACGCCCCTCACACGTTTCGTGGCCCCTTACGGAGTTCCCTCTCATTCGTTCAACCTGCTTTGCGGTACTCGTAGCTGCATATGGTTGGGTCCATCGCCAGGATAATTGTATTATTTTTCATTGTTTTGGGGTATTTGAAATTTTTCGTCGAAATCCCCGTGTAGGGGGACAGGCCCGACTTAAAGGTAGAAGAGAGACCGAGGTGGGCTCGCGGAGGGTACCTCGGTGTTCTTCGTGTCTGTTGGATGCTCTTGCGATCTTAGGGGAGGGTACCCTCGAGTGATCTCGTGGTCTGGGGTGTTCTTGGCAGGCGGAGGGCCTCACGTGCTTGAAGCACGTGATTCTGCCTGGCCGCTGCCCAGGGGCGAAGGGCCCGATGCCTCTGGCCGGCGGTTCGCCTGCTCTCTGGCGCGCGCGCGGTGCTGGTGCGCGCGCGCGCGCCCCAAAAGGACCCTGACCCACAACCCAGGCACGGTGGCCACAACTCCCCTGACCCATAACCCAGGCATGTTAGCAACGCGGCCCGTGACCCAGAACCCAGGCAGGGTGGCCCCGAGGCACCTGGCCTATGGCCCAGGCATGGTGGCAGGATGACCCCACCACCCAAAGGGGACATTGGCTGCTGCTCCCTGCAAGCGCGGAGTGCAGCATCACGCCTGTTGCGCGTGTGCCAGCCTGCCCTCTTTCCGCCCGAGTCTTCCCCTCAGCTCGTTGCGTGTGCCAGCAGTCCTCGCGCTGCCCGCCGGCTGCCAGAGCGCGATGTGCGTTCGCCCTCGCCGCTGACCAAAAAGCTCCGGCGCGATGGAGGCGGTTTGTCTTCGTTCTCGCTCGTCGGGTTCTTGGAAGGTCGCGGAGGAGAGGGAGCTGATCAACTGCGGGCTGCGCCGATTGTCACCGACGCGCAGCTGACACAAGTGCCGACCAGGCCCTCTCGGGCCGGGAGCTGCCAATTTGTTGCACAGTCGTCCGAGATTTTCCCTGGACGGCCCAAGACGGCCCCAGAACGGATTCCCAACTGGCACCCCGAGAGCTAAGACAGGCCAGCGATAGCCCCGAGATGCCCCAAGAAATATTCCCAAAGGGGGGGGGGCAGAATGCACGGAGGCGAAAAGCACTCATAAGACATGTGGTTGTTTTGATGCTTGTAAATTCCAGAAAGAGCCCCATGAAGTTTCCAACGCTGTGGTTGCTTCAATTTCAGCTTCGGACCCCCTACGAGGCCATCAGCGAGCTCTAAGTGACCCCAGACAGGCCCCGAGGTACTCGCATGTCTGCTATATGTACCCATTTTGGCTCAAGTTATTATTTTTGTTTTGAGCAAAAGGTGAGCGTGATTTGCAATCGTTGTTCATTATGTTGTTCGTACAATTGTTTGGCCCATGATCGGACGCAGTTACCGCCTATTACAGAGACTGCTGCCTGGTAAAACATTACGGGTTTTCAGACGATGTTCGTTGCCGATCGTTGGATCCAGTATCCTCACGGTGTTCAACATATGTTTCTATGTCAGGACTCGTACAGGTGAAGTTGGCGATATCGCTGCGCAGTCGCAGCCGCTCGGGGATGATCCACTGCTGACTCCCCCGCTGGAGAAGAAGCGGCAAGCGGAGGGCCATCCAGAGCCAGCTGCCGTGAAGGGTGATGTTCTTCCCCTGCTTGCTCCAGTCGCGCCAGCTGCAGTGAAGGGCGGTATGCTTCGCGTGCCAGCGCAGGCACCGACGCCGACACCGGCGCCTGCACTGGTCGCGCCAGCAGCGGCACCAGCACGGGCTATGCCCGCGCTTGCCCAGCAGACCGCAGGGCCAACAGCCGCGCCAGCACCCCCACCAGGTATTGAGCTGATCGTATCGCAGTTTCGCTTGGTGCCGCTCGCCGCGGGCACCTTCGCAGCATTCACCCCGAGAGCGAACGTGTCCGAGGAGAGCCTCCTGTCCCCCGCGCAGGGCGTGTACGAGATGATGAACCTGTCGAGCGCCTGGCCGCGCCTCGGGTACTGCCGCCGTGGGCAGAGCCTGCTGCCCCAGATCCCCGACAGCGTCTGCGACTGGCGGGCGTGTGTGGAGGTCGACGGGGCTGGCTACGGCGTCGACCGGCTGCTTCTGGGGCGCCGCGCGGCCGTGGAGCAGAGCACCGAGGGCTGCCATCCGGTCGCCGGGGGGCAGACGGCTCGCGGGCACGATGTCGGGGGCCCTCCGCTGGTGAGCTTCGTTTACACCCTTCACAACAACCCGATCATGTCCTCCAAGGCGCTGCTGGCCGCGTTCCGCACCGCGCACGAGGTGTCCAGCGCGGAGTTCGTGCTCCTGGACGACTGCAGCAGCGAGGACATGACGCCGTTCGTCGGCGTCGCAGAGACGCTGGAGTCGGTGTTCGGCACGAGGATACAGAGGTGGCGGACGCCAGAGTCCCTGGGGTATACATTCGCAAACACCGTGGCTCTAAAGCTTGCGTCGGGCACTTACGCGTGCCTGATGAACAGCGACGTGTTTCCGTTGCCAGGGTGGCTGGCCGCGATTTTCCACACCTTGCGAACGTTCCCTGGAGCGGGAATCGTAGGACCTCTGCAGGTGAGTCCGGACGCCCGCGTCATGGAGGCCGGCGGCACCGTCTTCAGGCAAGGGCACGCTTACAACATCGGGCGTCGTGCGTGGCCGTGGGAGTTACCCTATTTGCATTCTCACGTGGTGGACTACATCTGATGGGCCAATTTTCCACACCACTACCATAGGTGTGACGGGGGAGAAGGGAGGATGGGGAGGTCCTCCTCCTCCTCTTCCTCTTCCTCCTCCTCCTCCTCCTGCTCCTGCTCCTGCTCCTCCTCCTTCCTCTCCTACCTATGGTAGTGGTGGTGGAAAATCGGGCCACCAACATCAGCGCAGCCTGTATAATTTTCGATCGCGCGCAGTTCTTGGCGCTCGGCCTTTTCGACCCGCAGTTTGCGCCGGCCTACTTCGAGGACACCGACGCGGCGCTGGTGATGCGCCAGTCGGGGAAGCTGGTGGTGTCGATGCCCCTGGCGGTCGTTGTGCACAGCGAGGGGGGTACCTACCACAGCCCGAGGAGCAAAAAACTGCACGAGCATTGAACTTTCGGAGCTCCGCGCGGAGTTCTTGGATGGGCGCTTGGACCCCCCGTCGAGGCGCGCGGAGCGCCCCAGGGGCGGCGCCAGAAGCACCGCCAGGGAGGGGGGTCCAAGTGCCGGTCCAGGAAGCTCGCAGGCGCCTCCGAAAGTGCATGGTCGAGTGTGCCGTGTTTCGATCCTCTCGCGGCGCCAGGAAGGAGGCGCTGATGCGGGCCAACGAGGCGAAGTTCGCGGCGAAGCACGCCGGCGCGCTGGACCTGCACTGCCCTTCGCCGAGGGGCTGGGCCCAGACCTGCGGGGACGCGCGGGACATCACGAGGGCGGTGCACTTCAACGTGATCCGCCGCCAGGGCGCCCAGGTGCTGATCCAAGACTTCAGCCTGCCTCAGGTGGACCAGGCCAGAGCACAGAGCGACTCCTCCGACGCGATTCTGTTCGACGTCGACCCTAGTCCGACCCCGACCTCGGTTCACTTTTGGGTTCTGGTCTGGGCTTCGGTGTCGCAATGGATGCCGTACTGGCCTGTCGATTTCCGCCGATGCGATTGATTTCGACCGCCGATCCGACTTATCGATTCGATTCTGGGCTCTCCTGCCAGGACTCCAGCTCCGTCCGGATGAAGGAGCTGATCGAGATCATCATAGGCATTTCGAGGAAGAAAAAACGGCAGTAAACATACATTTTCGGAGGTCCGCGCGGATTGGTTGGATCGGCGCTGGAACCCCATCCCTGGCGCGCGGAGCGCCAATCCAAGCGGGCGCCAGGGAGGGAGGGGGTTCCAGCGACGATCCAAGCAATCCGCGCGGACCTCTGAAAGTTTACGTTCCCGGACATTCGATGTCTTGTTTTCTCCGATGCGGCGCCCTCAGAGGTCCCGACCATTTCCCCAGGGCACGCTCTTCATTCCGAGTCGTTTTTGACGGTCTTGGGGCTTGGCGAGGGCCCCCAGAGGCCGAGAACGGCCAAGCACTTTCTGCCGTGTTTTTGTTTGCAGACGCGAGCGCGTCTGAGATTTAGCGCTTCGCTCGAGGATGTCACTCTAAGTGGGATCCACAGAAGAGCCCCACAGGGAGCACGGTGAGCCCCCAGGCCGCCTGGTCCAGCAGCCCTTTCGTCTTCAGTTTTCCTACAGCGCATTCAGGACTTGCGGTCTCGCCTCAATGTCGGCCACATGTTTGGTCCAGACGGCCACGAGTAGAACTACAGGAAGGTACCCATGGCCGTGCTCTCGCTCCTGTCCTGGCGACATCTTTTCTGTCTCAGGGTCTTCCCATCGTCACGTGTTTCTCTTGTTCCTCGACCCGCCTCTTCACCTTTGCTGTTATTAGAACGTTATGCCAGGGATTTGGTTTGCCAGTGTCGGGGCCCGGCGAGGGCCCCCTGAGGCCAACCGTGGCCAAACATCCGCCGTCGTGTCTTCTGTTGTGTGCCACGACTCTGTGTGGCTCTCCATGGGAGCCTCAGAGGGTCCCACCGCTCCTTCCAGTGCAGGGGGATTTCGTCGGAATCGGTCGGCAGTTGGGCGACACCTGGACGCGCAGGGGTCAAGAGAGGCGGTCGAACCCTGGACGAGGTCCGGCCGAAACATCGCGCCTGCGACGGGGCCGCCGGGGGCCCCCCCGGCGGAGGCCCCCGGGAAAGGCCCGCCCGGGCGACGCGAGCGCGTGCTGGGCCGCTGCCGCTCCCTTTGCCTCCCCGCCCGAGGCATGGGCTACGGGGTGGCCCTGCAGCCGGAGTCCGGACAGGGCTTCCTGAAGTACGTGCTGCCCCTGCTCGCCCTGGGCGTGCACGTGCTGCCCCCGGGCTCCGTGGGGCGGCTGTCGGAGCAGGCCTCGCGCAGTGCCAAGCCCCGGCCTCGGATCCGCCGTGCTTGGGCGACGTCGTGCGTCGACGGGCGGCGACGGACGGCGACGACGGCGGCGGCGACGGCGGTGACGACGACGGCGCCGGCACAGATCCGCCGCGCGCGGAGGGCATTCACTGAGTCTCCACCTTTCCTACCCCTCGAGCCCCAGTTCGCTGATTTGGTGATCTCCTCGAGGGGCCAAATCACCAGTTGGATCCGAGGCCCAGCCCTCTCCCTCGAGGATTCAGAACCGTCTTGCCCCACTGATGTTCGGGCCGTCTCTTGATTCGGAGGCGGTGCACCTTGTGCTTTTTGATATGCCAGCGTCTCGATTTTCTTTCGCGAGTCCCGGGTGGTGTTGCAAGCGGTCCTCATTGTACAGTGGGAGCCCATGCGATGCGGGTTCCCCTTGAGTTAAACAGGAACTGGGAGAGGAAACACACGAAAGTTCCAAAACAGAGCTCACGTCTATTAAATGTTGTGTTCCCGAATATGTAGTATATGCTTGTTCTCTGGGAAGAAATTGATGAGAGATGACTTCATAGAAACTCATCTTATGTTTAACACATCGCTTCATGCTGAGATGAAATGTCGCTCTTTCTTGTGAAAGTCAGTCTTCAACTAGGCGCCGCCGTGGGCGCGGAGATATTCGAAAGTTTGATGCACGTTCGCAGCCAGGAGTGAATGCGCAGTCTGCGCAGCGCCACTGCAGGCGTGCTCTATGCGAGGGCTCGGATCGAATGAGTTCCAAATTGCTTCAAAGGGGGGTGGCCTCCGGTTCCACTGGTTACAAAACATGGCATAAACATAAATTGTCGGAGCTCCGCGCGGATTTCTTGGATCGGCGCTGGACCCCCCTCGCGGCGCCTCCTGCGCCGCCCTTGGGGCGCTCGGGCAGTGCCGAGCTTTGTCTTCGGATCCGCCGTCCTGTAGGCGACGGTGCAAGTAGGATGGACATTTCCGCCCCACTTTTCCTGCTCCTCCGCCCTGCTCAGCCGTCGCTGCCTGCGACGGCCGCATACTTGTTCAGAAAGAAGCCTCGCTTTGCTGAGGCGGAAAGTTCCGCCCAGCTTGTTTGCATCGTTCTGGGTGCATCTCCGACACCCCTGCAAGTCGGAAGGACCACCAGAGCACGGCGGATCCGAAGGCGGGAGCGGGGGTCGCCGGCTCCTCCTGGAAGCCGGGGATCGGGGAGGATGGAGGATCGGGGATCGAGGAGGCTCTGGGCCCAGGAGGGAGGGAGGATCGAGGAGGGAGGATCGAGGATGGAGGTTCGGCCCCTTCTTGGGGGGCTTCGGGGGGGGCCGAAGGGGGGGGGGGCCTCTGCCTCAAGGGGCCGGCGGCTGCCCCCGAGGCGAGGCTGCGGGCACCCAAGGGGCAGCCGTCGCCCTGCCTCCCCCCCATCTGGGGCGGGGGGATCACGGGGAGGAGGGAGGGAGGGGGACGGAGGGGAGGAGGGAGGGAGGGGGGGGGCAAGCTAGGTGCGCTCGCGTCATATCTGACGTCCTACCCCTCCCTCCCATCCCTTACCATGGCGCTGATTTTCTCTATCCGCGGACGCGTGTCGTAGCGGACCTGTGGCTCCGCGCGCGCGTGCGTAGTGGGTGGTGGTGCACGTGCGTGCGTGCGTGCGTGTGTGCGTGGTTGTCGTGTGGTGCTGGTGCTGGTGCTGGTGCTGGTGCTGGTGCTGGTGCTGGTGCTGGTGCTGGTGCTGGTGGTGCTGGTGCTGGTGTGGTGGTGCTGGTGGTGTGGTGGTGGTGGTGGTGGTGGTGGTGGTGGTGGTGGTGGTGGTGGTGGTGGTGGTGGTGGGCGGTGCGGCGCGGTGGTGGCGGGCGGATGGGCGCGCGAGAAAAAGGCCCGCGCTGGGGCGAGAACGCCATCGTGAACGACGGAGGCCAAACACCGATCCGAAAATGAGGCCCACGCTGCAGCGGGAGCACGATTCGGAACGATTCGGGAGCAGAAATGAGGCCGGCGCCTCAACGAGAGCAGCATTTTGGGGAAAAATGACGCCGGCGCCTCAGCGAGAGTCGTTTCCCGGGATTTCCCGGGCATCCTGTGTGTAAAAAAATACGCCGAGGGTGCGCGGCCATCACCCGGACGCCATCAGGGGAAGAGGGGGAGTATTTTTATATTGAGTAACTGTGGAGGGAGGGGAGGGGAGGGGAAGAGGGGGCGGGGAGGGAGGGGGAGGGGACCTGAGGGGAAGGGAGGGAGGGAGAGGGACCGCGGCGAGCCCGAGGTGGAGATGAGAAGGGGCGGGCCTTCTCAGAAGGCTCGGGAGACCCCTGGCCTTCTGAGAAGAAGTTTTCCTAGCCTCCCCCGAAGATGCCGAAAACCTGTCAGAAGGCCAGAGGGCTTCTGAGAAGCCCCGCCGCCTTCTGAGAGAGCCTCATTCGCCGCCGAGGTACCCTTGCATCCGTGCCTCTGCGGTCCATCCTTGACCACTTTCGGCGGCCAGCCCCGCTCAAAAAGCTTCGAAATGGGCGTCCACGGGGCTTGCCTCCTTCTCGCGCATCTTTGCCAACAATCTTGACTGTAGGCATCCACGTGTGAACCCTGCCCCTGCAGGCCAAATGTTTGAAGCGCCGGCTGGGATTCGGAATTCGGATGATGCCTGCGGCCAAGTGAGACCCCAGCAGGGGGGTCCGATTTTCCAGCGGCGACTGTACCCGCAGAGGAAGGGTTTGCAATCGGTCGCAGGTCCAGGGGTGTCTCTGGAGAGGCACTAGGACAAGATGGGGACGCTCGCGCCATATTTGGCATCCTGATTGCGCATTCTTGCTATCATTATTGACTGTAGCTGCCCTTGAGGAGCGATGGCAATCCAGGATCGGGGAGGCATCGAGGAGGGTCGAGGAGCACCTGGGGAACGGAGGGATCCAGGATCGAGAAAAGGTCGAAGGATTGGAGAGGGATCGAGGATCTTCACTGCATTCAGGATCGGAGAGGGATCCAGAATCGAGGAGGGATCGCATTCTTGCTCTCAATTCTTGACTGCAGTTGGGACCCTCCTCGACAGTGCCCCGCGCAGGTGGACGGCAAGGCCGACCACGGGCTGGCCATCTGCCCGTGGCAGGTGGCCATCCTGTCGCGCCGGGCGGTGTTCGGCTCCGCAGTGGGGCCCCTCAGGAGCAGAGGAGGAGAATCCTGAGCTCCTTGTCATCGTCGTCGTCGTCCTCTTCTTCTTCGTCCTCCTCCTCCTCCTCCTCCTCCTCCTACTCATTCTCCTCCTCCTCCTCATCCTGCCTCATCCCCTCCTCCTCATCCTCATCCCGCTCTGGCACCCGCTGATCATGGCAGCGGGTGTCCACCAGGACGTGGCGCGTGAGGGAAGGTCTCGCCAGAACACGTTAAGGCCTCCACGTGTCTGCGGGCGACGCACCCTTGACCCAGACCCCGGGAGGGCCACGCGGCGCAAATAATTTCATGCCCCCGGGCGGTGAGGGGAAAAGGGTGAGAGCAGGCCTGGAGGGAGTATGTGGCAGACGTATAACCTCACCAAGCCTTTAAGAACCTACCGCTAAGTTCTGCTAGCTCCCGCTAAGCTCTGCGAGCTCCCGCTAAGCCCTGCTAAGCAAGATGCTTGCCTGCGCCCTGCTAAGCCCATGCCAAGCCTTGCTAGCCCCTGCTGAGCGCTGCTAAGCCCTGCTATCCCCTGCTGAGCCTTGCTAAGCCCTGTTCGCCCCACTAAGCTCTACTGAGCCCCCTGTTCAGCAATGCTAAGCCCTGCTCGCCCCCTGCTGAGCCCTTCCCGCCCCTGCTAAGCCAAAGCTTTGCTAATCCCCGCGGAGCCCTGCTAAGCCCATGCCAAGCTTTGCTAGCCCCTGCAAAGCTCTGCTGAGCGCTGCTAGGCCCTGCTATCCCCTGCTGAGCCTTGCTAAGCCCGGCTCGCCCTTCCCATCTCTTCACATCGCGGGTCTCTGGTTGCGGGTATCTCTTCGACGATTCTCCACTGCATCTCTTGGCGCCAGGCCTGGCGGAACCCCGCTGGGCCATCTCACAGTCGCATTTCATTCCTCCGTCATTCGGTTCTTATTAATATTTGCACTATGATGGAGTAGTCTTACTCTTATTCGAAGTAGTATTCGTACTCTTACTATTATGTTTATTCTATTTTTCTATTCTAGCATTTTTGAATTGTCTTCGTATTATTAAGTTTAATCGTGGTGTACTATTGTTCGCATTCTCATTAGTTTTATGATTCGCATCGTACTCTCATTCGTAGTATTATTGTTCGAATTCGCATTCGTATTATTACTCTATCATTATCATGATGTGAATTATGATGCGCATTCGAATGTACACTCGCATTTTGACTCTTACTCTATTTTGACTCTTACTCTTATTGTTAGTAGTAGTGCAATTTTTTAAGCATTCTTTCTCGCATCCGTATTATTACTCGTATGCGCATTCGTATTCGCATTCTTATGTAATGCCCATTCGCATTCTTACTCGCATTCCTAGTTCAACTATTGTTGCATTGTTTCTTATTAGTATGAATGTTCGAACTCTTTGTGCGGATTCGTACTTGTTATGCTTATTCGCAGTATTACACGTTATTACCCCAGTATGTTCTTTTTTATTTGAATCAGTATTATTGCCGTTATTGAGATTCTTCTTATTATTTGCATTCTTACCCTTATACGCATTCGTGCTCTTATTTGTATTATTTTGCGTACCACGTATTCGTAGTATATTTCTTGATTTTATTCATATTGTGTGTCGTGTTATTATGATTCGCTTTCGCATTCTTAATATAATCCGTATTCGTTTGATTATTCTCATTCGCATTATCATTCTTACGATTCGTAGAATTACTGGTATTTGTCCCACCCGTATGGTTACTACTATTGTTTTGTATTCGCATGAGTATTCGTACTAGCCGTGATCTTGTATGCATACTATTATTCTTCTTTCTCTCATTCGTACTACTAATTGTAATCGTTTTCTCATTATCCTCACACAGAGTATCGTTATTATTGTGATAATCCTGCTCAGACCAACCCACAGTTAGACTCATTGTGTGTCCATTCCTCGGGCTCTCTGGAATTTCTGCGTCCCCGGGTGCTAAGAGAACGCTCCTGTGCGGGGAGGAGGACGATACCGTGGGATGGACCCCCCCCCCCCCTTAGGACGGCCCACGAACATCAAGTTCCCCGAGGGGATTGCAATGATAATCCCAGAGGAGGAGGAGGAGGAGGAGGAGGAGGACGTGCTTTCAGTGCTCGGCATGTTGCTCAGACGGCAGTCCAGCCGCAATCTGTTCACCTCTCACAGTCGCATTATTTCCTTCCGTCCTTTCCTCCGTATTCTATTCTTCTTCCCATTATTATGAGCAGTCTTATTCTTATTCGAGTTCTTATTCATACTCTTGCTATTGTGGTCATTCTGATTCTTATTATAAACAATCAGAGCATCATTCGCCTTATTACTTTTATTCGTGCTCGTACTATTGTTCGTAGTCTGTTTTGTATTCCGATTCGCATTCTTACTCTTTTGCGAGCTGTTATTCGCATTCGAATTTCTATGTGTAGTATTACTCTTATTATGAGTAGTAGTGCTAGTATCACTCCTAGTGTTATTCTGATTCGTATTAGTATTCGTTTGCGAATTCGGCTTGGCATCCTTACGCGTATTATTACTCGTATTCTTTTCTTGCGTAGTATAAGTAGTACTACGGTTTCTTTTCTTGCGATCGTGAGTTTACTAACTATGTGTTCGTATTCGTACGTATTATGATTATCCGTAGTATCACACGTCTGTAGCATTACTACTAGTAGTATCGCGATTCGAATCATTATGATTACCGTTCCTCTGATGATCCTAATTGTTCGCATTCTTACTCTTATGCGCATGCGTTTTCTTATTCGTATTAGTGTGTATACTACTTTTCCGTACGCTACGTATTGTCTTTATTCGTATTAGTTGTCGTTATTGTATTATTATTCGCACTCGCCGTCTTAATAGGTTTCGTTTTCGTTTGTATTACTCTTATTAATACCCGTACGGTTATGATTATTAGCCTTCTTATTTGCATGACTAGCATTGTTAGCAGTGCTCACGCATGCATAGTCGTATTACTATTGCCCGTATTATTATTATGATTGTTACCCGTGCTCTCATTATCGTCATACATATTGCCGTTATTATTGTGCTACGTCTGCTCAGACTCACTCATAGTTAGATTCATTGTGCGTCCACTCCTCGGGCTCTCTTGAATTTCTGCGCCCTCGGGTGCTAAAATAACGCTCCTGTGCGAGGGGGGGGGGGGGGCGATGCCGCGGGATGGGCACCCCCTAGGCCGGCCCACGAAAAGTTCCCCAAGGGGATTGCAATGATAATCTCAGAGGAGGAAGAGGAGGAGGACGAGGACAATCCCAGGCTCTCGGCCGCGAGCGCGCACCTCCCCCCCTGATCCCCCTGGAGGGTTCCCCGGCAATTCCCGACGCTTCGCTCACCCCCACCACCCCATCCAGAGACGTCCCCAGCAATTCTTGACGCTTCGCTAATCACCACCGCCCCATCCAGAAACGACGCCCAGGCGAGTTGAGGCGACGAGGTAACCCCCTCCTCGAAGGGGGAGAAAGGGATTGGAAGAGGAAGCGCTCTAAACCACATGCGCCCTAAAGGGCTGGTGGGGGGGGGGCCCTTAAGGAGCTCCAGAGTCCCCTTTCCTTTTCCTCCTCAGTAGCCGTTTTGGGTCAAGAGGGCTCCAGAGAGGTCAGTTTCCCACGAATGCGTCAGCTCCGCACTGGCGCCCCCCCTTCAGGGACGACGCGAGGGTTTTCCAACGCGCGTTCAGATGCAGGACGACGCGGAAGTGGACCAGCCACAAGGTCAGTTCTTGAGCCGCTTCGGGCCACCCGGCAGCGCGCCTTTTCCAGGGGGGCCCTTTCTGATTCCAGTCCTCTCGGTGCCTTGGGCGCGTTCCAGTGCTCAGCAATTTGCTCGGACCGCAGTCCCTGGGCGTGCTTTTTCAGCGTTCAGCATTTTGCTCATACAGCAATCCACCTATCAATTTTCTCAGCGTTCGCAGTCTGCTCGGAGTCCAATCATGATCAGTCTGACCACGCGCGTACCCAGCCCTTCCTCCTTCCCCCTTCCTCCCTTCTGCCTTCCTTCTCCCCCCCACCCTCGCTCCTCCGTCCTTCTTGCCCCTCCCTCTTGCTCTTGCTTCTCCTCTTGTCCCCTCTTATCATTATTATTATATGTATCATTCTTCCTGTTATTACAAATCATCGTGGACGCATAGGGAACGCGAGCGAAGGCCCCAGCGGCTGCGCCCGCGTGGACACGCGGGCCCATTCTGGCGCACCCCTCACGGCTCCGCACGGAGTTCCATCGGAGGCCCTGCCGGCCGCGCCCGCGCGGGCCTCTTCCGGCGCGCCCATCGCTCGCTTCGCGGCCCCATGGGTGGTCTTAGTTCGTAGACTTCCTGTGGAAATCCTTAGCGCGCCCAAGGGTAAACTTAGATTTTCCGAGGAAGCCCACGTCGCTTCATCTGGAAACGCTGCGCGTGTTTTAGGGAATCTTCTGCGCATTTTTGGAATCTCCCCGGCATCTCCGACGGGGCCCCCGGCATTTCGCTGGAAGTCCCTGACGCGCCATTGGAAACCCAGAGCGGCCCCCAGGAAATCATGGGCACATCCTTCGCACGTCCTCAGCATTCCCAAGGAAACGCGGGGGGCGCTCAGCATCTCCCAGGAGTCTCGGACCGCTGGGAGCCCCGAGGCAATCCTTTGCTGGCCCGTAACATGTCCCAGGGAATGCGCTGCGCATCCAAAGGTACCCCCGGGGATTCCCCCTCGCGCCGCGCGCGACGCGCCGCTGATTGTCTCTGCGCGAGGCGCTGAAGATATCGCCCTGCGAAAACGACCCCTTGAAAATATTTAATCTCGGCGCGGCGCCAACGATGACCCCAGGGGGGCCCTGAAAGCTTCACTCGGCAATCGGGGGCAGCGCGCAAGGGCGGCCTGGCGGGGAGGCGGGGGAAGAGGCGGGGGGCGGGGGGCGGTCGTCGGAGCGTCATCGACCGCGGCCGTCGTAGACGTCGCGGTGGACGCAGCGGTGGCTGGCGTTGCAGCGGGCGTCGTTGCGGTGGCCGCGGTGGTCGCGATGGTTGCGGTCGTCGAGCTGGTGGCCGCGCTACTGGTGGTCGCGCAGCCGCGGGCCTGGGCGTCGCGGCGGCCGCGGCGGGCGCGGTGGTCGCGATGGCCCCGATGGTCGAGGCGGTGGCCGGTCTCTGGTAGTCGCGCCGTTGTCGAGCGCGCTGTTGGCGGGCACGGTCGCCGCAGCCGCCGCGCCGGCGACGCCGCCGCCCCTGCCCTCGGCGACGCCTGCCAAAGGAGTCGGGCTGGCGGCGCCCCGCGGCCCGCCCTGCAGCGACGCGCGGGCCTGAGCCTCGGGCGCCCAGCACGCGCCGAGGACCATCTCCACGTTGCCAACGACCAGCGCGCGCTGGATGCGGCGCCACGCGGCGGCGACCACCGCCGACCGCTCCGCCTCGGGCAGATTTGCGCCGCAGGAGCGGGCGAAGGAGAAGTGCTCCAGGACGGCCGGGACCAGCTCGGGCGCGGCCAACCCGTCGTCGTTGGATCGCGCCCCGCTGCGCTCGACGTTGCCAGAGCGCGCGCAGGTGGCAGACCAGTCGAAGTAGATAGGTTGTCCGGTGGCCGCGTCGCGGGTCGCCGCGCCCAGGCTGAGTTTTTTCCACGCCCCCCGTGTCTGGGCCCACGCGATCCCAAGCGAGGACTCGCCTTTCGGCGACAGCCACGCGGCTGGCCCGCGCTCGGTGAAAGGGCGCGCTCCAACCTCGGAGGCTACTGCGGCGGCGGCCACGAGAGCCTTGACAACCGCATTTCAAGGGGGGCCAGCCGTTGGCGCCCATGGGCGCGCCGCAGACTGCACGCCGCCTCGCTTGCGGCGTTGGCACGGCGCCCCCAGCGCGCAGACGTCAGCCCGGAGGCGCTGGCGCAGCCCCACGCGGAGGTGCGCGCCCGGGATGGGCGGCCCCCCTTCCTGTTCCTGGCGCAGGAGACGCCAGCTTCTGGCTGAGGTGCTGCTGCTCTCGCGCGCGCAGGACAAGCCGGTCGTCTTCGCCCAGAGGTTGCAGCAGTCGCCCCCGCTTGCGCGGCGAAGCTTCGGCCGCCCAGAGCTTCGCCCGCGGCTCCGCCAAGCAGCTCCCCCAGCCAGTCAGTCGGGTCGCCCTCGGCCCTGCGGGTGCCCTGCTCGGATCCTGCCCCCCCATGTCCCGGGCAGCGCGAGGGCGCCTGGATCGGAAGCCCACGAGGGAAGAGGCCCCGAGGCAAGTGACGACGCTGGGGAGGACAAGGGCCCAGCCGCCCAAGTAGGCGCGCGCGGTCGTTCGTCGAGCAGACGGGAAGGCGCAGCCCCCGTCGGACAAGCCCAGCTGGTCCTGTTCGCGCCACGAGGCGTCAACGGCGAAGCTCGCGAACTCTTCGCAGGAGACCCAGAGGAGGTCGCCCAGCTGCGCCGCCCAGGCGATCTCGCAGCTAGTTCGAAGCAATTGGGCAGCGCCGCCGAGCGCACACGTAAGCAAGAGCGCGTGATCTCTCAACCGCCAGCCCGTTGTCCCGTAGCCGCCGATGGTGCCGCAGGAAGCGCCGTGACTTGTCGAGAACGTCGCGTCCGTCGGTCGCGCCGTGGACTAGGAGTCGGCCGTCGCCTTCGTCGTCGTCGCGGTCGTACCACGGCACCGGGTTCCCCAGCACCTTGATGGCTTGGACCCCGCGTTTTTCCCAGTTGTCGCGGCAACGCGGCGTCTTTCTTGGACTGGTTTGCACACTTGCGTTTTGACGGGTTTCAACGTTTTCCCGACCGTCGTCAGCTCTCCCCGCACGTTCACGCACGCCTGGGCCGCCAGTCCGGCTGGCACCACAGCCACCACGTCATCCGTCTAGGAGAGGATGCGGGCAGACGGGCTGGAGGTGCGTCAGTCGCGCGTCACCTCGGGAAAAAGCGTCGGCGATGCCGATGGCGAAGAAACCAGGGAAAGCGGGCAGTTTTGGTCAATCCTGGCTTGCGCTCACACCGGCAGCGCGGCGCCGTCTCGAGTCCAGCAAGTGTGGGTGGTGTGAGCCAGACGTTGGCCGCACAGAGGAGGGCAGGGGCACGCGTGGCCACGGCGCTGAGCACGATTTGGCGCGGGGTCGTGTGGAACGCGTTGGAAGCGTCAATCCAGAGGGCGGCGACCGAAGGCAGGGCCTCGGCCAGTGCAGACACGCATTTTGGTGGACCAGGTTGCAACCAGCCTGTCTGCTCACGGCGTGCTGTCGCGAGCCGCGCGCAGCCTTTTGCATTTCTGTCTGGAACACTGCGCACGCCGCCTTGGCAGCGAGCCGGCGCACGGCATTCCCGCACGCTACGGGGCGGATCCGCCCGTTTTTCTTCCAGAGAGCGGGCGGGCGAGCACCCAGGTTGGCACTGGTGCAATTGTGAAGGAGGCCCACAAGGAGGAGGAGGAGGAGGAGGAGGAGGAGGAGGAGGAGGAGGAGGAGGAGGAGGAGGAGGACAGCGACGCGGGCGTTGGCCTCCAGCGCCCCGGCGGGTTTGCCAGTGCTCACAAGGAGAGCCATTGGGCCTTGAGCCAGACCGATCCTGCCGGGACTCTTCCTCTTCGTTATTATTTTTCTTGTGTTCCTCCTGGTCCTCCTCCTCCTCCTTTTCGTCCCGCTCGTCGTCCTCCTCATCCTCCTCCTCGTCCTCCTTCTCCTCCTCCTCCGCCTCCTCCTCCTCCTCGTCCTCCTCCTCCTCCTTTTCCTCCTCCTCCTCCTCCTCCTCCTCCTCCTCCTCCTCCTCCTCCTCCGCCTCCTCCTCCGCCTCCGCCTCCGCCTCCTCCTCCCCTGAGACCCTGGCGTGCCAATTTGGGCACCCTTAGCGTTTTCGCCCAGTTTCGGGCCCTGGGACCATCACAGAGCCGTCCGGCTTGAAAAATGCAGCAAAATAATAGAGTCCACGGGACCAGCGGTGATTGTTAATTCCATAAGTTTAGCGCTTTCTTTTCGCAACGTCGGATCTACGACAAAGGTACCGATGTCGCCACCCCTGCCTGGTTTTCGCCTGCTGGGGCCTCCTGCGAGCCCCCCGTCGCCACGGCCAGGACGCGCTTTGGGAGAGGCCCGGGGAGTGGAGCGGCGGTATCGATGTTTTTGTTGCTATCCCCTCAGGAGGGTGTGCCCCACGATCCCGTTGATCTACGACACGGTGGACCTGCACTTCGTGCGCGAACGGCGGTCCGTGGAGCTGGCGTTGGGGAGCGGGGACAAGGCCCCCGTTTTCCTGGTAGACACGTTCGTCGACGTACATAAGACGCCGAGGGAGAGGGTCGAGAGGATGCTGGCGGAGGGCGAGGAGATGGAGGTGGCCTTCATGCGGATGTCGCAGTACGTCCTCGTGGTCGGCAGCGGCGAGGTCGACATCGCTGCCCAGAGGGCCGGCAAGGAAAAGGTGCGGCTCCTCACCAACATATACCCAGACCCCGATCCGAACATCGCTGGCCTTCCCTTCGAGGAGAGGGCGGGCGGGCTTTTCGTCGGCAGCATGTGCCACACGCCCAACGTCGACGCATCGCGAAGAAGAAAAGTATGCACTAACATAAAGCTGCTTGAGACCCGCGCGTACTTTTGGGGATCGGCGCTGGGCCCCGCTCCCGGGCGGGCGGAGCGAGCCTGGTGTCGTTCCGCGGCATCCGCGTGGACCTCCGGTAGCTTCGCGTCATGTCGACCAGCGATGCCGCCGTCGGCGTTCACCGTTGAACGCCGCCGGCGACCCAGAATCGGTCGATGCTGAACGATCTGACGATTCGGAAACGGCCGATCGTCCAAGGCGGAAGGATCCCCGCGGGGTCCAGGAGCCGGCGCCGAAGTCGGCACGGCACGAGCCTGCCGTTCGATGGTTTATGTTTATGCAGATGTTTCTTCTTCTGGCATCCAGATTCATCATGCAGGAGATCCTCGCTGATCACGCCGCGTTCCCCGAGGGCTTCACGGTGCACATGGTGTGGTCCGGCACTGGCAGGTGCGGGGCCCTGCTCGGCGGCATGCTGCAGGAGGCGGAGCGGCACCCGCTTGTCACCCTGCATCTCGACGTCACCAACGAGGAGCTGCTCAGCTTGCACATGCCGGAGAAGAAAGACGGCACGAACATGCACTTTCGGAGCTCTGCTCGGACTTTTTGGATCTGCGCTGCAAGCCCCTGGGCGGCGCATCCAGCGCCGCCCAGGGGGGGGGGGGTCCAGCGCCGATCCAAGAAGGCCGCGCGGAGCTCCAAAAGTTTATGCCTATGCCGTGCTTCCTCCTCCCGACATGCGCACCAAGTTCTTCTTGGGTGCCCTGCGCGTTGGCGCGGGGGTCAAGGGGAAGCTGTGCCACGCGCTCCTGTACGGCCTGCCCATCGTCGCCAGCGAGGTCGCAGCGGAGGGCATGTTTCTGACAGCTGGGCTCAACGTTCTGTCCGCCTCCACCCCCGCCGACTACAGGGAGCAGATCGGGAGGCTGACCTCGAACAGCTCGCTGTGGCACAGCCTCCGCTGGCAGGGCATGCAGGTCATCGCCAAGCGCTTCAGCCGCAGCGCGGCGCGCGGCACGCTGGAGGAGATCTTCGGCAACTTGGGTGTCGAGCCGCGGGTCACTCACGCCCGCGGCGGATTCAGGGCGAGGCCAACTTGGGAGTGTCCGCTGCCTGCGGACGGCGGCGGGAAGAAGGGCCTCTTCCCCGGCCGCCAGGACTTCAAGGGAGGAGGAAGCACCCCAACCCGCAGAACAGGAGTTTACCGGGCAGGTCCGCGCGTTGACTGCACAGCCTTGCCCTGCTCGATTCCTCCCTGAGGCGAGTTCACTTAGGGACGTCGCATTTTTCTGTTAATTCAGATACGAGGTCTTTATTGATTCATTTTTGTACACATACTAGAACCATAGCGCGCGTTTCGCGCGCGCTCAAGTTCTAGCTAGGCTGGATGGTTGAACTCTTGGGGATCTCTATTCCATGACGCTTCTTCTCCAGGGCTTCCAGGAGCCACGAAGACGGCCCAAGTGGCTTCCAAGACTTCCTGCGGTCCACCCACGACGACTTCAGACAGCCCCAAAGGCGCTTCGGGGGCCCTTTTGTTCGCCGCGGCTGGACGTAGCCAGAGGAAGACGGAGGAGAAGGGGAGGTGAAGGGGTTCCCTGGGGGAGGAAAAAAAGGTGGATGAGAAGGAGTTGGAAAAGGTGGAGGTGGCCTCAGAGGAGGATGAACCGGAGGAGGAGGAGGAAGAGGAGGAGGAGGAGGAAATAGGAATGTGCGGTGCACGGTTTCGCTTTGTCTTCCTTTGCATTGTTGCCACCCCACAGCAGTTTTGTCCCGCCGCTGTTGGGGCTCAAGCTTTCAGCGGCGATGCAGCAGTCGCATCACCTGGCCAGCGCGGTTGGGGCGGTGATCACGTTCTGGGTTGGTTTCGCGGCCCACGGCGTGTTCTGGCCCGCGCTGGCTCCTGAGCCTGCTGGCTGGGCGCGAGATGGCCCTGGCCACGAGCTGGAAGACAGCTCAAACTCTTCACCGAGCACTCGGACGAGCGCCAGCGCGGCGGTGCCGTGTCCAGATCGACCCTGTGCTCCACTGCCCGGCACCGAATGCGCCAGAGGAGGCCGCTCCGCAGGTGCTGAGAGTGGCCAGCACCGGCTTCGAGGCGACCGTGGAGGTGCCGGTCGTCGCGCGCGGCGCTGGGCGGGTGCTCGCTGGTGCCGTTGGCGGTGTGTTGGGCCTGGAGGCTGGTATCGAGCCGTTCGTCTGCCAAGCTCGCTCGAGATGGAGGACAGCCCGCGGTCGAGTGGGCGGGCCGGCGCCTGAATGTGCCGCCCGCCACGGCCGTGGAGGTGCCGCGCGTTCGGCGCCGCCGACGCGGGAAGCAGGCCACGTCTCACACCGAGGGTGACGCGGCTGCGGAGCTAGCACTGCCGCTGGCCGACGGCCCACCGCCGCAGCCGCCACCGCCTGGCTGCTGGGTGCTGTCGGCGATGGAGGGCGGGCCCGACTTCGGCCGCGAGGTCGAGTTGTCGGCGGCGGCCATCCTTCGGGGGCGATATGGGCTGGACCGCGACGCTGGTGGAGAGTGGGTCCCAATCGAGAATGTGACGGAGGAGGCGATCGCAGGTTGGCGCGATGAAAAGTTTATCGTGGCGGATCGCTTGCGGCGCCCGCGTGTCCGTTCGGACGACCGTCTCTTCCCCGAGGGGGAGGTCGCGCAAAGTAGTTTTGGAGAGTACGCAAGAAGCCTTCGCCTACTCCAGCCTCCGCGGGCCCCCAGCTTGTTTGGAGGTGTCCCGCAAGATGTACCGTCACGGAGACACCCCGAATATCTGGTTCCAGGAGTGGTGCAAAGAGACGGGGCTCGCGGTGAGACCGAGCCTACCACGAAGTGCTGACGCTCATCGGGTGCCCATACCTGGCGGGCACCCACGATCAGGTGAATATGGGGGCGCTTGCATCACTGGAGGTGATCTCGAGAAAGCTCCTGCAGTACACGGAGGCCTTTGCGCACGGCGCTGATCAGGCCAATTGGGGCGCGGCGAAGCATCTGGCTGGCCGGGACGTCCAACCCCTTCGACCTGGCGCCCCAGGCGCTGCGGAGCCATGCGAGCCGCCTGAGCAAGAAGGAGCACGGGCTGGAGGCGCTGAGGGCTCGTGAGAAGGCGCCGGGAGCCACGGCTGGTGATGGCGCGCGGGCTGCTGCGGCTGCTGTCAGCGATGGCGGGCTGGCGGCGGCTGGGGGCTCCCCGGGCGCCGATGCAGGTGGCGATGCTGGGGACGGAGGCCGCGGCGGCGGCGGCGGGCGTGGACGCGGCGGGCGGGGTCGCGGGCCCCGCCCGCCGGCCAAGTGACGCGCCTGGCGGAGGGGAGCGGGCGCCCGACCGCCCCCCTCAGATCGGGGGGCAACCAGGGGCTGCAGGGCTTTTCCGTCTTGCCCGTGGCCCCGCTGGCCGAGCTGCCGCCCGAGCGGTGCGAGGGCCCGAGTGCCAGGCAGCGCCGCCGATGACGGCCTGCGAGAGCTTGGCATGGAGGCGTTCACCGGGCGGGTCGCTCGCCTCAGCGCAACATCAGCCAGCTCAAGATGGACGCCATCTCGGCCTGCGCGCAGCAGCGCGTCTTCTCGGCGGCCCGCCGCTGGATCGACGTTGACAGCGCCGTCGGAGAGAAGGAGACCCTCGCCAGGCTGCTGAAGGGCAAGGCGGGGCGCGCCCCGCCTGGCTCGACAACCATGGGCCCCTGCGAGCACTCGTGGGCCAGCTTGCCAGACAGCGCCCACGACGCGCCCAGTCTGGCCACTGTGCTTCCTGCGCAGGCGAAGCTCTATATCGAGAAGCTTGATTCCAGGATGCTGCCGCCGCCTCAGGAAGCAGCGCTAATCCAAGAACGCGAAGGACTCCGAGGTTGTCACACCCACCCTCTGCTGCTCCGACGGACGCGGAGCCATGGGGAGCTCCGCGGGCGGAGCAGCGCCATTTTCCGCCCCCTCTGGGCGTCGATCTGCCGTCGGTCGAGGGGTTCGGCCGCGTCGAGATGCCGACCATGGCGGACAGCAAGTGCGCGCAGCTGCGCGCGTCGCCGGGCGCGGGCGACGTCGCCGATTGTTTCCACGGGATGAAGCTGGAGGGCGAGGTCAGACGCTATTTTTGTCGGCCGTCGCTGGCGGCCACCATGACTGAAGAGACGCTGGGGCCGCCCCGTGACAGGGGGCGAGCTGGTGTGGCCCAGGAGTCAGAGCCTGCCAGTGGGCTTCTCGCGGTCGTTGCGCTTCGCGCAGGCCGCCGACCGGGCCCGCCTGGGCCGCCGGCCATCCCTGGGCCGCAGCCTGCGGCTGAGCGACCGCTGGCATTGGACGCGACCAACTCGGACGGCGCCTTTGGCCATTGCACGTACGCGGACGACGCGGGCGCCATCGGGTCGAGCGGCCGGCGCGCGGAGACGGCTCTCCTGGAGGCGACGCAGGATCTCGAGGGCGGCCAGCTGAAGCTCCACGAGGTTGAGCCGCTGCCCGGAAAGGGCCGCGCCGTCGGGCGCTTCATCGACGGGGGGCGGCTGGCCACCCGCCGCACCGACGAGAGGTTCGCCGCGGTGCGGAAGGGCCTTCGCTGCCGCTTGAGGCGTCGCAAGGTTGCAGGCTGGCAGCTGGGTATAGCGCTGGGCCACATGATCTTCATGGCCGTGGTTCGTCGCGAAGTGCCGTCAATTCCCCGCGCGGCGTGCGCTTTCGCGGCGCAAAGCTACCACGCCTACTACCCTGGGCTGCGGCCTACGGTGAGACGAGCTCAACTGCTACCTGGGAGCCACGGTGATGTTGGAGTCAAGCTGGGCCAGGCCCTGGGCCACAGTCACCCGCTCCTCCGATGCGCGCCTCCTCGGCAACGGCGCGGCCGAGGCGCGCTTCGACCCGGGAGTGATCGTCGAGGTCGGCAGCGTCTCGGAGCTGTCGCGGCAGCGACTGGGAGCCGAGCTCGCGCGGCGGCGCGCCTTCGAGTGCGCGGGCTCCCCGCTGGACAACGAGACGGGCCAGGTGGCCGGGGGCGCGAGCGGGGCGCCCCTCCAGCTGAACGCCGAGTTACGGCGCGCGCTGGACTGCGAGCGTTGGGAGGCAGATCCCAGCTTCCTCGAGGTGCCCAGCTCGCTTTTGCACGACCCCCACCGGGCCGCTGCGACGGCGGACAGGTCGGCATTTGATGGCGATACTCTTAGGCTCGAGGCGCGGGCGCTCGCGGAGGCCGCGTCGCGCGCCGCGCCCTGCCAGCCAGTGAACGACTGCCGCGTTCTGTTATGAGGAGATAACCTGTCAGTTGCGTTTTGTTCTTACCGGTTCAGATCAACTGATTTTCGGCTTCTATTTCAGGCCCGTCGCTTTGCTGCCCCGTCCGAGCCAGAGACATCAGATTCGCCGTTCGACCGACCCCGCGCGAGATCAATTCTGGTGACGAAGGAATTCGGATACTGGATCCTGAGCACGATAGCAGCAAGACTCTCGTTGCCCATCTGGGGTCAAAGTTGCCCCTGCCACAGGTTGACCCAGGCGCGGTCGACGCCGCCGTGGGAAGCTCCACCTGGCCGCGAGACCCCGCGGCAGGAAACGCTGGCCCGCGCGGCGCATTCGGCGTCGGCGCCAGGCCAGTCGGCCAGGCAGCGCGCGAGGACGCCGAGCGCTGGAGCGGCGAGCTGCGAGGCGACAGAGGCGCCGCCGTCGCAGAGCCCGCGCGCTGGATCGGAGCCGCGGGCTTGCTGTCTGGCTGGCGTCGCGGGAGTCGGCTCGGCTGCCGCGCGGGGAGACTGCGCAGAGCCTCCCGGAGGCGGATCGCCACGAGCTTCCGCTGCCGGGCGGCGTCGCTAGCGGCCGAGAGGCCGACGCTTGGAGGGAGGGAGACAAGGCTTGCAACAGGGGGTCTTCAATGGGGGCTGAATGGCCCATGTATGCTCAGTGTTTCGCTCACGCATGTGATCGGGCACGATTGGCATCCGACGGCCGCTCGCACGTGCCCACGCGTTGCCCGCGCGGTCACACGCGCAGTTGATCCATTATCGTTCATGCGTGCGGGCGTTATTGCATATCGCGCGTGGGGCGATTGTAAGTGTGTCTTGATTGGGGGATTGATGGCCGCGCATGTTTCCCAACGATAACTTGTCGACCCTCAAGACAGATTTGGAATAGGTCCCGCAACTGATTCAACATTAGAATTCACATGTTCCTTTCTCCACAATGTGGATTCACCTTTTTCTTTTTCACAAGCTGCGAATTCACATTCTGGCCCCTGCATACAGATTCCCATGCAAAATTATAAAATGCGCGTTCATATTCTTGTTTTCCCAAAATGCGAATTCACATTTCTCCCACACTGTGAATTTACCTCTTGCCTTTTTCCCGCAATGTGAATTCACATTTTGCCCTGGCCCTCAAGATCCCCAACGTTGAGGCGCAGCGTTCCGCGCGTCAGATTGGCTGGGCAGATTTTGATATTCACCTCGCCGCTTTCGTCTATACCAACATTTTCTTCTTGCGCCCTCAGCGCACGTTGCCTTCGTCGCCTTTTCCCGAACCCCCGCCTCTCTGCTTCGTTTACCCTCGAGTCTCGCGCGCGGGCACAGGCGGGGAGCTTCAATGGGTCCCCCCGCCGAACATAGCAATCGAGGGCCATAGAGACCATTGCCGGGACCTTGCGCCCGGCCCCCGCTTTCACCCTCCAAGACGCTGCCGAGGCAGCGACGCGGAGGCGCCTACCGTCGCGGCCAGCTGCCGGAGGCGTCTCGAGACCCGCGGCCAGGCCCTGGCGAGGAAGGCGATCGCCGCGCTGGAGGAGGGAGGCCCCAGACGCCGCCGGCGATGAGAAGCTGGGCATCAGCTACCTCGAGAGGCGGTCCGCGGGAGCGGCCGCGCTCGAGACCAACCGCCAGCGCGCCCTCGCCTTCGCGTCTGGGCCCGCTGCTCGCTGGCGGCGCCCCCAGAGCCAACTGTCCTGGACGCCCTCCTCGCGGGCTACATGAACGGGGAGTTCTCGAAGGGCATCAAGGCCTGACGCGGGCTGGCAGGAGTGGTGTTCTTCCACCCAGATTACGGCCGCCTGGGCGACCCATGCCTGCCCCGCGCTCTGCGGCGCTTGAAATTCTGGAAGAAGTTGTCACCACCTCGCTCTCGGAAGCCCTCGGCGTTTGCGATTCGGGCGACCATTGCAGTGGAGCTGCGCCGCCTGGCTGCGCCCTTGGCGGGAGCGCCGGCGTTGATTATGGCTGGGTGCTACCTTCGACTTGGGGAGATGCTGGGTCTGACCAGCAGCTCTCGTCTTGGCCCCGAGCCAGCACGCTGCTCAGAACTGGGCCGCATGGCTGTTCCAGAGGCGGGAGTTGCTCGGAGCATAGTGAGCTCAGACGACGCCATCCCTCGCGACTCGGGTCGGTGTCCTTGGATGCGTCACGCATCCCCTCCTGGGCTCGAGCTACCCGAAGTCCCTGGGCCTCCTTCGCCGCGCTGCTCTGATTATCGGAGTGGGCGTCGCCCCGCATCAAGGCTGTCACAGCGGGGCATCGCTGGATCGGGGAACGGGATGGCGGTCGCAAGATGGGCTCCAAAGCAAGGGAGATGGGTGGCACGATCATCTGTCAAGAGACGAAAAGTCGGGTCGGCTGAACGAGAGTTGGGAGTGCCTGCAGGAGATTACGAAATGCAGGCGCACTGCGCGCCGACCTCGGGGCAGGTGGAGGACGCGCCGCCACTGGGACGGGCCGCTCTAGCGCCGCACTTCGCGTGCCGAGGGGGCCCCCGCGCGGCCCAGCGAGTGAAGATCTGCGCTGCCAGCAGAGCCCGCACCTGCCGGCTGTGTTACCAGGTGGCGGGGGGGGGCCAGATGCGCGAGGCGGTCGGATGCACTTCAGTAAGTCTCGATTTGACAAATGGACCGGATCAGGATGCGCGCAGCTGTCTGAATATCAGAGTGACTGAGCGGCACGTCAGACTGGGCCTGGTCAGAGCGGCGACGTTGGCGCCGCCTTGTTCGTCACTCTCGCCCGCGCGCAACCTTTGCCCTGTCTGAAGTGCCGAACGCCCCGGGGGTCCCCCACAGCTTAGAGACAATTGTAGAGCTACGGTGCAGACTGGGAACCCTTGCATGCGGGCGGCACTGCGCCGGCATCACTCAGTGCCCCATGCGCCGGAGAACCCCATGACTTTGCATATGCGGCGCCGCGGAGACACGCGTCAGCATGCGCTGCCACGCGGCTGGGCTGTAGACCTGCATCAGCGTTCGTTTGGATCCAGATGAGGGAAAGCGATTCGGGTAATTTCGGCTGCGCAACGGAGTCTGGAGACCTTGCTTTGGCGCGCCAAGGCCGCTTGACAGGTCGCGGGAAGCACAGTTATTGCATGTTTCGCCCAGGCCACAGGCACATCGTTCTTGAAGGGAAAACAATGACCCGCTGGGCCGCGGAATATCCCTTTCGTTTCTCCTAGTGGTTGTGCAAAGTTTTGTTGAACTTGTGAGATAATATTGCGTCGCCTCGATCCTCGAATCTCAAGGTCGACGCCTTTCCGCCCCCATAAATTGTCCGGGCCGCTACGCCGTGAAATTCGGCTTTGCGGGCAATATGGGCGATGAGCCCTGCCGTTGCATGCCTCGAACCCCCCGGTCGCGATCATGAGGTATCAAATGTCATCGGTGAGGAAGGAGACTGAACATGAATGCGCGAGGTACGGTTTTGCTTTGTCTTCTCGCGCATTGTCGCCAGCCTACAGCAGCTGCGCCCCGCCGCTGCCGGGGCTCAAGCCTTTTCCGCCCACGGCAACCCCAGATGTTTGCATATAGCGCACGATCTCCTGCACGCTCTTTTCCCTCCACTCCATGGATGATGCGCCCTGCCGTCGCATGCCTCGAACCCCATGGTCGCGACCATGAGGGATCAGACTTCGCCACTGAAAAAGGCGACTGGTCATGATATGGTTTTACAAGCGTAGCGAAGCTGCCCGGCGAAGTTATAAAAATGAAATGTTGGAGTACCCGTTGTTCCCAAGTGCCCATGAGGCCCTTCTCGGGGCTCTTTTGGGCCTCATTGGTGTTTTCGGGTACCTTGAAGCTTGTTGGGGGTCTCATGGGGCGAAGATTTCGGGTTTCCGGTTCACGTTCCCGATCATGGGCCGCGGTCGGGGCCCTCTCGCGCCGCCTTGGACTCTTCGGCGATTTGACGCCTATTGAGCCGTCTTGGGGCGCTTTTGAAGCCTATTGGGCCGTTGTGGGGCGATCCTCGGAGCCGCTTGCGGCGCTTTGCAGCGTCGGGAAGCGGAACGGGCGGAAACGCCAAAATTGTTCAGAAACCTAAGGAACATACCTGGTATTTGGCCTCTTCGAACTCTGTTGGGAAACCTTTTAGAAGCCTCTCGGGTATCTTGGGGGCCTCTTGGGCCGTCTGGAGGCCGTCCTGGGCGTCTTGGACCATCTAGTGGCCTTTGGCCCATCCCACCACCGTGCTTGGGTTGTGGGGTAGAGGCCTCGTGGAAGTTCGTTTGCAATGTGTTGGGGGCATCCCGGGGGCCTCTCGAAGGCACTTTTGGAAACCTCTTTGGGGCAGTTTGGGGCGTTTTTGGGGGTCTTTTCGGGGCCTCGTGGGGCTATTGGACTCTGTTGGGGGCCTCCTGGGGGCCTCTTGGGGCGGAAGGCTCGAATTGTCGGTTCGTGTTCCCCCTCTTGGGCCCCGCTTGGGGCCGTCTTGGGGCCTTCTCGGGCGATTTTGGGCGCCTCTTGGGCCGTCTTGGGGCACACTTGGGCCTTTTTGCGAGCCTCTTGCGCCGTCGTGGCGCCCTCTTCGGATGCTTGTTAGGCCGTCTTGAGCTGAATTCTGGGGCCTCGCGGGTTTCATGGATCGTCGGAAGCACGAAACAGCGAGAGTATGAAAAACCTTTAGAAGCTTCGAAAACAACCTACTTGTTTCGCGTCATGAGTGCCTCGTGGGAATATTTTTGTGGACAGCTTGGCCGTCTTGAAGCCCTCCCTCTTGGGCTGTCTGCCTTGTTGGACCAAGTTTGAAACGGTCTTGTGCGGTCATGGGCTCTCTTGGAGCGCTTCCAGGCCATCTTGGCGCCCTCTTGGACGTCTCTCGGCCCCTCCATTCGCTCCTTTTCGGCCCCTCTGACGTTTTTTGGCGCCCCCGCCGGGCCCGAAACGACCAGGAGACAAATCAGTGCACTGGGCCCCCGGGACCCCCTCCTTATCTATTCCCCAATCGGTGCTTGCACTGAAGGGGTCCTCGCGGAAGTTGAAGGATTCGGCCAAAGTGTCCCGATTTTGGTCGCACGCTGGGTTCCCAGGTTCCCGGTTGCGAGTTCCCGCGTTCCCGGGTTCCCGTCTCCGGGCCGATTTCGGAGGGCGGCGAAGTTCCCCGGTTCCCGGGTTCTTGGTCGATCTTCTTATCGATCGGTCTCACTATCGATCTCATTACCCAGTTCTCTGTCGATCTCACCATCGATCTCACGATCGATCTCACTATCGATCTCACAAGCGATCTCATTAGAGATCGCATGAGCGATCTCGCGATCGATCTCACTATCGATCTCATTGAATCGATTTCACCCTCGGTCTCACGATCGACCTTACAATCGTCCTCACTATCGATTCCACTATCGATCTCATGATTGATCTCACGATCGATCTCAAGATCAATAGTATAAATTGTCAAATCATCCACTGATTGGGGTTTTCTCCGGTGCACTCGATATACCAGTAGTGTGGACCCGTGGATTCATAAATCCAGGGAGTGGAGTGGATCGACAGGTGGTAAGGCGCGCGCTGGGTGGCGCGACGCTGTCACCGGTCGTTGGGTCCTTTGAAACTTCTCCTGGTGCAGTTTCCCATCCGAAGGCGTCCGGTGCACTGGGGCGGGGGCCGAGGTGTTCGGGCTCCGCGACAGCGAGATAGCGAGGAGTCCTTTCGGGCCGTCTTTGTGCCCTCTCGGACCGTCTTCGGGCCCGTTTTGGGAGCCCGTTGAGCCATCCTGGGGCAGCCTTCGAGGCCGCTTGGGCCGTCCTGGAGCGTCAGAAAGCTGAAAAAGGCGAGAACGCTAAAAACGCTGGAAACCATAGGGAAATCAACGATTCTGGCCGGTCGGGGCCCTCGCTGGAGGCATCGTGGAAGCCACTTCGGCCGTCTTGGCGGCCTCTTGGGCTGCCCTGGGACCATCTTCGGCCGTCTTGGAATGTTTTTGGGCCCTCTTGGTCCCTTTCTGGGCAGTCTTGGGGCACAATTGGAGGCCCCTTGAGCCATTTTGGAGTGGTCTTGGAGACCTCTTGGGCAGTCTGGGAGTGTCGGAAAACTGAAAAGGTGCGAACGCCCAAAACTTTTCAAAACCATAGGGAAATCAATGACTCTGGCCTCTCGGGCCTTCGCTGGGGGCCTCGTGGAAGCCACTTCGGCCGTCTTGGCGGCCTCTTATGCAGTCCTGGGGCCATCTTCGGCCGTCCTGGAGTGTTCTTGGGCCCTCGTGGGCGCCTTCTGGGCCGCCTTGGTGCTTTCGTGGGCCGTCTTGGGGCCCTCTTGGGGGCCTCCTGAGCCATCTTGGAGCGGTCTTTGAGGCCTCTTGGGTTGTCTTGGAGCGTCCGAAAGCTGAAACGGCGAGGAAGCCCAACATCTGCAAAACCATAAGGAAATCAATGATTTTGGCCTCTCAGGGCCCTCGTGGGAGGCCTCTTGGAAGCCTCTTGGGCCGTCTTGCAGACCTCGTGGGCTGTCCTGGGGCCATCTTCGGCCGTCTTGGAGTGTTCTTGGGCCTTCTTGGGCGCGTTTTTGGTCTGTCATGGGGCCCTCTTGGGTCGTCTTGGGCCGGCTCGGGGCCTTTCGGGAGGCCTCTTGAGCCATCTCGGAGCGGTCGTGGAAGCCTCGCGGGCCGTCATGGAGCCTCGGAACGCCGACTCGGCGAGGAGCTCCGAAATTGCAAACCATAGGAAAATCAACGATTTGGGCCTCTGGGGACCCTCGGGGAAGCCCTCTTGGAAGCCTCTTGGACCGTCTTGGCGGCCATTTTCGGCGTCGTTGGGAGCTTGAAGCGCGTCGGGTTCCCGTGGGGAATTCTTCCGAGGTGTTCTGGGCCCGTTGGTGAGCGATCGGGGGCCCTCTGGTGCCGTTTCGGGCTCTCCGGGGCGCTCGGGGAGCCGGGGTCCCACGCCAACCCGTAAAGTTGTTTTAATGATTTATTTGAGTGGATACATATATACATACACACACATACGCAGAGACAGGATAAAGGAGGACCCCCTCAAAAAAAAAACGAGAGGGCTCCGCACGTCGGTGTCTACGCGGGTGGCTCTCTTCTGCCCTCCGAGGACGCCGATTGCTGGTCCGGCGAGCGCAACCCGTGGTTCTTGCTGCCGCCGCCCGAGGCTGGACGGGTCCAGCACAGGGATGGCCTCCTCCGGAGCGCTCTGGAGGAGCGCTCCCAGAGACGCTCCCAGAGACGCTCCGAGATCGCCGTCGCCGTCTTCTTTGCCGCCGCCGCCGTCGCCGTCGCCGCCGCCGCCGCCGCCGCCGTCGCCGTCGCCGCCGCCGCCGTCGTCGTCGCCATCTTGCGAGGCCTACAGCGACGCCTTCCTCCGCGACCACGTGCCGAGGCCGAGGGCGGGCCCGGCCGTGCCGCCGGCGTGCCCCGCGGGAGGCCCGCCGTCGCGGGCGCGGCCGTTCATCTACCACCACATCGTGAAGACCGGCGGCCTCGGCATCCGGCAGGTGTCGGGGGCGGCAAAGATCAGAGCGTGAATTACCTCCCCCGCTTTCGCTTCCAGGCAAAACCAAGTCATACCACGCGCCTCCTCGTCAAGCGGCCTGACCAGCGCAGGCCGTAGTTTGGCATCGTTTGGTATCTCTTGGAAGCGAGGGTGGTCAAAAGCGAGGTAGGTTTGTTTTCCCCCTAAAAGAGGGGGCTGATGAGGGGGGGGGAATGTCCCGGCGGGGGGCGCGATATTTCCCCGGATTTCATGGCGCCTCTTCTTATTTCGGTGCGTCTCTCTGGCCCCCCCCCTTGGGCCGCGCACGTGCCGCTGGCCACGATTCGCACCCTCCCCTCTTGGAAGGGGGTCAATGCAAACAGGGGTCAGCCAGAGCGCCCGATCTTGCAGGATCCTGCAGGGCCAGGGTCGCACTGACCCGGGCTTGGGTGCAGGATCCTGTAGGATATTGCAGGATCTTTCGCATTGACCAGGGTTTGGGTGCAGGATTTTGCAGACTTCTGCAAGGCCTGACTGACCCGTGTTTGGATTGACCCGGGGCAGAAGATCCCCGACAGGTGGTGGCCCAGGGCGCGGGGGCGCACGGCCTGGTCACCGAGGAGCGCAAGATGGCAGAAAGATTGAGGAGGGGGAGGAGGGGGAGGAGGGGGAGGAGGAGGAGGAGGAGGAGGAGGAGGAGGAGGAGGAGGAGGAGGAGGAGGAGTACAGTCAAGTTGCTGAAGTGAGGAACAGTTTGGGTTCGGAAGGGGCTCGAGGTTTCTTAGGTCCTTCCATGGCTGTTCCTCTAGCCCTCCTCGTGCACGCTGGCGCTTCTGGCGCCAAAATGGGGCTTCGTTCCGCGTTCCTTATTTCAGCGGCCCGACTGGAGGAAAGGACACCGATACCGCTACCCTTCCCTTCCCTCGTGTGCCCCTGTGTCGGGCCTCCTGGGGGCCCTCGTCGCCACGGCTGGATTCTCCCCCAGCTCCTGGTCAGAACGCACCCCGAGAGAGGCCTGGGGAGTATCAGTGCCTTTTTTTTCGGCGGCGAGCGCGGGGGGGAAGTGAGAAGGAGAAGGCCTTCTCAGAAGGCGGCGGGACTTCTCAGAAGCCCTCGCGCCTTCTGTGAAGTTGTCTGCGTCTTAGGGGAAGGCTTAGAAAACTTCTCAGAAGGCCGCGGGACTTTCGAGCCTTCCGAGAAGGCCCGCCCCTTCTCACTCCCCCCTGGGCTCGCCGCCGATGTTGGTTTCCCCAGGCGGCGGAGGAGGAGGAGGAGCATTGCCCCGAGCTCGTCCGGGCCCCCTGTTCCGCGGAGCAGAGCGACACGCTATCTGCCTGCAGGGCGCCGCGTGCCGCTGGGGCCGCCGCCGCGACACGCTGAGATCTAGGCCTCCCAGATGGGGTCGGAGCAGATGGGGTCGGAGGATCTCGCCGCATCGGCGATGCATCGGCGATGCATCGGCGATGCATCGGCGATGCATCGATGCGGCTCGATACGGGGCCCGATTTCCTCCATGCCGACGTCGCCGATGCATCGCCGATGTCGCGGGCCCATCGCCAATGCATCGGCGGTGCATCGCTGATGCGGCGCAGTCTTCCGACCCCACCTATTCCGACCCAATCTGGGAGGCCTCTGTGAGAAAAAGCTCTTGGCCGTAAACTTTCGGAGGTGTGCGCGGATCTCTCGGATCGGCGCTGGACCCCCCTCCTTGGCGCGCGAAGAGGCGCCGCCAGGGGGCTCCAGCGCCGAGCCAAGAAATCCAGGCGGACCTCCGAACATTGATGCTTCTGTTTCTGTTTGCCCCTCGAGGTCACCGCAATCCCCTGCGAGGGCACCACGGACTGCCGGTGCAACGTGATGTAGCTGCGTGCTTTCGGCGCATCCGGTTATTGCGCCCAGGTGGCAGTTTTTCGCCATTGGGGACCGGTTTCGGGGCCCGGGGACTTTCGCAAACGGACCTGGAATGAAAAATGACCCCCAGGGAAGTCTCCTGAGTAGGTCAGAGGCTTCTCGGGACCCTCTTGGCTTCGCCGGTCTTGGAGCGCTCGTGGCTCCGAAAGTGTTGCGGGCAGCGCCAGGGAACCGCGGGATGCACGCAGGAACCCCAGAGAAAATTGGAGAGTTTGGGGCCCGGGCCCCTCAGGGCACTCCATGTCGTGCATCGAGGCACGGTGGCGGATAACAGCCCACTGTCCCAGACGTCCACCTGCATGGAGTCGGAGCAGTTCAGGGCCGGGGCCGTGTACCTGGGGCACTATGCCCCGCTCCCCCTGGCCAGGATCCGCCCTACCGCCAGCCGCGACAATCTGTGTTTCATCATGGTCCGCAGGAGGGGAAAAAACACACAGACACAATTAATCGTCGATTCCCCAGAAAATAGGGGAAGATATGGGAATTGGGCGGGAAGACAAAAACCCAGAAAATATGGGAAAATATGGGGCATATTTTTATTTGTGTGCATTTGTTTGTGTGTCCCAGGGCCCCTTCAGGTCCGCAGGCCGCTGGACCGGGCCGTGGCACACTACACCAGATTCGGTGTGATAGACCGGTTCAGCGGCAAGGATATGCACAAGTTGACGCTCAGCGAGCTTGACCTGGCGGTACGCCAGACAGGCGGCGGCGAGTACATGACCAGGTATTTGGGGTGCGTCGACGAGGAGGATTGTGAGCAGCCGGTAGCCTCCATCATGGATTCTGCGAGGGCGCAGCTTCGCAGGTGCCACGTGGGCATCACAGATCACTTCAAGACGACCTTGGCATATCTGAAAGTACTTCTCCCGTGGCTCGACCTGGAGTCGATATCCGATATTCACGCGCGCCCTGCGAATTACGTCGATGGCAACCGTTTCCTCGGGAAGTTGCAAAGTACACCAGAGAAGGTCGAGGCGATACAGAAGTGGTACGCGGCAGACATGGAAATCTACGACTACGGCAGGGGCCTTTTCCTGAACCAGACCAGGCACGCGCTGAGGTGCTACGGGCACATCAGCTCCGACGACCACGTTGAAAGGCTGAAGCAGATGCGCACTATATCCCGCAAGGTGAAGCGGAAGCCCGAGACGTACCAGTGGGAGATCGCGAAGTGCGTCGAGAGAGCCGTGTACTGCCGAGAGGGAGTCCTTCGAGAAATGTGCAGCTGCACATCCGCGGAGAGCACGTGAGCCGCGCCTTCGCTGCGACTCAGTATCATTAAGACGGGCCGCGTCAGGAGGAATACTCAAACATTGTAAAAAAGTAGTTTGGGAACGATTTGTTGACTATGTGTGAGTTTGTTTGTCTATGTTTTATTTTGTTGCCCCAGAATCCGCCTGTAGGAGGACATGCCCGACCTGACAGTATCAACACCCTTGGCGGCAGGCCCAGAGATCACCTCGCTCAGTGCGGGGCGACTGTCAGGGGCTGTATCGCCGATTCCAGCTAGATGTGCCCCCCCTCCAGCTCTTCCCCGCACGTCGCTGCCCCTCAGCCTGGTGGGCATGTGAGGCTCGCCCCCCTCGCCCCCCTCCTCTCGGAGAGCAAAGAGGGCGTCAACGTACTTTCTCGGAGGTCCGGGCGGATTCCTTGGATCCGCGCTGGGCCCCTCTGGCGGCGCCTCTGGCGCCGCCCCCGGCGCGCTCGCGGCAGGGGAGGGGGGGCGGTGCAGCGCCTTTTGCGGACTTCCGAGAAATGATGTTCGTGCCGTCTTGTGCTCCTCTGTATTTCCTTCAGTCGGAGATCACGGGAGCCTGGTATACCCTCTTGATTCCGTCTTTAGCGTCGACGAGCGTTTGGGAGTCGATGAGATGTGCCGATTTGGCGTCGGCTAGCGCCGAAGAGCGTCAATTTAGCGTCGAGTCAGCGTCGATAAAGCGTCGCTTGGCGTCGATTCGCAAGGGCCGACACGACGGTCTGGGGAGGAGGAGGAGGAGGAGGAGGAGGAGGGAGGAGGAGGAGGGAGGAGGAGGAGGAGAGGAGAGGAGGAGGAGGAGGAGGAGGAGGAGGGAGGGAGGGAGGGAGGGAGGGAGGGAGGGAGGGAGGGGAGGGAGGGAGGAGGGAGGGAGGGAGGGAGGGAGGAGGGAGGGAGGGGAGGAGGGAGGGGAGGGAGGGAGGGAGGGAGGGAGGGAGGGAGGGAGGGAGGAGGGAGGGAGGGAGGGAGGGGAGGGAGGGAGGGGGGGAGGAGGAGGGAGGGAGGAGGGAGGGGGGGAGGGAGGGAGGGAGGGAGGGAGGAGGAGGAGGAGGAGGAGAGGAGGAAGAGGGAAGAGGAAGAGGAGCGGAGGAGGAGGAGGAGGAGGGAGGAGGAGGAGGAGGGAGGAGGAGGAGGAGCTCACCGTGCGCTGCCACCGACGTGTCCTCCCCCTCGGCGCCAGCCCCTCTCGCCGCAGGGGCCCGCGGCGAGGCCGCCAGAGCGCCCCGCCCGCCCCGCGGCCTTCACCCCGTGGCCTCGGGAGGCCGACGGCCGGCGAGCGGGCCCCACGAGCGCCCGCCGAAGCCGGGCATGTCCCTCGACAGGAAGAGGGCAGTCGGAACATAGTCTGGGGGACGCTTTTTCGGCTATGTTTGGGCCTCGTTTGGCTGTGGCTCATCTTTCGTCGGGGGTCCGCCCCCGCCCGCAGAAGGGCCTGCCCGGCCCGGGCCTGCTCTGGGGGGGGCTGCTGCCCACACACGCTGCCATGCCCAGAGGAAAAAGGTGCCCCTACCGCTACCCTGCCCTCGTTTTCCCCTTTGGGGCCTCCTCGGAGGCCCTCGTCGCCACCGCTGGATTCGTTTTGACATCCTGGTCAGAACGCGCCCCGGGAGAGGTCCGCGGAGAGTAGCGGCATCGGTACTGTTTGGTTTCCCCCGATAGGTGCCTCTCGTCCTCATCCTCCTCCGTCTCCCCGGAAGCTCCGACGTCGTGTTTATTTCGCAGCGGGGGCCCCCGGAGGTCTGGACCCCTTCCCCAGGACCGGCGTTTCGTCCCGAGTCGCTTTTGTTGGCGGTCCCAAGGCCTGATGAGGGCCCGCGGGAGTCGAAAACGACCAAAAATGTCGTCCCCTCTCCTCAGCCCCTCGTCCTCCTCGTCCTCCTCACCCTCCTTGACCTCCTCCCCCCAACGCCGCCGCTCTTTTCCAAGCGACGCGCGTCTGGCGCCTCCCGCGCGGCCCGTCCGCGCTGGGCGGGCCTCGGGGAGGCGCGCCAAACCCTGCAGCTCGACCGCCTCGCGGCTTGCCGCCGCCTGCCCCCAGACAGAAGAGGAACAGCGAGCAACAGTCGAGGGAAGAACTGCCACGGCAGAGCATCCTGCCAGCAGCACGAGGGAAGAGGCGGGGGCGGGGAGCGGGAGGTCGGCCATGGGGGGGCCAGGGGTGAGAGCGCGGCCATGGGCACCTGGTGCGCTCGGCCCAAGTGGGCGCGGCCGCCCGGGCCAGGAGTGAATCCGGCACTGCGGCGAGAGCACGCCTCGAGCCTGAAAGGTCGATTTTCGACCGGGCTTCGCTGTGGCCACCTGGCGCGCTGCACTACTCGCAAAGTGCCTGCTCGCAAACGCCCGAAGAAAACACACGCCTGCTTCGGTGCAACGTATCGTAGAGCCCCCCGCGGCGGATCGAGGCGAGTTGCGAGTAGCCACTCTGCGAGCAGTGGAACGCGCTCGTCTATGTGGAACATACTGCTGGTCGACGTGCAATCGGCGACAGCAGCACCTGCTGCGCCCGCTCTGCGTGCTCCTCCCTGCTGGACCGTGCGACCCCGGGCGGGCGGCCGCGGGCTCTCTTGCTTCTTCTGCGTGGCTCTCCGGTGGCCCTTGTGATTCTTCTGTGCGGCTCCTCGGTTGTTCTTGTTGCTTCTGCCATCGAGCCCCGCGCTTGGCATCGCTCGGGCGTGTGCATTTTTCCGGCGAGGACCATCGAGGAGCATCCTTGATCATTTGGCGCGAAAGCCATGCACGAAAGCAACAGAAGCACAGGAAGTGGACGTCCGAGCGATGGCCAGTAGAGCCCTGCGGTGTGGACCGTCTGAGGATCCCCCAGAGTTTTTGTTGCGCTGCGCTCCCCCGTCGGGGAAGGAGCGCTGGCCAGGGCCTGGCGCAGCCCGGGCCCTGCATCCAGCCGCGGCGAAGTACGGTGGGGGCGTTGGTCAAGAAGTTACAGGCGTCCCGTTTGGGGTCCGAACAGATAGGGTCGGGGGATCGAGCCGCATCGCCGATGTATCGACATGCGGCTCGATGTGGAGCCCAATTTCTTGCCACGCCGACGGAGGCGATGCATCGCAGACGTCGCAGGTGTATCGCCGATGCGTCGACGATGCAAGACCGACGCATCGGCGATGCGGCCCGATCCTCCGACACCATCTGACTACCCAGACCCCATCTTGGAGGCCTCTAGGAATATGCCCAGGAGGCTTCAGGACCTGGGGGGGTCAGTACTACGCGATGAGGGTGGCAGAGCTACGGTCAGGAACTTTGGCGCAGTGTGTCGTTCTGCAGGTTCTGGCCCACCGCGCTTCGGCGCGACACGACATCCACGTCGCGGTCCCCAAGCACGAACGTCCCGAGTTTTTCCGAGCCTCCAATCCTGCGAAGCGGAGCGACACGCTATCTGCTCGCAAGGCATGGCGTGTCGCCGGGGTCGCCGCCGCGACACGCTATGCAAAAATTCCTGACCGCATCCATGGCCAATCCACTAAAGGAATTTCAGCACCTTCCAGACCCTGGATTCCTTATCCCATGGTTGTTCATCCAATGCCCCCACCGTATGCCACGATTTCCTCGCCGTCTGCCGCCGCATACTTTCTCTAGCAGGTTGCCAGGCGACTTCCTGCAATGCGTCTGTGTGGACGTGGTGCTCACTGTGGCTACCAGAGGGGCTACCCCTGGCAACGCAGGAGGAGGAAGGAGGAGGGTCACGCAGGACGAGGAACTGGAGGAGCTGGAAAGAAGGGCCGCGCGACCAGTGCCACCTTTTCTCTCTTCCTGACTCGTCCTCACCCTTGTTTTCATCCTCCTCGTCGTTCTCTTGGTCCGAGGCGGCTAGGAGCCCTCAAGAGAGCCCCGCGAGCCCCGAGAGAGACTCACCTCCGTCTGATCGTCTCGCCAGGGGAATCGTCAAGCTCTACTGCGCCGTCTTCGGTCCCTCCGTTGTTGGACGGACCGCAAGGATGGAACTCATAGCTCAAAGTCAGTTGCGGCAGTACTGTGTTCCCGCCCTGCCCTGCGGACAGGAGGGAGGGGAGGTGTGGTGTCGTGGTTGTTTCCACGCTCCTCCACAGTGTGCGTGTGAGCCTCCTATCTTTTTGCGGATGCATTGTTGCGTATCGGGTTTGTTGTCGCTTCAGATGTCTATCCAATTATTTCTATGCGACCCCTATGCATCTTTGACCAGGAGCCCTTACGTATCCCGATTCGTTCACACGTTCCGCAACCAGCTGCCTGCGGCAAGTCCCGCCACCGTGCTAGCCCAGCATTCTGCGTGGCGACTAATCGAGGGGGCATGGGAGGCCGTCACGGTGACTTCGGGCCTTTTGAAGGCCTTGGGGACCTTGGAGGCCGCTTGGGGCCTCTTGACAGTGTCTCGGGGGCGCCTTGGAGGCTCTTGGGTGAATATTGGGCAGTCTGAGGACGCTCTTGGACAATCTGGGCGCTTTCGGAGTCCGTCTCGGGGGCCTCTCTATGTCGTCTTCGGGCCTTTTGGGGGGACCTTGAGGGCCGTCTGAGGGGCGACTCCCTCGGACCACTCTTGGACCATCTTAGAGCCTTCTTGGGCCGTGTTGGGGCCCTCTTGAGGCGCTCGTAGGCCGTCTTTCAGGCCATCTTGGAGGCTTCATGGGCCGTCTCGAGCTGACGGAAGCCCGAAAAGGTTCTATTGCGAGCATCCATCAAACACTGGAGCAAGACCAATGATTGTATCCTCTTCGGGCCCTGCCGGAGGCTCTTTCGGAGCCATCCTGCGCCGTCTTGAGAGACTCGTTTACAGTCTCGAAGCCATCTTAGGCCGTCCCAGAGCCATCTCCTGGGTAGTCGAAGGCCAGACTGTCAGACTGGATTGGGCCCCAAGGGCCAATCTGGCCTGGCCATATTGGAGGATTTGGGTTATTCGCCAGACTGGATTCGCGTTGGCTCCCTCGCCAGATTGCCCCCGTTTGCCAGATTGGGCCTGCCAGATTGGCGCCAGATTGGCTTCGACTACCCAGATCTCGCGCCGCCTTGGACGCGTTTGGGGCCATCTTGGCGGCCTCGGTGGCCCGTCTTGGTCGTCTTCGAAGCCATCTTTGTGTACCGGGGACGCCCCAGAGAGGCCGGGAAGGCGTCGAGACGCCTAGGGAGCCTCGGGAAGGGGGGGGGGGCTCAAGAGATCACAATAGCCCTGCCTGATAGCATTTGGCGCTCCACCGCGCCGCAACGCGCCAGAGGGCACACCGGGGACCTCTGCCAACGAAGGGACATGGGGAGCCCAAAGCTGCGACCACGAACCCCACTTGTTTTGACGCGGCAATCTCAAGGTGCAAGAAACAGTTACTGCGCTGAAACCGATTTCGCCCGTGGGGTTCGTCAGGCCGCTATGGGCCGCGGACGGCATCAGTGCGCGAGCGATCTACAATCAAGATGCGGTGGCAGCAAAATCTAGATGCGGTGGCAAGACAATGTGCGGTGACGGTGAAATCTAGATTTGGTTGACACCACAACCCACATCCCGCACTGCGGTCATCTGCCTGGACGCCTTCCGCGGAAGGCCCGCGGGAGCCGGCGGCAGCAAAAATGGCGGCGGGCTCCGCCGGCAGAAGGTCGGCGGAAGCAGCACAGCGGACGGCCGGCAGAAACCAGTGGCAACGTGTTCGGTCGGTGGTTCAAAGATGGAGTTTTGATGGATGGGGCTCTAAGGATATAGGGGAACAAAAAGTGACACAAACATAAAAACTCGGAGGTCCGCGCGGATTTCTCGGATCGGCGCTGGGGCCCCCCGGCGGCGCCTCCGGCGCCGCCCCTGGCGCGCTCCGCGCGCCAGGGAGGAGGGTCCGGCGCCGCTTCGAGAAATCCGCGCGTACCTCCGAGTTGTTATGTTTATGCCACTTTTTGTTTCCCTAGGACCCCTAGGATAGGAAGGGGTCCAAGAATGGATTTACATTGTTTGAGGCACCTCGTCTTCAGGACCCCATTCTCTTCAGGACCCCATCTTTGAACCACCGATTCGGGTTCGCAGAACTGCAGAATCGGTTTACGGTCGGACCGAGGTATAAGATCGAGGTCTGTTCAGGGGGGGCGCCCTGGTGTTCTTCGTGTTTGTTGACTGTTCTTGTGCATCCTGGGGGAGGGTACCCTCGAAGTGTGCTTCAGTTTGGCCGGCGGAGGATCTCGCGTTCTTGAAGGATGTTATTATGTCTTAGGTTCGGTTGTATTTTTTCCTCGTCCCCGTCACCCGTTCGTCCTCCTTTTTCGCCTCCATCTCCGACCGATGCCATGAAACGCCGCTGGCCGTTGAAAAAGAAGACAACATATAAAAGCATATGATTTCGGAGATCCACGCGGATTGCTCGGATCCACGCTGGACTCCCCTCCCTAGCGGGTCAACCAGCAGGGGGTTCACTACCTCCTCAGGGAAATCGAGGATCGAGCACGAGGGAGGATCGAGGATCAAGGAGGTCTTGGACGCTTCTGTGGATCTTTGGAAGTCCTGGGGGGCCCTGGGAGGTCAGAGGAGTCCGTTTCCTGGAGGAGGTGGCGATCCTCTTAGTGTTGACCCCCCTCGGCGTCGCTTGCGCGATACCTCCCGATTATCTTAGAGTCGATGTTGGTTCGAGTTCTCGCGATAATTTCCCAACCACCCTGTAGTTTGGGGTCCTCGTTTTGAAGAGACAGCGCCCCACGTTCCTTCTCTCCTCCTCCGCCCCCTCCTCACTCCTCCCATCAGCATCATCAGCAGCAGCATCATCCTTATCATTATCATTATCATCACAGCATCATCATCATCATCATCATCATCATCATCATCATCATCATCATCATCATCATCATCATCATCGTCATCGTCATCGTCATCGTCATCGTCATCATCATCGTCATCATCATCGTCAACGCCACCCATGTCGGCCTCCCTCCTCTTAGAGTCGATGCTGGTTCGAGTTCTTGCGATGATTTTCCTTGCGTGCCAATGATCGTATATTTGCTATTGATCTGCGCGCCCAGCGTGCACTGAATCTCGCGATTGATGATGCAATATTTGGGCAGCGGCTGGAAGCTGTTGGTTGATGAGATTATGTTGGTGCCGTTCCGAGCACATGTGCTGGACTTCTGTCCGACCCTATCCGAACATGTTCTGTGGACCTGGACACCGCAGCTGGGGACCAGCAGAGCTGGATAGCGCCAGAGCTAGAAGCCAGCATTGACAGAAATAGACGATGACCCATACATCGGCATTAGTCGGCAAGTTTGCCGCGGCCCTGCGCCAGGCCGTCTCTGCAAGCGCGCTATTGAGTCTGAGTCCAGCCACGCGCAATGGTGACCCTTCGCCAGAGTTACCTTCAGTGCGCAGCTTTCGGGGGGTAGTTTTCCGTAAAGTTTTTGGTGACGTTTCCCCGGGTTCATGGATGTGTGTTTGTTCCGGGTGGATTGCAGCAGGTGCGTCTCGTTGAGAGCGTCCCTAGCGTCTCACTCTTTGGAATTATTGGCTTCTTGCCGAGGCCCCGTACACGCAGTATTCTGGTGTGTATACTTGTCAGAAGAAGACGTTCCGAGCCATGATTGTGGTCTCCCCTGATGCCATGATGGCCAGAACGTATACAGATATTCACGCAGAGAAAGGAGAGGGATAAAGAGAGGAAGAGAGAGAGAGAGAGAGACTGAGACAGAGACAGCGACACAGATAGAGAGACAGAGAGACAAATACACAGAGGGACAGGGACAGCAACAACGGCTCCCGCTTGACATCTCATCAAAATGTATTGAGAATTTTGGTTTTCGTTGGGGACTTTCTTGCAACTTGTCCAGACACTGCGCTCTCGGCTGAAATGTCCTTACAACTTATCAACGAAGCGCTCTCTTGACGCTCTGGAATTGCGGTCTCCCTCGGGACTTCATCAACAAGTACTCAGGAATCGCGCTCTCGCCTGAGATTTCCTTGCCATCTCCTCTTGCTAATCCCTCTTGCCCAATCCTTCTCGTCCTCCACCTTCTCCCTCCCTTTCTCCTGCCCACTTCCCTCCTCTCTTCCTTCCTCGACTCCCCTCCTCCTTCTGACCCTCCCTCCTGTTTTAAGGGCTACGGCAATTACACGGCATGAAAGGAAGATATACCAACCAAAAGGGTTACGATCAAAGACGAAGAGAGTGGGCATCGAGGGTTGGGATATACATGCTTAGTGACAAGCGAGCATATGAAAGCGAGCATTATTAAACTGTTGATTGTTGAAGTACTATTTCTAACGAACGTATGGTTGTTATGCGTTTCCCATTGGAGTGCCCATCCTAAGGCTCGCACCTTTTTTGTTTACACGGGGAAGTCTTGCGCATCAGACTGCGTTGCCAGACCCAGAACTAAAACAACAACGGTTTCCGCGTTTCATTATTTCACGATGTATTCAAAATTGCGGTATCGCGCGGGATAAATTCACAGTTCGTCCAGGAATCGTTCTCTTGCGTGGGACTTCTTCACACTTCTTGAAACGCTGCGCCCCCGACACAGGAATCGCGGTCTCGCTCTGGCTTTCCTCACGATTTCCTTGAGAATCGCGCTATCGCTCTAGATGTTATCGTGATTTGTTTCGTGATTCGTGCGAGAGTTATGTTGCAGCGACACGTTCGTTCGACGCAGCCGTCTGGTTCTGCCGCTTGTTTTCCTGCTCTTACCCCCTCCTGTTTCTCTCCTCCCTCCCTTCCCCTGTCCTAGGGCTGCGACAACTACACGTGGCAGGTAATGAAGATTTGCCCCCAAGGGTACTGTCGAAGGCGACGAGGGCGGGTATCGAGGGTTCGGTTGAGTGGCTCGCGAGCAGATGCCAGCGAACAGTCTTAAGATAATTGTTGTGGTCCTCGCCCGCGACCACCCCGCGACCCACCAACGATGTATTGACGAAAGTCAACGCCTGCGGAAGGCTTGTTGTTAACTAGTCGGCGCTATTAGCGGATTTCCTCAGAGCCTCGCAGACTGCCGACGACTCCGCTCCCACCTCGCTCTTACCCGCAATTGCGGGGGTGCTACGTCTTTCAGGGAATGCCGAAACGAAACTCACGAAGGCACAGCGTTTGGTGCTAGCATTCACCTGCCATGCAAGTCCGTACCAGTGTGTTTGTTTCTTTCTTTTCTTTGCGAGTTTACATACGAAGAGACGACAGGAATAGACTCGCATCGGCGCGTTTCGTTTCAAGGGCGTTGTTTGTCTCGCTGCGGCGGGAAAAGGTCCCCACCGAGTGGCCATTCTTCAGAGTGACTTTTGATGCAAAACGCTCGGAAGGCGCGGGGGCAGCCGGGGTACCAAGCATGCAGGCCGTTATTGCCGCGTCGCGTGCAATTCATCAGCGAGCCGCGCGCCAAAAGGACATTCTTGCGCCCACCCTGATTTTGGATCCGCCATACTTTCGGGCGATTCCGCAAGGAGGGCGGAAATATCTGCCTCATTGTCTCTGATGCCGATTCCCACCCTACGTTTTGCTTATGTCCGCCCCACTTTTCTGTGGGGAAATGCCGGCAATATTGCGAAGGCCTTACGGCCGGTGCCGCCGACCTTGAATGACGACGACGACGACGACGACGACGGCGACGGCGACGGCGACGACGATGAGCGCTCTCGGGGGCCTCTTGGGGGTAGTTTGGGGGTCTCTTGGGAGGCTCATGGGGGCCGCTTGGGAGCCTCGTGGGGCCTGTTGGGGCTTCCTGGGGGTCTTGGGGGCCTCTTGGGGGGCTTCTTAGGGGCCTCTTGGGACCTCTTGGGAGCTTCTCAGGCCGAATGCTCGAAATGATTGTTCGGGTCCCCCGTCTCTTGGAGCCGTCTTGGTGGCCTCTTCGGCTGTCTTGCAGGCCTCTTGGGCCGTCTTGGGGCCCTCTTGGGTGGGTAGTTTGGGGGGCCTCTTGGAGGCCTCTTGGGCCATCTTGGGGCCTCTTGGCCTGCCTTGGGGCGTCGGGGAGCTGACAAGGCGAGAATGCCAAAATCCTTCAAACACCGAAGGGGAATCAATGATTTTTGCCCCTTGGGGCTTTGGAAGTCCTCTTGGAGGCCTCTTGGGGCGTTTTGGAAACATTTGAGCCGTCTGGAGGCTCCTTTGGCGACTTGGAACAATGCGATTCGGGGCCATCTATTACCGACTTGGAGGCATCTTGGGGTACTTACCCAAACATCGCCCAAGGGGCTCCAAAGAGAGCCCCAAGACGGCCGTGAACCACTCCAAGAGGGCACCAACGCGGCCTACTGAGCCCCCCCAGGCGGCTTCCATAGGCGTCAGACGAGCCAAGAGTCCCCCAAGATGGCCCAGGAGACCCCAGGAGGCCCCCAACAAGATTCCAGGATTCTCCCAGCAGCCCCCAGGAGCCCCCAAGAAGTCCCCAAGAAACCTTCCTTATCCTCATCTTCATGGTCTCCTTCTCCTCCTCCTCCTCCGCCTCCCCCTCCTCCTCCTCCTCCTCGTCCTCCCTCTTACCGGCCCCCCCTGGACCCCCCCCCGGCGGGGAAGGGACCAAAGGGCAGGGGCTTCCTTTCGACTCAACTACAACGTTGCTCCATTTCGCTGTGGCTGGCGCGCTCGAGGAGGAGGGCCCTGTGAAAGTAGGGGGAGCGGCGACGGGCCTAGGGAAAGGGGTGGGAGCGGCGAAGACGACGACGACAACGACGACGACGACGAGTCAAACGGAACAGCTTCTTCTCCACGCCGACAGGGTCGGCGGATTTTGTTCGCATCGTTTGGAGTGCATGTCTGACACAGCGTTCAGCAAGAAAACTTGCCAAAGTACGGCGGATCCAAAGCCAGAGCAGGGGTACCCTTGCGTGCAGCCCAGGGGTGGCGCTGGAGTTATAAGGGACCGTCGACCCTGCTCTTGCAGCGAGTCTGTGGCCGCCCTCTGGCCGCCCAGACGGTGGAGCCCCCGCAGTGTTGCCATTTGCGTCTCATGCAGCGTTCTTTGCAGTCTGTCAGAGAGCGGCATGTGCGGGCCATCATCTGCCACCGCGCTGTCAGGCTATTAGAAAAGATCTCTCTCTCTCTCTCGCTCTTTCTCACGGGCCAGTGTGTGGTGGTATGTCTGCATCGTCTCGCTGTTGAAACCAGTCATTTGGGAGTATTCGTTTGTGATCGCCTGAAGGGCTCATATTGTTATTCTTGTGCAAGAAAGCCGTTGGCGATGATAAGGGCTCCCGCCAGGAGCCCGGGGCTCCTCAGTGAATCTCCGGTGTTCTTCCAGTTATGTTGGTTTCTTTGTTTCTTGCAATGTTGGGAATCGTTTTGTTTTGCCATTGCATTGTTTTGTTTCGTACGGTTGTGTGTTACATGGTTTAGTATATTTGATTTGCATTGGATTCCATTGTTGCGCGTGGCTTTGCATCGCGTTGAGTTGCATCGCGCTACATTGCTCTGCATTGGTTTGCCTTGCTTTGCATTGATTTGTATTGTTCTGCTTTGCTCAACATTGATATGAATTGTTTTGCATTACTCTAGACAGATGGATTGCATATGTATTTGCCCGTATTGCTCCACGTTGCTCTGATTGGTTTAATGTTAAGTTTGTTTGTGACGTTCTGCATGGTGTTGCATTGCTCTGCATTGTTTGCGTCGCTGTGTGTTGCATTGGATTTTGTTGCATGACCATGCCGTACACTGCGCATAATCTACATGGCTTGTCATGGCTTCGAATTGAATTGACCTGCACCCCGTTCTATCGACCAGTTGGGAAGCTGATGATTTTCGTCATCCCCTCCCCCCCCCCTCGGGAAAAAAATACCTTGGCGAAGAACCCAACTGGGGCCGCGAAACGTGTGAGGGATGCTCCGAAGTGGACCCGAGCCACCATCTGGACGTAGCCACTGGGGCCTTGGCTGGAGCTTCCTATGAGGCTATGAGACGTCTGAGGGTATGCCAAAATTGACCCGAGCCACCATGCGGACGCAGCCACTGAGACCTTCGGAGGGGCTTCCCGTGTGGCCACGAAACGTGCGAGGGGTGTGCAAGAATGGACCCGAGTCACCATGCGGATGCAGCTACTGGATGCGTCGGAGAAGGTCTTTGAGGGGCCACTAAGGGGCTACGAAACGTGTTAGAGGTGTGCCAGAATGGACCCCAGTAGCCATATGGACGCAGCCACTGGGGCCTTCGGTGGAGCTCCTTATGGGGCCACGAAACGTGCGAGGGGTGTGCCAGAATGGACCCGAGTAACGATGTGGACGCAGCCACTGAGGCCTTCGGTGGAGCTCCCTTTGGGACCACGAAGCGTGCGAGCGGTGTGCCAGAATGGACCCGAGTAACCATGCGGACGCTACCACTGGGGCCTTGAGTGAAGCTCTTCATGGGGCCACGAAACGCGCGAGAGGTGTGCCAGAATGGATCCGAGTAACCATGCGGACGCTACCACTGGGGCCTTGGGTGAAGCTCTTTATGGGGCCAGAAAACGTGTGAGAGGTGTGCCAGAATGAGCACGAGTAGCCATTCGGACGTTACCCCAGGGCTTTCGGTGGAGCTCCCTTTGGGGCCACGAAACGTGCGAGGGGTGCGCCAGGATGGACCCGAATCACCATGTGGAGTGGACGCAGCCACAGAGGCCTTGGGCGGAGCTCCCTCGGGGGTCACAAAATGTGAGGGGTGAGCCGAAACCGTGATGAAAACGATGATGGCATTGTGGCCGCGAGGGGCGTCGGACGGCGCCGATTCTCTTCACGCACTTACCTTCCCGCGGATACGTACAATTTTCTTCAGTTACATGCAGCTTCCCTCAGTACCCTTTAGTTACCCCGAGTTACATTAAGTTGCTCCTGTAAGTTCAGTTTCCTTCAGTTGCATGTAGTTGTTCCTTTTACATTAAGTTTTCCAGTGTTCCTCTACATCTAAGTTTTTTTCATGTACATGTAAGTGTTCCTCACAACCCTGCCGCCGGCCTTCTCTAAAAAAACTTAGCCTCATGCAAGGAAGCGAATTGAACAAAAGAAGCAGAAATTGATTTCTGGTTGCCGCGAGGATCATTAAACAAGTGTCCCGTCATTTGCTGAATTCTGTTGTCCGTCACCATGCGTTGCAGTTCGGCTGTGCGAAATTTGAGATTTCCAGTGTTGATCCAACAAACGCAATCTGAAAGTTCGACGGATCCAT
>CAUYUJ010014279.1:205000-352376 GCA_963575745.1 Prorocentrum cordatum
CCGGTTCCCATTCCGACACCGGCTCCCAGTCCGCTTCCGGCTCCCAGTCCGTTTCCTTCTCCCATTCCGACTCCGGCTCCAATCCCCCATCCTACGCCCCCGACTCCTGCGTCGACCCTAACGTCTCAAGTTCCCCCGTCGTCCTTTCCAAATCAGATGCCGGCACCGCTCCTGACTCGAAATCCGAATATTATTGCCACGATTTCGGCCAAACCGACATTTGGTAAGGCGCGCAATGCACTTCCGACGATGCGATATATGCGAAAAATACGATTGCGATTCTGGTTTTGGCTCCGACCTCGATTCTGACTACAACACAACCGATTTGCATGTATGCGTCTCCGATTTCGGCTCCAACCCCGGCATCGTCTTACCCACATTCGCCGCCGCCACGGCCAAGTCTGGCACATCTTCGGATTTCCATTGTAACTCCAGGAGCGCCACATCCAAGTTTCTCTGCAGGAGGATCGACAAAGCCGACGCCTTTGCAGCTTGGAGCGCGCGTTCGAATTCAACCAGTTACAGGACAACACAGGTGCCAAAATCAGTTGATCGTGGTACAAACGTCAATGTGGAGCTATACGGCATCAATTCTGGTACGGATTCGCGTTGAATCACCACTGCATCAAGCTTATCGGCGATGACATTACATACCAACAACATGGGGGCCACAAGAATCAAGCGAATTAGGACGGGTGATATCGCTAATCATGAACTTCGTGAACAGCCCCAAACACTGGCGTGCGATATCGGAAGGATGAGCGATTTGCAAGATGAAGATGTGGAGAAACCACTGTTTCCATTACAACGCGAATAAACCTCCACTTCACCGGCCAGCCCATGAACCCCATGTCCTCTACCTCGGACATGCTCACTAGGCATAAGCACATCCAACAACGACATCTTTGGTAGATTATGGCCAGACGCTACTGGGGATATCCGTGCGGTGGTGAGCTTTCTCATTCGAGTGGTGGGTCTTTTTAACACCGGAATGCCACTACTGACGAAATCCTAGATGCGGTCATGGAACACCAATGGATTGTTTTCAATGTATCATTCATGTGAGCAGCAGTTGGGGATATCGGCGCCCATTTTTGGAATGGTTATGTGCACTCTTGGAAGTTAGGCAGCGGTTTCCAAGTGGGAGGGGCGGAATTGAATTCTGCAGCTCGCCATGCAGCAGGGTTCCAACTGACGTGGCAGCATGGTTCGCGCGTCATGGGTACGAGCCATTCCACAATTCATTCTCGATGGGGCTTGTGCTTGATCTGAGGACATTTTCGCAATTGATGCGGCATAAATTGCGGCGGTGATGATCGCACACTAAATTCTAGACACTTCGCGTATCCGCACCATCCCATCCAGAAGCGATGTCCAAGCGAGTTGAAAAGGTGATCAGGGAAGTGCGGGAGCAAAGAGGGGGACGGCCGAACCGTGTGAAGGGGCGAAAGAGAAAATTTGACGGGTGGGTGGATGAGCGACTAGGGAGAATGAGGATGAATAGGATGAGGAGGAGGAGGCGGAAAGGGGGAGGAGGATGAGAAAGGATAGGAGGTGGAAAGAGGAGGAGGAGAGCAAACCAAAAAGCCAGAGGTTTCTGGAATGCTTCTCGGAGCCTCTTGGGGTATTTCTTGGGCGTCTTGGGACCTTTGGGGGGTCCCTTGGCGGTCGTGGGGTTTTCCGGCGTCATGGGCGCCTCGGGGGAGCATCTTGAGCCCGCTTGGGATTCTCTTGGGGGCCTCTTGGGGTTTTTGGGGCCTCCTGGGCGCTTCTTGGAGCCATCCTGGAGGAGTTTGATCAAACAAGAGGGGAGAGCATGAATTACCATCCCACCCCCAAGAGGCCAAAATAGGGTCAAATCTAGTAAAACTGCTGATTTTGGCTTCCTCACCGAAGCCATGTTGGACGCCCCGATGAGTTGCGAAACCTTTTGTCCAGGTCCAGGGAGGGAATAGGGTGAGAGGTAAACCCTTCCCCGAAGAAGAAGAAGGAGGGGTGGAAAAAAAAATCCCCTAAACCACCAACACTCAAAGGGTTGTTGGGATTGGGATTCCAGATGTGTGAACGTTTTTGACAAAGGATTTCCGGAATCATACCGCCCCGCGCCCATTTCAACGCGCATATTACAAGATAAGATTGCCAAACCGATGAAGGCATTTGGTTTCGATGAATATCGAATGCAAAAACAAAGACGGGTTTGCACGATGAAGACCGCGGGAGACTTGGGATTCAGAATCATTTCCAGGTTTCGGTATCGTTTTTGCGTCTCTTTTGTTGGTTTTGGTACCGCTTTTTGGTTTCGGTATCGCTGCGTTCGGTTTCAATGCCAGCCTTTTTGGTTTCAATATCGTTTCCTTCCTCTCTCCCAGCGTTTCTCTTTCCTCCCGTTCCTTTCACTACTCCCCTCCCGCTCCGTTCGCTACTCCCGTCCGTTCCGTTCGCTACTCCTCTCCCGCTCCTTTCAGTACTCCCCTTCCGCCTTTCATTGCTCCCCCCTGCTCCTTTCACTACTCCCCTCCCGCTCCTTTCACTACTCCCCTCCCGCTCCTTTCGGAGAGGGGCCGTTGGTTTGCGGAGTTCGCATTCCGAGCAGAGGCGTGCGGATCCGCCGAACCACTCCCGCCGCCACTGCTCGCCGCTCGAAGGCCCTCGCCGTGCGTCGCACCATGGCCTTCCACAGCTCTCTCCGAATCGACCTGGTCTTGGGGCGACAACCGGCGTGGTTGTGATTATGGTCCATGACCGTTCGGCCGTCTCTTTATCCATTGCTGCTCGGATGTGTAATGGGAAATCCCCGCCCCCGTGCTCAGGGCGTCCTGGATTGGAGCGTCGTTCTACACCAGGTTTCGGCACATTAATGCGGCGGGGCGGTGGTTCGGGTGCATGCGCCGGCCGCCGCTGCCCGCCGATGTAACTGCTCCCATTTCCTTTCTCCTGTCAATGTTTCCGTTCGTACCAATTTCTAAGTATTCGAGCCGTTCTTCCCGACGCTTTCTTCGCTCTTCAAAATACCTGCTCCAATACATATTGTGTGTACCGCTGGGCGTTTATTGGCTCACCAATTCCATCACGTTGAGGCCCTTCTTTCCGGTACCGATCAAGCTGCTTATTGTATTCTGACATGTACTTATTTTTCGTGACGTCTTCATTGTAAAACATGAACGAACGCATTTATGCTTCTCACGGCAGAGCAATATTCAGTGCAAGTATGGAAGGTATGGAAGAAAGTTCGAAATGAAATATCCTGGGCCGAGTGGCTACGGAGTGAACGCTGCTTCCAACACGTCTCCTGCGCTTGATATGCATATGCGCGTATCGTATGCTGCATGCGCGTGGGCGAACACATTCCCGCATGCAATTTTTACGACGGTTCCCGTAAGAGCACGCCGAACAAAATCACATTCACGGAGACATTTGGAATAGGAGGAGCGAGAGGAAACCGGAATGGGAAGAATGGAAGGAAACCGGAATGGGAGGAAGTCGAGATAGGAGTAAGAGGAAGCCGGAAGGAAGCCGGAATGTGAGGAAGCCAAACTGGGAGGATTGGGAGGAAACCGGAATGGGAGGAATGGGAGGACGCCAGAATGGGAGGAAGCTGGAAGGAAACCAGAAGGATGGGAGGAAGCCGGAACGGGAGGAATGAGAGGAAGCCGGAAGGAAACCGGAATGATGGGAGGAAGCCAGAATGGGAGGAGTGGGAGGAAGCCAGAAGGAATTTGGAATCGGAGGAAGTCGACATGGGAGGAAACCGGAATGGGAGGAATAGAAGGAAGCCAGAATGGGAGGATGCCGGAATGGGAGGAATGGGAGGAAATTGGAGTGGGAGGAAACCGGAATGAGAAGAAGCCAGAATGGAAGGAAGCCGGAATGGGAGGAAGCCGGAATGGGAAGAATGGGAGGAAGCCGGAATGGGAGGAAGCCGGAATAGGAGGAATGCGAGGAATAGGAGGAAAAAGGAAAAGAAGAGGAACACGACGAGAAGACATTGGATGAATGCAATTATGTCTCCACGCGTGCGAGGCATATTCGGCGGGCAACCACGCAATTGGGGGAGTCGTAGCTCTCTGGCCAGGCCGCACCTGCCAATAGATCGTGGTTTCGGTGTCGTAATTTTCCGCACCGGGGTTTCCTCATATTCCGAGTCGCTCGGTGTCGTTGCTCACCCTATTCCATTTCAGCGCCGCTTTCCCGACGATTACAGAGATTCCTATCATTACAGAAGCAACGGGTAAACCATACATGTTTTTTGTAATTCGTGTATGTTTTTTGTTTGATTTCGTTAGGTTTCCGTTACGCGTGCGAAATTAATTGCGTCGATATTGGAAGCAATGCAATGATATTGAAACTTTATCATAATACCGAAACTTGTACGTGATACCGAAACCATTAATCAATATTGAATCCCGTGCTGCCGGATGCGAAGGGCACGGGATTCGGTACCCGTTTTTGGTTTCGGTAACATTGGTTTCAGTACCATTTCCCGTCATCCTTTCTCTTTTTTCTTATTTTTTTCCTCTCTCCCTCCTTTTTCCTTTCCCATCCCCTCCCCTCCTCTTTTTCTTTAGGTTGATCGGTGCGCGTAGTCCCGGATAAATATCCCTTGATTTGAACGTATCCAATAACATGTAGCGGCGGTGGCTTTTTTTTTCGCGTGCTGCGCGCGCCTGACGCGCGCGGCGAACGGGAACCTCCGTTCGAACACACTTGCAAGGGCGGTCCCACTATCGATATACACGGCTGCTGTCTTCGTAACCAAATCTATGTTGGCAGTCAGGCGCGAAGAAATGCAGTCGACCAACACTCGACAATTTGGTTGTTCTCCTCGCAGGGCATAAGACGCGAACGACGACGACCGCCGCCACTGTCATTGACGATCGACGCCAACGCCCACGACGACGACGATGTCGTCGTCGTCGTCGCTGTCGCCGTCGTCGGTCGTCACTGGCGGTGGTGGTGGTCGTCTTTGGTGTCTGGTTCGGAAATTCTAGAAGCTTCGCGTATCCCCACCAGCCCGTCCAGAAATGAGTCCCAGGGGAGTGGAGGTTACGAGGGAAGCGGGGGAGCATGCAGAAGAACAAAGGGCGGGGTGAGCCGCCATATACCCCAAGAGGGGGAGGATGTAGGAGGAGCCATCGTCGTCGGAGTAGGAGGAGGAAGAGGAGGAGCAGGAGGAGGAGCACGAGGAGGAGGAGGAGGAATAGAAGGAGGAGGAGATGGAGGACTGTGAGGACGAGAAGGAGGAAAAGGAGAAGGAGGAGGAGGAGGAGGAGGAGGGGGAGGGGGAGGAGGGAGGAGGAGGGAGGAGGAAGAAAAAGAGGAGGAGGAGGAGGAGGACAATTGCGAGCTTGGGGGCCTCTTGGGCCGTCCTTGGGGCCTCTTGGCGGTCCCGGGTGCATCTTGCGTATCTCGGGGAGCCTCTTGTGGCCTCTTGGAGGTCTCTTGGGGGCCTCTTGGAGGCCTCTTGGGAACCTCTTGGGGCCTCTTGGGGCGCTCTTGGGGCGCTCTTGGGAGCTTTCGAGGCGCTCTTTGGGCCATCTTGGAGGGGATCTATCAAAGAAGGGGGGGTCCCCAATTAGCGCTGCCCCTCTAGAGTGCCTCGAGTCGCCTCTTGGGCCCCCCCAAGAGGCCAAAATCCTTCCAAAACCTATGTAAAATTAATGTTTTTTGTTTTCTCGCCTTTTCCCTCTTGGAGCCGTCTTGTGAGCCTCTTGGGCCTCTTGAGGGACTCTTGGGGGCCTCTTGAAGGCCTCTTGGGCGCCTCTTGGGGCCTCTTGGGGCTCTCTTGGGGCGCTCTTGGGGCGCTCTTGGGAGCCTTCGAGGCGCTCTTGGAGCCATCTTGGAGGAGATCTATCAAAGAAGGGGGGGTCCCCAATTAGCGCTGCCCCTCTAGATACAGTGCCTCGAGTCGCCTCTTGGGCGCCCCAAAAGGCCAAAATCCTTCCAAAACCTAGGTAAAATCAATGTTTTTTGTTTTCTCGCCTTTTCGCTCTTGGAGCCGTCTTGGGTCATCTTGGGGCCTCTTGGAAGTCTCTTGGCAACGTCTGGTAGGTTTCTTGGGGGCCTCTTGCGGTCTCTTGGGGCCCTCTTGAGGCGCTCTTGGGAGCCTTCGGGGCGCTCTTTGGGCCATCTTGGAGGAGATCTATCAAAAAAAGGGAGGGTTGCTTATTAGCCCCGCCCCTCCAGAGTGCCTCGAGTCGCCTCTTGGGCCACCCCAAGATGCCAAAATCCTTCCAAAACCTAGGTGAAATAAATGTTTTGTGTTTTCTCGCATGTTCGCTCTTGGAGCTGTCTTGGGCCATCTTCGACGCTCTGACACCTCGCGACTGGCCCCGTCCAGGTCAGTGGGGAGGGGTAAGGGGAAGGGTAAACTCCTCCCCGAAGGGGAAGAAGGGGGTTGGCAGAGGAAACTCTCTAAGCCACCTACGCCCTAAAGGGCTGGTGGGATTTGTTTGGCTGGCCACTCCTGGAGCACGAAGGCCATTAGTACGAATATTTCGTGCCATGTCCCGCCGTTGATATGGATTCCGAACCGGCCAAATGACATAAACTGAGATGTCTGCGCGCCACGATTGCGCGTCCTACCACAAGCGTACTTGATATGACGGGTCTTCATTGTTCGCGAACTCCAGGAACTTGTCCAGCAAGAAAGCGCAACGAAGAACGAGAATGCGGTTGCAAGTAGAAGAACATCCGGGATCAATCGCAAAATTGCGGTATCGGCGCACAGCGTTCGGCAAAATAATTCCATTTGTTTGGGCTAGCAAATCCAAAGATTGTCCTGTGTTTTGTTCCATCGTTGCCCCCGTGGGCGGTGTACACCGCACTGGATTTCGGAACAATGCTTGGATGTCGCCTCTCACCACCGATCAGTTGCCTTCTGAACCCGCCATTGAGGCTGTTTTGAATGTTTTTTTTTTTTTTTTTTTTTTTTTTTTTTTTTTTTTTTTTTTTTTTTTTTTTTTTTTTTTTTCCAATCGCTCTTGCAGCGCAGACATAAAAGGAACATGAACCACGCATCCACCTTTTAAATTTGAATGAACCCGCTTTAATGCACGAAGCGCCACTTTAACGGGCAGAGGGTCCAGTCGGCAAATTGGCATTGGTTGGCACGACTGAATTGGATCGTAAGAACGACTTCGTTTTATGCTCACAGAATATATCCCACGGCGCCGCTACGACTCCCACCAAAAATATGATATCATATACGAACATATTTATATTCAATGTAAATAAGAATGGAAAATAAATGTTCGAACGGGAAAAATATATGCTGAGAATTAATGGCTACGGGCGCATGCTTCTTCCAAGCATTGCTGACAAACAAATAATAAATTCATGGTGCTTGAATTGATGAAGACCGGAGTGGAACTCATGAGTCGGTGTTGGAAAGTGATAATATCAGAGAGGAAGCTAGAATAGCAGGGAATGAGAAAGCGCGGGGATGCGGGAAAAGATAGAAACCGGAATGGGAAGGGCCCGGAATACAAACAATGAAAGAGAACCGCAACGATAATTCGAGGGAACCGGAATGTGAGGAATACGAATGAGCGGGGATAAGAAAACGAGAGGAAAAGGAAAAAATATAAGTGGAGGAACATGAATGATCCGGAATGGAAAAATTGGGAATGATCCAGGAAGGCTAGCCAACTACGCCACGTAAACCGGCCACGTCACGCGAGCCGGCCAAATTGCGCCTTCTTCCTCGCCCCCTCCTCCTGCCGTTTTCTATTCCTTTATCTTGCCACTGTTGCCTCTATTTCTCTTCCTACCTTCCACCCCTTTCATATGGCGACGAGATCTATACATATCCACTGCTCCTGGCCAGGCCCATCCTGGGCCCAGGATCTGTGTATATGCCTCCCTGGCCAGGCCAGGAGGGCGTATACACCGCTCCTGGGCCCAAGATTGGCCTGGCCAAGAACAGTGGATATGCATAGATCTCGTCGCTCTATTTCAGGGGAAAACAAAAATACGGATTGCACGAAACAACTTTTAGATGGAATCGGAAATATACTGAAACCAGTGCCCGTGATGCTGAACCGTTGCTGGAAGACCGCACCCACATACATCAAACCCCAATCGATGTGTATAGTTACAGAAATTGCATTGCAGGTCCTCGAAAAGGGAATTGTAGGAACAATGCAAAGTCGGTGCCGCTACGGTCACATCAACCAAATAGAAAAAAACTACACTTGCACGCAATGCGTCTTGACATTGGCGAACCGAGCTTCGTTGTTGGATTCAATGAACGCTGTTTTTTTTTTTTTTTTTTTTTTTTGGATGAGCCGCCATTTCGCGCGTTGTTGTATTTAGAAATAAGTGCGTGTCAGTCAGTGTACAATAGCCACGGGGGGCTCAAGCGAGCACCGTGCCAGCAGGGTATCTCACATATCTCTGCCCTCCTACCCTGCCGCGAGCCATGGCATCCGCGGCATCCGCAGCAAAGGGCAGGCGCCCCACCGTGCTGTCGGAACCGGACATGGCGAAGTTGCGGAAGCTTCTTGCAGAAGGAGACAAAGAGGCCGCAACCCAGATGCTGGACGAAGCCAGCGCGCAGGAGAAGGGGGGGGACGAGGAGGAGGATGTGGAGAAGGACGAGGACGCTGAGCTTGAGCAGGGCCGGAGGAAGCTCGAAGACATGGGCCTCGAAGGAGCAGCCGCCTCAGACGGAGCAGCCGCCCCAGCTGACGCAGGGGCGCGCGGGCGGAAGCCCGCCGGATCCGGTGCGAAGAAGGCGACGGAGAAAGCGACGGAGGCGCTCGAAGCCATCAAGGGGCTGAAGCAGGAAGTTGCCTCAATGAAGTATGCCGCAGCCCTGACGGAGGAGAGAGAGATGAAGACGCTGATCACACTCATCCCGACCAAGCGTATCAAGGCTAAGGAGTTCTGGGAACAAAGCAAGGACGTCGAGAAGGCCATCCTGTCGAACGGGCCCCTAAAGGACAAGGTCGTGCAGGCCTTCGCGAACCAGGCCAAGAACGAGAAGAAGATCTTCGTCCGGGTGAAGGCGGGCTACCAGAAGAAGGAAGTGGAACAGGCTCTACCGGAAGTGGTTGGACGCTTCAACTTGCGGGTCAACTTCACAGTCTTGGAGAACAAGGCAGCAGCAGGCAAGACGTGCAGCATCGCATTCTCGGCGGTGAAGGCAGCACTCGGCTTCGAGAAGCTCACCAATAAGGAGGTGGAGACCATCTGGCCCCGGGAGCCGCTCTCGCCGCAGTGGAGCCTGGCCACCAAGGACGACGGCATCGTTCTGGTGACCGGCAGCACCATCACGACCCCCACGGGCAGCAAGCACGAGGTCACGTTCAAGCACGTCATCGCCATCCAGGGCTACTCGATCGACGGCGCCGCCGTGGAGTCGCAGTTCCAGGATTTTCTGAGGCCGCATGCGGACGTAGTTCCTTTCCTAGTGGTCACAAGGGTGGCCCCGGAGGAGGCCGCTCTTGCAGCAGCGCCCAAGAGAGCCAGAATTGAGAAGTGACAGACACGGGACAGGCAGCCAGAGCACCGATCACACCGGACAGAGCCAGCTCATCCACTCTCGCCGCTTGCTGCCTCTCTTCCCCACGCCGCGCCTAGGCCTGGCGACGGGGGGCGCGACGGCGAGCAGCCGACGGAGGCCGAGAAGAGCAACAGAGGCCAAACCAAAAATCCAAAGAACGATCAGCTACATTTATCGCCTTCCTGCCCTGTGCCTGCCGCTGCCGTTGCCCTTGCCGGCCCCTCCCCCCCTCCTGCCCCTTCCCTGCCTTGCCCCCCTCTCCCCTCTCGCCCCCTTCCCTCCCCGCCGGCGCCAGGAGCTGCCGACCGACGGGCGCGAGCAGCGCCAGTCCCGGAACCCCGTTCCGTCCTCTCCTCTCGCACCGCCCCCGCTACCGCCCTGGCAGAGCCGAGCGGCAGCGGCGGGCAAGCCAGCGAATCCCGCCTCGGTCCCTTGGCAGAGTCAGGGCCGGGGGGGTCCCAGGACTACCTCGCCCAGAGGGCGGGGGGCCGGGCGCGGGCTATCCCACTGGAGCGTCCAGAGTCTAATGCTGGATGTTCTACCCTTGCTGGATCATCATCAGCCGTCAGTGGCGTGGCGGGTCAGCCGCGGCCAGAGCACCGAACTTCACCTACCTGTCCGTTCTCCTCCTCCCTCCTCCCTCCCTCTCCCCCTCCCCTCCCTCCTCCTCTTCCCCCCTTCCCTTCCCCCGCCCTCCCCCGTTCCCCTCGCCCCTCTCCTCCGGACATGCGCATTGGACACGGCCTGCGGAGACCGAGTACCGCCCCCAGGGAAGCGGGCTGTCGGAGGCTTCGAAATACCGCTCGAGGATTGCGAAAGGCCACGTCTGTCGCAGCGCGACGGGCGAGGCGCAGCGTGAAACGGAACGAGGCCAGACGACGAAAACGTCATGGGGGAGGCCCGCTTCCCCAGGCCCTTCGGGCTCAGGAGCCCAAGGGCACACGTACCCCTAGTTTCAAAATTCCATACCTACACGAATTACACATAGCTACCTTGAATGTGCAAGGCACCAAGGACCCAATTAAACGCCCAGAAATCGAACGATGGATGCAACAAAATAACATCGACGTGCTGTGCGCGCAGGAAACACACGTCCCCGACAACCACCACGAGAAGCGACAAAAGTACCGTTGGTTCTTCAGCGGCGAAACGCGCGTTCAGCCCGATGGTCGCTTCTCCGCTGGCGTAGCCATCGTCGTATCAAACGAATTGGCGAATTATATTATGGATGTACAGCCAGTCAACGATCGACTGATGTACCTAGTGCTAAATCACGTTGCTCCAGTCACTGTGATGTGCTGCTACAGCCCCACAGCGGCCGCGCCAACAGGCATCAAACAAACATTCTATACAAGCGTGGAGCAACTGCACAAGCAGCGCTGCAAACGCGGCCCTGTATATCAACTTGGAGATTTCAACGCACGAATACAAGCGAAACTCACACCGGACGAAAACGTCATTGGCCCTTGCACTTTTGACCCTGGCACGGCGTGTTTAGAACAGCAGTCAGAAGAAGTGCACGAGAACCGGCAGCTATTCATCTCCCACTGCATCGCCACGCGCAGTTTGGCCATGAACACATTTTTCTCCAAGCCACCGGAAAAACTCGCCACCTACAGGGCGCCAGGGGCACAACGGGGCCCGCCTTTCAGGAGGGGGCCGCACGAAATGCTGGATTATGTTCTGGCGCAGCAACGCTGGAAGAACAGCGTTCGTAACGTTGAAAGCCACACATCTGCGAACCTCTCTTCCGACCACTACCCAGTGGTTGCGACTCTTGAGATAAGATTGAAACAAATTCACAAGCCTACGGGCCACGAGAGGCGCAAATATCTCCCATGCTCTGACGAACAAAAACAAGCATTCAATGAGCACATGAGGGAGCACTGGCCACAGGAAGCCACGCCCGCAAATCTCGCCGACGTCATGCGGCAGGCGGCGGAGGGCAGAATACCGGAGCTACCGCCGAAACGTAAACCGCAAGAGGTCTCTGCAACAGTGGAGTCCCTCCTCCAAAGACGCCAACATGTCATCGAGCACAATAACGACCCGGACGCCATCAAATCACTTACTGCCCAAATAAAAAAACAACGCCGGCAAGACAAAAAACAGGCTATGTTAGACTCCGTGCAGCAGAACATGGACGTTCGAGACCGGTGGATGGGCCTCAAACGCTTGCGAGCCGAGTACACGCCACAACCATACGCGTACAAAAAAGCAGACGGCGCACCCGTCCCCCTGCACGAACGAGCGGAAGAAGCAGCTAAACATCTTGCAACCAAGCAGTGGGGGGCACCAGCGGGGCATGCTGCCGCGCAGATGCCGTGGGGGGATCCAGTAGTGGATCACCCCCTGGCGTGGGACTTATCCCCGCTGTCGTTGACGGAATTGCGGGCAATTTTAAAGAAATTCAAACGGCGGAAAGCACCGGGCCCAGACGAAGTACCGATGGAGTTTTTCAAGGAAATGGATGACGACACGCTCGCTCTAGTAGTGGGCACCCTCAACGATTGGTGGACCCAACGGCACATTCCGGAAGAATCTTTAAAGGCGAGGGTAGTTTTCTTATACAAAAAAGGCGATTCGAGCAATCTGAACAACTACCGCCCAATATCGCTTCTGAACAGCATTTACAAAATCTTCGCAGCCTTCATCCAAAGACGTCTCTCTTACACACTTGATCCTCACCTCCAGAAAACACAATACGGATTCCGACAGCGGAAGAGCACGGCGCAGGCCATCCACCTTGTGCGGAGAGCCATGGAATACGGAGAGCGAACCGGGAACAACCTTTTACTCTTGCTACTCGATTGGGAAAAGGCGTTCGACAAAGTGAAGCACGGGGCGCTTTTCCAGTCTCTCGAGCGCATGCAGGTTCACCCACGGATCCTCGATACGATCCGCTCTCTGTACGCCAGACCAACCTTCTTTGTTGAAATCGAGGGCTCTTCGTCACAAATGCACGAACAAGCCACAGGCATACGCCAGGGCTGCCCGTTGTCACCGTATCTGTTTCTAGTAGTTATGACATGCCTCTTCCATGACGTCCATACTCACCACGCCCTGGACCAAGACCTGCAGGCAGGGAGGGTGCCAGGGCAAACAGAGGACGAGATTTTGTACGCAGACGACACAATTTGTGCTTCCACCAGCAAAACCGCCTTGGAAAAACTGTTGCACGCAATCGAGGCAGAAAGCGAAAAATACGGCTTGAAACTTAATGAAACCAAATGCGAAATCATTCAATTTGGGCAACACATGACCCTCAAATTCCGCCATGGAACAGTTGTGCCACACATGCACAAAGTAAAGTATCTGGGATGTCTAGTCAACGACAGAGGAGACCCGCAGATGGAGCTGCGACATCGCATTTCGGTGTGCATGGGGGTCTGGAAAAAGCTTGGCCTGTTTTTCAAAAGCTCAGACTGCTCCGTCCGATTGAAATTACAAGTATTCAATGCCGTTCTACGCTCGAAGCTCATATATGGCCTGGAGTCGGCACAGCTCACGGAGAGCTCACGGCAACGCCTGGACACATTCCAGTTGAAGGGTCTCAGACAAATTTTAAAGATTACAACGACATATGTTGACAGACAACACAGCAACACATATGTATACACGCGCGCTAACGAGCAGTTGCAGGCCCAGCGGCCTGAAGACCGCATTGAAAGGCTCAGTGAATACTACGCGCGCATGCGGCGGAAATTCTTCGCAACCATACTTGCCAGCAGGGACGACGATCCTGTGAAAACTATGTTGCTCAACCCATCAACACTAAAGCAGCACGAAGTGGGGACGCTCCGCGTGGGACGGCCCAAGATGAGTTGGTATAAGGTGACGCTCTCTGAATATTGGCAGGAAATTGGCAAATCCTATGACGTCCGCGTTGCCGGGTTACCACTCAATCTCGAGGACGAGCGGCATGTGGCGCTGTTGAAGCAGGCTGCAAGTGCTGGCTTTCACTGAGCTGTCTGTCCCTACACATTCGACATTCTAGCTACACTACAGTACGGCACACACATGTCACATAGGTAAGTAGGTAGGCATGTACCTCTCCTCGTCCTCCTCCTCCTTCAGGGGTTCGCCTGCAGGAGCGGATTGCGCAGGGCGGCAAGGACCGCACAGGCGCCCGGCCGGAGCGCAGTCGGAGGCATGAGGTCTATGCCACGGGTAAAAGTCAGTGTACAATAGTGTGAAGAGCGTCGAAAATTGTTTCGTTTTCGATGCATAAATTGAAACATTCGTATTGAACATGTCCTTGCATTTTCTCCGCGTGATATCAAACACGTCTTTATTTATACGTGCACCAGGTTTGAAATTCTAGACGCTACACGTATCCCCACCAACCCATCCATGAACGATGCGTAGGGGAGTTGACGGAAGAAAGGAAAAAGAGATGCGCATAATGAAACCGAGCGGGCAACAACGGTGAATCGGGAGATGTTTTGTGCTCTTGTTCTGGTTGGTACTGTTTCTGTTGCTGTTGGTGTTGCTGGTTCTCGACCAGCGAATGCCCAAGCGAATGGAGGTGATCGTAACCAAAAGATGGAAAACCCGTCTTCCAAGACGGCGAGGATGGAAAAAGAATCCGAGGAGCATGAAGAGAAAGTGAAGGAGGAGGAGGGGGAAAAGGGGGGGAGGAGGAAGAGGAATAGGTGGATGAAGAGGAGGAGGAAGAGGAGAAGCAGCAAGAAGAGAATGAGGAGGAGGAGGAGGAGCAAGAGGAGGAGAAAGGCAAGCAGAATGGCCAGAGGCCTACTGGATGCCTCTTGGAGTCTCTTCACATGTTTTTTGGGAGCACCCTGAAAGCATCTTAAAGCGTCTTGGGGGCCTCTGGGCGGTCCCGGAAACGTCTTAGGGATCTCCTGACGTTTTTGGAAAGGTCTTGGGCATCTCGGGCGCTTCGGGGGGGCCTCTTGGGGCCAGTTGGGGCCCTCTTGGGGGCCTTTTGGGTGCCACTTGAGGCCATCATGGGGCCATCAATCGAATGATCTGGCTGCATGGTTTACCTCATCTATTTTGATCAGAACCCGCGCTTTGTCCAACCATCGTGCTTAATGTCTGCTTGCATTTTGAATGGTTTGTTCTTCACGACCTTGGCGCTCTGCAATTATTTATCCGAAGAACTTGAATCGAAAACTGGTATGCGGGCATTGAATTTGCGTTCGTCCGTTGTTTTGTCATGTTTATGGAATAGAAATTACATTCATGTTTGTGCCCGGGCACTGCATTTATCAAATACACGCCTTGCCGAGGCGGTGATTTCCACTGACGGCGCAAATGCTTTTCAACCGTATTTGTCGAGCCCGCATGATCAAACGATGGCAAGCGAATTGAGAATTATCTACAAATATGCGGTTTGCCCGCAAATGGAATAGTTTCTGCAATAATATCTAATTCGGAAGATTGCGAAGGCTGCGCGCACATGATGCAGCAAAGGAATGGAAGCGAACAAGGAGACGCATTGATGTCCGCGTGCTTCTGTCTCGTTTTGTGCCCCGTGTTTATGACCATCTAAACCACGATCCCACACGTGGGCCCAAACAATGGATGCATTACAATTTTACGACGGGCACAGAGAATTCGATCAAATGTGCCATGTAAACATAAATATTGGCAAATTGAAAATTGCCCAGTGCGAAGTGTCAATTGCAACGGCATTGCATGGCAACCGTATCCTAAAGACATTTCAAACAATATTCTCGATCCCATCGGCAACGAAAGAACAATTATATGGGATACCATTTCAGACTTGTGTAAAATAGATTCGCCCACATATATTTAAGTGGACTTTGCATACGAAATTCCAAAATTATTGTTGCAGCATCATATTTGGTTAATTTTGCAAATGATATTTCTAACATCGCTGTTCGCTTCCAAAGACATGGTCAAATCATCGCAACACAATCCAAGCGATTCCAACATATCAATGCTGACGAGGTGGTCATGTGACCGCGGTGGTCTGAATTGGCGGTAAAAAAAAGCGAAGAACAATTATGAATGGCAACACGGGTGGCAATCCCACCTTTCAAACGTTTGCAAAATTGTATTGCAATCGTTGGTTCAAAAATTGAGTGGGCCAAAGCGCATCATTGTAATAACGCAAATGAAAGCTTGGTTACAATCGCGTTCTGGATTTTATTCGGAAAAATACTAACGACGCTGGAAAGTACACTACCGCGCGAACGAGCACGGGTTTGCATCCTAGGGTTCGTAAAAACATTGTGTTGAGCTTCCGATATCATTGGTGCGGATTCTTGCCCCTAGTTTATAAAATACGTGTGGTACATAATGGCACATCAATTGGCCGATTTGTCGCGCAAGGTCCGCGAGTTTGTAATCCAAGTGGGCAATTAGCATATGCTCTAAGCTATGTTCTTTGTCTTTTCCTTCTTCCTCTTCTCTCATCTCTTTTTAATGACACTTTTTGGTTCCACCTTCGAACCGAAATTTTCGTGCCAACGCCCGATTCTTCTTAATTCGATAAGCTCGCGTAATTTCTGGGCGATGCAAGCAACAAAATCCTTATGGCAAGGAACCTCAACACACTGGTACCGCTCTTGATCTGCATTACAAATCTCGAATCTGGATTTCCAGATACATGCGTGCGTCGACGTCGAATTCGAGGGCAGATCCCATATATTCTTTTTTTGTCCTTCACGAAGCGAGGCGTGCCAAAAATATTATAGCCTCTCAATGAAAACACTGCCTCCATATAGAACACCTCCATCTCATATCATATGTTTGGGCACGTGAACCTTCCAGACCACAACCGGCAAATAAAACCCATGAATTGGCCAAATGGCAACTTCGGCACCGCATTACGCATCGCACCGCATCGCACGCCTTCATATCTGCGAGAGAATGTGATCCTCGCTTTATTGTGGGAAATTGCCCCTTTCTTCCTCCGAGGCCGGCCCCCTCTCCGAAAATGCCCCCTCCTTGCTGAACCTCTCCCCCTCCACCCTTCGAACACCGGGGGGGTGACTACCGGTTCGAACCTGCTCTCCTCGAAAACCGCGGAGGGTCACTACCAGTTCGAATCCCCCCTCTCGAAAACCGCGGGGGGATCACTACCGGTTCGAACCCCCCCCCCTCCATCGAAAACCGAATGAAATCACTACCGGTGCGAACCTCCCCCCCTCGACCACTGGGTGGGGATTCACTACCGGTTCGAGGTTCCCCCCCCCCCTCACTGCCAGCAAATGACTCCCGGGTCCCTACCACCGTCTGCACCGCATCTCCCACTGCTGTCCTCACCACTGTCCTCACCACCACTGTCCCCGCTGTTCCCGCCACCGTCCTCACTATCCCCACCAATGCCCCCACCACTGTCGCAGTGTCCCCAATGTCCCCACCTCTGTGGCCACCACAATTCCACTCTCTCCACTGTCTCCACGGCCTCAACCACTGTCCTACTGTCCCCAACGTACCACTGTCCCCGCTGCTGTCCCATCCCACCAATCCCCACCACAGTCCCCAATGTACCTCTGTCCCATTATCCCACCGCCGTCCTCGCCACTGCCCTCACCACTGTCCCCACCACCACTGTACCCTCCACTGTCCCACTGTTTCCAGCACCCACTGTCCCACTGTCTCCAGCACCATTCCCACCACTGCCCCAGCATCCCCATCAGTGTCCATTTGTCCCGAGAAGCGGGAACCGTTTGCCGGCGGCGAGGGGAAGGGGGGTGGGTTCGAACCGGTAGTGATCCCCCCGCGGTTTTCGAGGAGGGGGGTTCGAATCGGTAGTGACCCCCTCCGGTTTTCGAGAGGGGGAGGAGTTCGAACCCGTAGTGACCACCATCGTTTTTCATGATGGACTGGGAGGGGGGTGGAGGGGTTCGAACCGGTAAAGACCACCCCTCGGTTTTCGAGGAGGGGGGGCGGGTTGGGACCCCCAGTGACCCGCCCCGGTTTTCCTTCAGTAGCGGTGGAACACGCTCTGTCATATTTGTTCATCTCCCATTTGTTCGTGGAGATGCTGAACACCTCTGTAGGTCGACGAAATTAATTTCTTTTCCATGTCCTTGGGCGGGCGCCACTTGCAGCAACGAGTAGTTACATCCGCGGCCGTCTCTGAGCACAACTCACTGGCGCTCTGCCATGTAAATTTTGCTTGTTTTATAAAAAATGTTCCATCACCAACTTGCCAGGCATAGTGCAAATCTGAAACTGGAACCAAAGTATCTCATACAAAAATTGCATATCGTTTGACCAACATCGTATTGCAAACAAAATTAGGGCCACATCGATCATCTTTCTCCGTAGACAAGTAGAACGTGAATGACGCGTTGCGGACAACACCAATCATGCCGCTATTCTATGTACGCATTTGCGTGAACACAGAATCCGCGGTTCCGCTCGTCCTCGTTCCATGCCCAGCTGTTGGCAGCACCCCCGTGCGCCACATAACACTCTTTGTTTTATGAATTTGATCCTTCAAATCTCAAATTTTACGTGTTCGGCCCATCAGGGCTGGCCGCTCGGACAGTCGTATACTCCTTTGAACTAGCTGGGGGCAGCAATTCGGCCAACCCTTCCTGGAACCTTCCTGGGGAAAATGTTTGGAAGGTCTCGGGGAGGTTCTTCCAAACAATGTTCTGCAAACAGAAACTCTCCGGAGGAAGGTTTCTGTAAGGTTCTTGCAAACAGCCCTCCTGAGAACAATTTTTGAGAGGTTTGAGGTTTAGGAAGGTTCTTCCGACAAAACCCATCCTGAGGATTTGTTTCCACGGTTTTGCGAAGGTGCTTCAAACAAACCATCTTGCGTAAGGTTTTATACAGGTTTTAGGGGGCTAGTTCTTTTTAATCAAAAGACCTCACGAGGAAGGTTTATGTAATGTTTGAAACATTTTATAAACAAAGAACCTCCTGACACATGTTGTGGAAGGTTCTTCCAAAATAACCATCCTAAGACAAGTTTTTAGAAGGTTCTTGCAAACACCCTCCTGAGGAAGGTTTTAGGAAGGTTTTAGGAAGGTTCTTCCCCAAACAAGTTTTAGGACGGTTTTAGGAAAGTTCGTGATTCCAAATGCATCGATACGACTTTCATTGTCTGAAACGGCGCGTCGATGTAATATTCCAAATTCGCTTGACGGATATGATGTCGTCCGTTTTGCTAGATTGGTCGGCGCATTTTGCGGTCGTATCGGGCGTGGTGTTCCTGAGGGCTTGGGGGTAATCGTGCTTTGTTTTCGTGGCATGTGGATCGTGATCTTCCACAACAAATAATGTCGGAACGGTGGATTGGATGGAATCTATACGTTCGGCTACACCGGCATACGTCAATTCAAAATTCAACATCGTTTATCCCTCGAACCGTCGCCAGAAACGTGTGTATGACATTCGCCATCCAAGTGAAAATGGCAAAGGCGGCGTCGTGGCTTGTTCTTGTCCATCTGATCTGGTTACTAAATTCAAACCATATGTGACGTCGCACGATTCCAACTACATCCGCTTCCCGAACATCAATTGGTCTATCCAAAATTTGGAATACACGCCGCAACTCGTATCTCTTTAGGAAAGCAAGCGTGGGCGAAAACCGTTGAACCCTTAGAAAATTGAAATAGCGTTGCCTCTTTGTTTGCTGTGATATCGTCGGCATCCGGGAGGCGTAGAGTCGGAATCGTTGCCGAGACGGCGTGGTATCGGAACATTTTTTGTCGGCATCGTCATCCAGACTACTCGTGTCCCCACTGATCCTTGCCAATTTGTCGCTTCTTGGATGTTGTTGGAACGTTTGCAGCTGTCATCGTGGCGGTCATCTAGAGAATATTGAAGCATCTCGGCTAGCTCGAGCAAGCATCCTCTGTAGTTGCTCGTTCCTGGCCGGGGCATCCCATTTCCAGCAATTGGCGAAACTAGTGTGAGATCACAAGAACGTGTCTTCTTGGGAAGAGCCTTGATTGCCAGCCTCGCCGATGTCGACCCCTGACAATGGCAATTAAGTGCATGATATTTTTGATGATTATCTTGCCCACGCCACTGTCGGAAAATACCATGGTCGCCTGTGGGTTGGAATCGGCGGGCTGGGTTGGACTGAAGCTGGATCCGACAATATAGAAATCCCACATGTGAGAATCCGCATTAAGATCGGCATGCCCGGCAGACCATGGTACCATAAACTTGCTCCTGGATTCCGTTATTCCCCAACCTTGTTCTATTGATTAATTGTACTTATACGGCACCAGAAACGTTGCAATTATCCGTCGACAAGATTTCATGTTTTGATCCGGTAAACAAGTTCCAGACAACTCAACGGCAGAGTGTGGGTGGAAGAGGAAACCATGCCAACAAAAATCCACTTCGATTTTTTCCCCGGGAGGTCTGGGAGGGCAGAGAGAGAACCAGCGTCTCGCGGTCTTACAAGAAGGCCGCGGAACGCTGGGGAACCGCCGGAGAGGCAAGAAGGAGGGAGGGGGGCGGAAGAAGGGAGAGAAGGGAAGAAAGAGGGAGGGAGGAGAGAGGCAGCAGCAGAACGCAACGACGGAGGAGAGAGAGAAACGCGAGCAGAAACGGGAGGCGCTGAACGCGCGTGCATTAAAAACGCCCCTGCTGCGTTCCACACAGCGTTCAGGACCGGAGGGGAGGAGAAGGCACGAAGGAACGGGGGCGACCAGTCTCGGAGCGACGCTCTACGGACGCCAGTCCTTGCAGGAGCGAAGAGAGAGGGAGGCGAGGGGGAGGCGGAAGGAAAAGGAGGAGGGCCACTTGGCGCACTGAGCCGCGCAGGAACGGAGGAGGCATTAAAGACGACGATGTTGAAACGCGCTCACAAAACACGCTTGGATCAATCAGATGACGGGCGTGGCGCGGGGGGGCGCGCGCCGGCGGCGCTCCGCGGTCAAGTTTAAAGAACTGGGCAAAACAGGCAGGGACAAGGCCTAATGCCGAGCGGCGAATGACTCCCAAGATTGCGACATCACGCCGAGGGGGTAGCGGGGCCAAGTCAAAATGGAGCCTCAGTTGGGGAAATTCCCAGCGAGCAAAGGAATCGCGACTGAATAGCGTCGAGCAGTTCTAACACGATAGTTCTTGCATGGTTGATGGCACACGTGCGGTACTCTATATACCATACCACATGCGCTTTGTAAAGACGAAACAATTCCACGCCCGTATGAAAACGACGCGTTCTGATTAGGCTGTAGGTTTTCCAAGTGCACGCGCTGTATGAGTCCACTGCCTGGTGCGTCAAACGTTTTAGATCAAAAGAGATCAAGCAGTTTGACTCGCCAACAAGAGATTTGGAAAGGATGTGACAACTTTCTATTCCCCTGTCGAACTGGACGCGATTTGCGCGACCCCAAGTGTGCAGGGCGGACTGGCACTCGGACGTGAAATCCTGCGCTTCGCTGTCCAACGCGAAAGGGAAAATCCGCTTAAAAGCATTCAAATCGTCTGCGTACATTGACTCGCCAAGGCAATCTCCCCTGATCGGAATACACGTATCAGCGAAGTAACTATTCCACCCAAACAATCAATCCCTTGATGAGCCACATCGGCCATGCGAATAGGTCGGGCTTGTTGGCCTGATGGAACCAATGTGGGCCATGCGTTGGCGAAGCCAGCTGGCCGCAAGAGACAAGAAGGGGGGGGGGCGAAAGAGCGCAGCTTCTGCTGCAGCCGGTCGGCGTCGACGCGGTCAAAAGTTCTGGAAACATCGGAACAACAAAGCGCAATGCGAATGGCGAGACTAGAAGACGACAGGGAAGAAATCGCACATCATCAGACAACGTCCGAGGCGCCGCGTCGTTTTCTGTAAGCAGCCTGGAAGACGCCGGACCCGCCGACGCGCTCCAGGCGTGGGGCGAACAAGCTGCCGACAAATCGCTCCACGACAATCGATACTTACGCTGTCAATTAGACTTCTCTGTAATTGTCTGGGTCCACAAGCGATTACTTTCTGCGCGCCGGGTCGCGCCGATGCTCTGGCCACCGAGACTGCTCCGCAATCCGCCGGGCAAGGAGAGTGACGGGCAAGGCTAGCTCTACGCTGCAAGACTGCAGCGCTCGCGTGGGGAGCAGATCTAGCCCAGTGCCGCTGTCGGCGCGGAGGTTCGAAAACATCCGTTGGGCTACCCGCGCGCGCAATCGCAGGAAAGCGTCGCTTTGCTGAGGAGCTGGAGATTCAGACAAATCAGAGAACGCGTTACTCTCTTCAGCTGACAAACTCCATTTGCTAGAGAAAATAGAAACGACAATATCAGCCTTGTCTAAGCGGACTGGAAATGGCCCAACCGCCATCGGCCCGCTTGAGGGGAGAGGGCGAGGGTTTCGAAACTCGGCTTCAAATCTGGTCTGACACCCACCACCAAACTCTGGGCCCACGCCGATGCTTCTGAAGCTTTGCTCGGGTTCGCTCATCGCGCACGCGGTGGGCCTCAAGCATGATGTCTGAGCACGTCCGCGATGCCCAGGCGAATTCTTCAGTTCCAAATGCGGTCGCCACAGCATCGACAGCTGCAAGACACGCGTCATTGAGCCGAGGATGTGAAGACCGATTCAAACCAAAATCATCGAACTAAATATGAACATGCGCACTATATACATGTGTCGCGATGTGTGTCAGACGTATTGCCGCGCTACCAACGTCGGCAGAGGCAACCCACGACCAATCCCGCGTAGAGATAACCCGGCGCATCGATGTCCAATCTGTGCTTCTGAGATGCCAAACTTCCCGAAAAAAGGGCTCGAAGGGCGACGGGGGAGAGACGAATCGCACAGAAATGCCACAGTGGTCTGCGATCTCGCGCTGACGACCTCTGTTTCCAACAGTCTTCGTATCTGTTAAAACTAAATTGGAGAGGTGAGGGCCACGAGTCGGGCCCCAGACCTCCTGCGCGCATCCGTTCTCAACGACACATTTTTTCTCAGCGCTCCGCCTTCTGGAGCGGTCGAGTGCGAAAATTGAAGCCAAGGGCGGTGATGCGCGTTCATATCTCCGACAATGATCGCGCCTACTGCCAAATCTCGGAAGCCCGGCCACTCCGACTCCGAAACTGATAGATTCTGCCCCATCATAACGAGGATGTCGGTACCAACATGCCACCGCAACTGGGTCACAACTGCGATGTGTTCAAATCCAAGCTAGTTCCGCAGAGGGCGACTCCAGGAGAAAAGGGAAAAGAGGGACAACAGCGTCAAACACAAAAACTGCAAAGCCACCTACCTGCTGAAAGCTGCCCCGGCGGGCAATGAGAGCATGCCTGCCCATCCAAGGCCGGCGCCTGCAATGACGCATTCCAACAAGTCTTCGCGAGACACACAATCTCAGGGAGGGAAACGAAAAAGGGCACTCTGGCAGACGACTCGCCGCAATGAGCATTGAAAGCGCGGATGCTAACCAGAACATGGCGAAGTCTAAATCGTCAGACGGCGTCGGCTGGGAATCGCCTCGGCCACCGTCGAACGAACCAGCCTCGCGCCGAATGCGCGCGGGCGAAAGACGGGCGACTCGCCAAATGCGCGCAGCAGAAGACGATTGCCCGCCAAACGCGTGTCCAGAGGGCCTGGACGCGCCAAATGTGCGTCGGGGGCGCGCAATGAGGGGGTGGGGGGTGGGGGCGACGAAGGGCACGCGATTGCGCGCCAAATGCGCGCTCAAGTGGCCCGGGCGCGCCACGTGCGCGCCGCGAGGGCAAGGGGCGAGGAGGAAGATGATGATGAATGTGTTTTATCTGCCAAGACGCACAAGCCATGCAATGCACGTCATAAATACTCGCCCCCCCACATCCAGTTGGCCTAGGAAGTTTGATGCTGACATCGTGCCATGTGTTCTTGTCTCGGAGCGTGTCCATTGCAGTTTCCGAGCAAGGGACACACTTAGAAGCAATTGATAACAAGTGTGCTGCCCATTCTCTTTTTGGTCTCCCCCGCGCGCGTTTGCAAGTCAGCGTGACTGGCGTGGGACCTTCACGTTGAAACGTTGCCGCTCGTAACGCGTGAGTGTTAGGGCTCTGGCCAATCTTCCCACATAGTTGAAGTTGTTGATGCAATATTTGCGCCGTGCAGGGTAACTGCTGGTTGCTCTCCAGAGCGGCTTTGCTTGATATTATAGGAGACGCTTCGCTTGACAAGTGTCCAATCGTAGTTTTTCTTCTTTGTTGAGCCATGCCGAGCTGAGGGAATACACGACTTGTCTTATGACCATTGCCTGGTATATTTGTAACTTCATGTTGGGGTTGATTGAAGGGTGCTTCCGTACTTTCGTATATCTGCAGAACTCCCCCCAGGCTTGTCCCAATCGTTTGTTCCATTCTGCATGCATTTGTCCAGCGCTGTCGACTGTGGCCCCGAGGTGCACCATATTGTCTTTTACACGTATTTCTTCCCCGCGAGGCGTAACTAAGTCCATCTTGTCGTTTGGGTGCGTAACTCGAAGCTTATCCCCGTGCCGCTCCCTGCCAACTCGCCCACCAGCTGTTGCGACCGCAGTCAATAAATGTTGGACATCTTGCTGGTGTCTGCCATAAATAAAAGCATCGTCTGCGTGCAAAATATCTGATGAGTTACTAGTTTTAAGCGACATTGTTGACTGTTTGCTAAGGGGCCCAACCGCATCGTGCATCAGCACTGTCATCACCATGATGAACAACAGCGGTGACAAAGGGCACCCCTGTGCGATGCCAGAATTCTGCGGCCACTCTCTTGACTTCTGCCCACCATCTGCGACGCAGAATTTCGGGCTAGTAGATCTGTTATTGACAATTGCCAAGAGACGCGTTGGAATGCCAAGCCTTCCAAGGGCTGTTAGCATTCCCGCCGCGTCTATTTCATCAAATGCCTTCTTCCAACCCAGCGCGACGAATGTTTCGTCGCACCGCGCGTGTCGCATCTGCTGTGCCGCGCCCCCTGCAGAGGCCAAATTGCGTTGCGTCGAGCCGCCCTCCAGCGCCGGCGCGTCGCCGTCGCCGCAAGTGTAAACTTGCCGCTATTTTAAGCGCCACGCGAAGTAAGCTGAATGGTCTGTGCTTGTCGCAGATGTGCACGGACTCTTTGTTCTCCATAAGTTGTGCTTACCAACGAGCGCCGCCAAGGTGGAGGAACGGCTTCTTCGGACCGACATGCGATGCGCAATTTCGCGAGCCATTATGCATCTCAGGGCGTTTGGGCCACTGCTTTTTCCAATCTGCTGCTGAAATGTCGTCCGCTCCAGCTGCCTGGCTCCGTTCGAACTTTTGGTCCACTTCCCCAACCTCTTGCGATGCGAATGCAACGTTGGAAACTGGCGATGTAGGCGCCAGCAGGTCTGTCGGTAGTAGTTGTGCTGGTCGTGCTCTCCACTGTACTTTTTCCAAATAATCCGCCATCCTGCCCGCCCGTTCGGAGCTCTCCACCAATTCCCCCGCTAAATTTTTGCAGGCGTCCTTGTTTGCGTGGGCGTGCTCGGCGACGATCGCGCGCGGCGCCCCAAAGCCCTTTCCCAATGCACTTTTCAATCCAGGATGTCTTGACATGTTTGCATGATCATCGCACCTGTTTGAATGCACGTTTCCCCTCTTGAATGTTGTTCGCTGGTCGGGCCTTGCTCCTTTGACCTATCAAATCCAATGCCCGTCGACTAATCCACGGCTTCTTCTTTTCCGCTGAAGTTGATGGGAGTGCAGCGGCAGCAGTTTCAGCCGCCTGCGCCCCTACTTCCATGTATGTTCTACCGTTGCTGGCGCCAGTCAAACCCCCCCCGCTATTTCCAGCAACCTTTCTGCGTGTAGTAATCGCAACCTGTCCTGGAGAGCTTCGCGCGCGACGCCGGCGCGTTGTTGTTCGCGAGGCACTTCCATTTTGCGCGCCGAGGTGCAGGCGACCAGGTAATGGTCTGTGGCCAATGGTATTTGTCGGTTTCTCTGTATATATTGCATTTGTGGTAAAGCAGCGCCATCCCAAATAAGCATGTCGGGTATGTTTGTATCGGATTTCCGTGATCTCCCCCATGAAACTCGCGCCATGCTCGGATCTGAAGTGGCCGGCTGAAGAAAGAGCGCGCCATCTTCATATCGAGGCCGTCGCAGCATTCGATCGACAAATCGCGGTTCGGAGTGCCCACTGCGCGCGCTGCTTCTCTGCCCCAGTAGCAACTCCTAATGTTGTTTTCTGCCCCACTGCGTGCCCGCCCCGCTCGTGCATTCAAGTATCCGAAGATTTGTTTTTCTCCCAGCGTTGGCATCACATTTTCTGCGTTCCATATCAAGACCGGACTATAATTGCAGCTTCTCCGGGGCGGGCTGGGGATTCGGGGGGGCGCGATCACAGAATGCGCAAAGCGCACCTTCCAGAATCTTGAGTTTGACCCATGCTATCTTGTCTGATGCGTGCTCATGCGATCGCCAGCGCTCCAGGATGATTCTGATATGATGAACCCGGCTCCAATGTAAGATTGGACCCCCTTCTGCGCCTGATAACAATAACATGCTCATTGAAATCGCGAACTTCTGCTTACTTCTGTCGCGCCTCTTGCAATCATGATAAATGTATGTCGTGATGTCCCATTTGCGTTGTTTTTTCCCGCTCTTTTCTGGTCGGTTAACCCTTCGACGCTCCACGCTGCAATTTTCAATGCTGAGTTCGGGATTTTCGAGACGCCGCTGTTCCCCGAATGTGAAACTATGCTTATGCGTCTTTGGCGTCATCACTGCGCGGCTCCATCTGGTGAGATGGCCGCGCTTTTCTCCAATCTCTCCGCGATATGTTGTTGCGCCTTTTTCCATCCTGGAGCGCTTTGATGGTCGGTCGCCCCGTGCCCCCCGCGTTGCGCCCAGCCAGTCTAGTCTGAGCCACCAAGTCCCCGCTGTTGTTCTCAATGTCGGTTTGCCTTCCTCCAGCTTTGAGCGCATCGGCGCCCCCGTCCACCTTCAAAAACTTCTTCTCGAACCCCGGGGCGCCAATGTATGGCGTGATATTTTAAGATCATGACGCAACGGCCCGCTTCTCGATGGGGGCGTCTGCGTTGCGCCAGACCCGGCGAGATCCTTCTTTTGGATCATGTTTCCCACGCGCGTCCTGGATAACTGGCAGATCATGTTGGGATAGTGCATGGGTCGGGAACCCTATGAACAGCGTGCCTTTCAAGTCAAATTCCAGAGGTCCTTTCCTATATGTTTTTTGAAGGACTTGGGCCACGAGCGCCCTCTAACACTTTACCCATCCAGTTTCGGCGTCTGCAATGGTGTTGCGAGGGGGAACTCCAACTCGAAGTGTCGATGTCGCGTGTGGCCCAATAGCCGAAGGGGTCCCGATAGACCTTGCTGTAGTCGTTAATATGAAAGATTCCATTTCTGTTCGGGGCTCCTCGAGGCGTATGTCGATGTCTGCTGGCGTACAAAATGAACACATTTCGTCCTGTATTGTTTCAGTGTCGTCCTCGCTGTTCGCGATGCGGATGTTCAGCTCCTGCATCTCGGCATCCATTCTTTGCTTGAGCTCCCTGAAATCATGCCCCAACGCCCGGGGCACTTTTATGAAGTATTCCCAGAACGTGGCACTCCTAGCCCCCGTCGTGACTGGCACCTCTGGGCGAAATATCTGCGCGGGTAGGAATCGAACACCTGGCAAAATGTCGTCGTCAATGGTGGCAGAATCAAGAAAGCGCGGTTGGATGCCCGCTGCCATCCCGACGCTTTGCTGCAAACAACTTTCGATCCGCGCCTCCTCGCGGCGCCCGGCAGCAAATTCGGGGGTGGAAATATCTTTCGCAAACGGGCTGATAATGGAATTCGCATGCGAGTTCAAGTAAGAGAAATCGGGCATGTATTGGGAACGCCTGGATGCCTGATTCTCGGTGCCTTGGGCCGCCGTCTGGGGCGTGAAATTCATTGGCGGGGTCAAGGGCGATCGAACTAAATGGCTCAATGTGCCGAGCAACTTCGAGCAAACATCGTCGAGGGGGCGCGGGGCGAAAGAGCAGGGGGCGCGGGCGCCAAGAGTCAAGGGCGCGGCGGATTGGAAAATCCGGGGTGGAGCATCTCGACCCGCCCGGAATTGGGCGGCTCGAACAGTCCCGGGCACGGCGTCTCGAACCATCCGGGGCAAGGCGGTTCGACCCACCCAGGGTGAGAGACTTCAAAAAGTGTGAGACTGCGCCCCAGCTGAGACGAGAACGTCGCTCGGTGAGACGCCCGTGGAACGACGAATCAGAACGAAGACCTAGCAGTCTGGATCGACGCGGAGGGGGTCGCGCGCCACTCGCGAAGTGGGGGGCGGCAGACGAAGCAAGAGGATGAAGGGGCAAAAAGAATTGCGAATGAAATTGCGCGCGCCCTCGCGCGCCGCAAATTGCCAAATTTGCAAGAGGCGCGCATGATCGCCCGAGCAAGTCTCTGAATTCACGGAAAACAAAAAGATCCGCCAGTGGAAAAAGCGCCGTGGTCAAACTTGACATTTATCCAGGCGCTACTGCTTCGGGCTTGCTTGCCGCTGCCCTCGAGGCGCCGTCGGGCATCGCGCTCGCTCTCGTCTGGGCGGGCTCTAAAATCGCTCTGGCGCAAGATGCCGCGGGGGATTCGCCCTTGCCCCCCGCAGAAGACAGCGAGAAGACAGCGCATCCTGCTCGCAGACTAATTGCGCAGACAGAAGCTGCAGACAGGGAGCGCGCGTTCCTAGGATCTCTGTAGACGCGTCCAATGTGGGCGGGCTTTGCGGTTCCATCCTGGCCGACGATGCCCCCGATGTCCGGGGCTCGGTCGGACAGGGGCTCCGTCTGGAACCCAGTGGGCGCGACCTGGAAATTTGCAATACCATTGGAGCTCACGGGCGCAATGTGCTGCTTTGACGTCGCATTCGATGAAGCGCCAAACCCGGCGCCGCGATATTCGAAGGCCAGCGAGCGACTCCAGAAGTCGGCCATCTCGTTCTTCGAGGGGCCCACCGCGGCGGCGATCTCGGTCTCCATCTCGGCCAGGAAAGATTCGACGCCACTCTCTGTCGCCGTCTCACTCTGCAAAGACATGCTCCTCATGGTGAAACTTAACTTCTCGTCTGCTGACGCCGACTCTGGAGAGGAACGCCGGCCTGGGCAAATGCCCGCGGGGGGGCGGAACCCGTTCCCGCGCCCGCGGGGGCAAGAGTCGCTCCCAGCGTCTGGGGGGCGCCAGACGCGCCGCCGGAACTGCCGCCCGATGGGGCCGGCTCTGGGCGCCGCGTGCGCGCCGCCCGCGGGGCCGCATCGTGCGCCGCCAGAGGTGGGGGCGCCCGCCGAAGCAATGCTCAGCTCTGCCGCGCCGCTTGACGCACCCGGAACGGCGGGGGCAGGTGCAAGAGGCGCGTTATCGCGAACCTCCCCAGTGCGCCGGAGCTTCAAATGGACGCCGGTGACAACGTCTGCTTGACCTTCTCCGCGTCGATGCGAAACCAGGCTCTTTGCTCGCCCGGTGGTTTCTCGAAGGGCGGCTTCTGAGCGCCTGAGCAATGAGCGGCCATCGCGAGAGAGTGACATAATCGAAGTCTGAGGGTGCATCGAGTGAATGCTCCGCCAAGGGCTCACCAAAATGCTCGTGCAACTCTCGGGTGGGCGCGAAGTGCGAGGTCTCTGCGTGCCCCCTGATCTTCCGACATGTAATAATCGGGCATGCGCGTATACATGCGCATTTAGATGCATTGAAGTTCTTTGCGTGTGTCGGACATGCTACAATATAACAGCCCGTGCGCAAATTCTCGCACCTGTTGTATTCTACCGCGCGAGTGCCGACGCAACGGCAGATCGCGCCCGCGTGCCAGTCGGGGCCCAGATCCGGAATAATAACCGGAGCGCGTGTCTTTGTTTTCGGCGATGATGGGCATTATAAAGGGAAGGGGGTGGGGCCAGGGCGGGGTGCAATGTGGCGCCCCCCCCCCGCCGCGCGCGCGGCGGCTGCGCCTGGGGCGCGCTGGGGTGGAGGGGGGGTGGGGTGGGGTGGGGGGGCGCTGCGTTAAATGGGTGGGTGGGTGGGCGGGCGCGGTGGCGGCGGTGGCGGCGGCGGCGGGGGGGGGGGGGGCGGGGGCCGCGATGCCCATTGCGCCCCGAGCAAGAAAGAAACGCGCCCAAGCGGAATTTACATTGCAGCGCGCGCAATAACCGAACCAATGCTGTAAACGCCTGCATCGTCTAAGCCATATATAATGCGACAACAATCGAAACCGCCCCGGGAGATGGTAACCATGCTTTTGCCAGAAAATGTCGGAGCTCCTTGACCGAGCTGTTCCCTGAGAAGCCGGAACCCAACAAAAACAATTCGGGCGGGTAAGAACGCGCGTCAGAGAAATTAAAGCTGGAATCGGGGCAAGAGCTGGAATCGCACTGGAGGAAACTGAAGTCGGAATGATCGGAATTGGGTTCGAAGACGTGATAAATGGCCAGACAGGGAAGAACGCGATGGCACGCCGTGCTTGAACATCAACGGCGACTCAAAGGTTGGCGGGATCGTCGTCGGTAGGCAACCAAGAAGATGCCCTTGTGGTAGGCGCGGGGTCCGGTGTATTTCTACGGGTAGCTGCCCAAGCGTCTTTGGTGGACGCCCGAGTCGTGGAAGGTTCTTTTGGTCCGTGCGGCCTGCTCCGCTGCCAAAGCACCGCCCGGCTAAGCTGGATGGGCTCGCGCCTGCGGCGTCGGGAGAATTTCCGGGTTGCATAGTCATTTCTAATTGCTGGAACGGATGAGCCCGCTTCCGAAAACGCTTTTGTAACTGAACGGCTCTGGTTGATATTGAAGCGCTTTTTCGGTCACCCAAAGGAGTGCTCATTACTGAAACGGTTGCTGTTCTATCTTGATCATGCGTATTACGGCGTCTCTGTTATATCCGTTCTGTGGTGTTCGTATCAGGAGACCAAACGACTTGTGAGGGAACAGGCGGTGGCAAATCCAAGGGGCCTGGGCATGTTGGGATCGACGGACTTACCGCCGCAACAATGACCTACGCAAGCACTTCAACGCGCATATCCGCACCCGTATCCGGCTCCATCACCAGCTCCGGCGGCAACTTCAAGATCCTCGGTTTCGACTGGGGCTCCTGAACCACGCGCGCTTCTTGTCGCGACGAGGCCGCGAGCGAAGGGCCCAACTTAGCCCGCCGGAGTTGAGCGCGCAAGTATACATGCGCGGAAGGGGAGGGGCCAACGTGCGCCTAGCGCGTTCGAGCGGGGCGCGCATTTTCACGTGTCCACGGCCCCAATCGAAATGTGTGCACGGAGTGGCTGGCCCCAGCATGCGCCTGGCGCGCGCGCGCGCGCGGGGCGCGCGCTTCCACTTGACCGCGGCCCCCGCAAGGGGGGGGGGGCCATGTGGGCGCGGGGAGGGCCTAACGTGCGTCTCGCGCGCGCGCGGGGCGCGTGTTCTCGCGCGCCTACGGTCTCCGGCGAAAGACCCAACTTGGGCGCGCCGGATTCTTTGCAAGTGAAAATGCGCGCGTGGAGGGGGGTGGGCCACTGGCGCTTGCGCGAAAGGCGCGTGTTTTCACGTGTCGACGGCCCCTGGGATGGGCCCGTCCTGGGCGCGGGGGGGGGGTCTACCATGCGCCCGGCGCGTTCGCGCGGGGCGCGCTCGCGTGTCCGCGGCACCCGGGGGGAACTTCAACTTGCGCGCGCGCGCGGAGCGCGCGCATTCGCGCGCGCGCGGCCCCCAGGGTGGGCTTTCCTGGAACGAGTGGCTGAGGTCCTCAGCAGCAGCGCCCGCCCTCAGCAGCAACAGCGAGTGGCTGGTGCCACTGTGGCTGGCCCGCGGCGGCCGCTTGTGGGGCCTCTGTCGCTTCGCTTGCTGTGGTGGGTCGGCGGTAGTGGGCGAAAAAAGGGGGCGCTCGTGCTGGGGGCGCCTTGTCTCGCCAAGAAAATGCCGGGGCATCCCCGTCGCGCCTGGCCAGGTCGGCGCCGCGCAGGGCCGCTCGAGATCCCAGGAATGACTCGCGCGCCGCCCTCAGGTTGTCGGATCTGCTGGGGAGGGGGGGGGGGCAAGCTATGTGCGCTCGCGTCGTATCTGACGTCCTACCCCTCCCCCCCGCCCCTTGCCATGGCGCTGATTTTCTCTATCCGCGGACGCGTGTCGTAGCGGACCTGTGTGCTCCGCGCGCGCGTGCGTAGTGGTGGTGGTGGTGCGCGTGCGTGCGTGCGTGTGTGCGTGTGGTGTGCGTGGTGTGTGTGTGTAGTGTGTGTGTGTGATGTGGTGTGCGCGCGCGTGTGATGTGGTGTGACGCGGTGTACCGTGGTGGTGGTGGGTGGGGTAGTGGGGTGGTGGTGGCGGTGCGCGTGCGTGCGTGCGTGCGTGCGTTGGCGGGCGGAAGTGGCGGCGGGCGCAGCGGGGCGCGGCGCGGTGGTGGCGGGCGGGCGGGCGCGCGAGAAAGAGGCCCGCGCTGGGGCGGGAACGCCATCCTGAACGACGGAGGCAAAACACCGATCCGAAAATGAGACCCACGCTGCAGCGGGGGCGCGATTCGGAACGAGCGGGGCCCGAAAATGAAGCCGGCGCCTCAGCGAGAGCAACATTTTGGAACACATGCAGGCGAAAACCCAACTCCCGGGAATCCCGTGCGTAAAAAACAATGCGCTGGGGGGGGCGAACGCTCCCAGCGCGTCATCAGGGGAAGAGGGGGAGTAGCATTCATATTGAATAATTGTGGATGGGGGGGGGGGGGGGGGGAGAGGAGGAGGAGGAAGAGGTGGGGGGGGGAGGAGGAAGGGGAGAAGGGGCGAACGAACCCTGGAGGGGGCGATTCAACGTCTAGCGGCCAGCGCCTGCGCCGGCTGCGTCAAGTGGCGCACGGGGCGACACAGGCGGCGCGCATTCTGCGTAGTTTACGTTTCGGGGCGGAGGAGACGAACGGTCGGGCGGCCGGAAGAGAGGAACACGCGTGGGCGAGCGGGGCGGCGGGCGGTCGGGAGGAGAGAAAGGCTGACCAGCGGCAGGCGACGGGCCCGCCCTACTGCCCCTGCGCGGCGACGCGCGGCGGCGCGCGCTTCACTCAGGAGTTTGTGCATCGAGGCCTCGAACGCGCGTGCGTCGCTGTGGGGGGCCTGGAAACTTTTGTATGTGTGGCGTGTGCGGTAGGCGACGGCCAGGCGGACCATCGCGTTGGAGACGCGGTTCTCGTTGTTGGGGCCGACGTTGCGGCGACTCTCGCGCGTCCCGAGGCGGGCCAGTGCGCAGTTCGAAGGGTGGCCCCTGGGACAGGCTAATGCATGCCGCATCCTGGGGCATATGACGCAGTGCGAGATGCTATCCGTAGCGTAGTTTGCGTTGAGCCCGTGTATGCGCGGGCGGCGATCAGGTTGCGCATGGGCACGACGTGAAGTTGACCAGAAGCCAGCCAGAGTCTTCAATGTAGGCCGGAATCGTGATGGTGGCACGCGGGCGATCACTGCCCCTGTGCGCCGCCGTCAGGTCTTGGCACTATTCGGGAGCTGGTGCAATGCGGTCAAGTCATTGAAAGAGCCAGCGTCAGGATGTAGATGTTCGTTGATCTCCTCGGTGCATGCGTTGTCGGAGGGATCAGAGACGAAGCCGGCCATGTGTATCCACTGGCGGCGAAGGCGATGTTCTTCGGCGGCTAGGTTGAACGCTGCTTGTATGTCATTTGACCGCGGTGTCCTCGTCATGTATATCGCTCTACCATAGCGGTTGGCGTCTGAGTCGTGCGAGGACTGTCGGCATATGTTGCGGGCGCGTCGGCGGATATCTTCTTCCGATGCAGCAGTGTTTAGGATGCGGGAACTCCAGCGGCGAGGATGACGGAGCACATATTGTTCGCGCCAGTCTATCCAATCGACGTCGCGACGTAGTGCGTGGTCCCAATTGTCGGTGTACAGGTCGGGTAGCCAATCCGCAGCCCAATGCGCGAATATTCCAGCAAGAACATGTAGTTCACGGGCAGCAGCGACATGGCCATCATGGTTCTCATCAAGTGTGGGAGCGAGAGAAAAGGTGGTAGGAGTCGATGTCGGCGGAAAAGAAAACAAAAACGTAGAGCTCAGTCCTGATCGGGTAGCAGGGCTGATTAATTGGTGTTCATCTCCAGCTGTGGAATCATGCCCGCCGGTGGCCATGGGGACGTACGGGAACCCGGATTTCAGCCTTTTCACGATGGCGATGTCGAAGTTGTCCTCGTAAGGATGAGTCTGAAGGGTGGTCAGGTACTTCGATTGAGGTGCGCTGTGTCGAGGTGCGCCCATCGCGGGCGCAAGAACGGGGCGACGTCTCGGCGAGAGCGCCGTGGCCGCAGCATTGCGATGAGCACCCAGAAGTTGTTGTCGCGCTGAGACTGCTTTCTTCATTCTTTTTAGGGCCATGAATATGGGGCCCTTGCCTGTAGGGAAACAATGTCGGTTTCGCAGCTTGGAGATGTTGGGCAATCGAGAAGGGCGCGGCCCAACAGTCGGCCGACCAGTGTCCCTTCGCCGAGGCGACGATGGGGAGGTTCTCCATGGCGGACTCGCTGAGCATGTCTATCAGTGGGGGCCAGCACTTGATGGTGGTGGTAGCAGCTCTCCACAGCGTCGCACTCAGCAGTGCTTCTGCGCCCGTGGGGATGTCAGCTCCAGCCCAATTCTTCAAACCCTATGTGTCCACCTTTGTGACGGCCGATGGCGGAGAGCGGATAATCTTGTGGAGGACATGGATCTCGCGGCGGAGAATCAGTTCAGGTGCAGGGATGAGCTGGCCGACAGAGGATAGCGTCGTCAGCGCGGAGGAATTGTATGACTTGATGTTCTGCTGGGCCGGTGCGTGAGATTTGCCAAGGATCTGGGGGCGCTAAAGCCACTTGGCGGCAGGGCCAGTCCATTGCGTACGCTCGTCAGCTCCAGGTCCCCTGTAGACGCCGATGGTACTTGGCGGAAGATTCGATCTTGAAGAGGGCCCAGTCAGCGTGTATGTGAGCGAGAGTGTCTTCGATGCTGTCGATCAGGTCAGAAGAGGCGATGGTCTAGACGGGGGCCAGGGCGCACTTGCGTGGTTGAAGGTGAAGGCCAGCATATTGAGCAATAGCACAGGGATGAGGTCGCAGTCCTTCAGTGTCGCGTAGACAGGCAAGAATGCATCCAAGATCATCCGCACATGCCGTGGCAATGCCCCTTTGGGCTGTCTTGAAGAAGTCGCTGATGCCGATCAGTGGAGGGTCGAAAGTCACTGCCCAGATAGTGCCGCTGAGAGGGCACCCTTGCGCTACCCCACTAGAGGCGAGGAAAAGCGGTCGGCGCGTGCCCCCCATGTCGAGTAGACCGATCGGCATGTAGTACCATGCCTGAAGCAGGGTGAATATGCGGCCGTGTATACCCCATCTCTGTAGGACGCTCCACATCCAGGTATGCGTGAGGCTCGGGAAGGCGGCCGCTATGTCCATGCTCAGAAAGCATGGTTGAAGATCTTGGGCATCAGGGCGGGTGCTGCACCTGCGACTGCACGTGCCAACCTCGACAATGTTGTCCAAGAGCTGTCGTCCAGGTACAGAGCCTCGCTGGATGGACGAGGCGTTTTTCATCGGCGGCTTGAGCTTTCTGTTCGTGGTGGAAACAATGATCTTCACGTCGGTGTTCTTCGTGGCGAGGGGGCGCAACTGTCCGGGCTCTCGAGTGCGCTCTGATTGCCCAGCAGGTTCATCTCCTTTCGGTAACATTGCCATCGTAACGTGGTTGAGCGTGTGCGGGATAGCGAGGCCTTTGGGCAGATGAGTGGCGAGATCGGCTAGGATGGAAAAACTGTTGGGAGTGGCGGGCCAGGCGCGATGAGGTAGGCCATCAGGTCCAAGTGCAGAATCAGAGGCGTTCTCCGCTGCCAGAAAGAGGTCATGCTCGTCGGGGGTCGCGGTGTCGAAGGTCGGCATGCGAGGGGGGGGGGGGGGGGGCGAGTCAGGGTGGGAGTTCATGGCGTTGGTGTCTACGGGCTTGTCGGTGAAGATCGGCATCCAGCGAGCTTGAATGGCGGAGTGCACGTCCATTTGGTCCTTGGGCAGCGCTCTGGGCGTGCCGCGGGGCACTCGGATGCCAGCAAGCACCGGGCGCTTGGAGAAGGGCTTCCACAGTTCTCCTTTCCCACGCTCAGCGTTGACTCGTTTCCGCCATCTGTCGCCTCGAAGCTGCCGTTGTTCTTGAAAAGCTCGGCGGGCGGCGGCAGCAGCTTGAGCGCGTCGCTCATCGGAGGCCGCGGCACGGTAGTTGGCGGCGTCAGTCGCGAAGAGCGCAGGGACCTTCAGCGCAATGACAGAGTAGTGTTGCGGGGGTGCTGGGGTGGCGTTCATCTGGAGGTACTCCGCGCCAAGTTTCGATTTGTCGATCAGGATGCGGGCGAGTAAGGCGTCTTGTTACCACGCCGCCCTGGCAATACTGCGCATGGTCATGGAGTTAACCTCCATGGAGATGGCGTTGTGGTCGGCCTTGAGATTGTCGGGGTGAAGACGCGCGAGTGCGTCGCGAGCTTGGGATGCAGCGCTAACCGCGTTCTCCTTGAGGGCTTTCCACTCGCCGATCGGGGAAGGATTGTCGTAATCTGTTTCCAGGGGCAGGTGCTCGATGGCGCCCGCGAAGGGCTTGCATTGGAAAAGAAAAGCAAGGGTGCCTCGCTCAGCGTGTGCGCGTTGTGCACGATGTCGGTTTCGTACCTGTGCGAGCTTGTTGTCGCTGGCTGGGCTGCCGAAGCGTTCCAGAAGGGAGTCATCAATAACCATAGTGGTCTCGATCAACGGAATGGCGGGGGCGGCGAACGACGCGAAGAAACGGCCAATGCAAGGTTCAGTAGAGTTCGCTGCGCAGCGATGAACAGTCGAAGTGGTGGTAATTTCGGTGGGCAAGCGGCAAGTCTGCTTCCGAAGAAGTAGGCTGGTATTTATGCCTCTCATTCGCATGAATGTCAATCGGCCGACTAAGACTGCGCGCTGGATGCCCAGCGATATTTATGTCCCGAAGAATGAAAAACAGCGCGTGGTCGGGGTCGGCGAGCGCCTCGTTGTTCGCGGATAAGCAAGCGTGCTTGATGGCAGCTCGGTCAGCGGCGGAGGGGTCGTGGTTGTGGCTGTTCATATATATATATATATATTTATGAGCGTGCTGCTTCGTGACATCGAAGAGCAGCACGGCCAGGGACAATCGGAGAAACATGTCTGTCGGGCCTGGCTGTCTGGTCAGTGAGCCAGGCTTGGCTTGGGGCAGTACTTGGGGGCGAGAATGGCAGTGCCACCCGCGGCGAGGTTGCCAGGGGTGGAGCTGCGGTGCGCCTGGTATCTGACCGCCGTGGAGTTGGCCATTTGAAGCAATGGGGCCATCGTCCCATGCGTCTCCTGCAGAGCGACGATGGGGAACTTCTTCAGGTACTGGATCAGGATATTCCGCTTGATGTCCCTTCTGCGCGGGTCGGTATGCAGGGGCGCCTGCGCATTCCAACTGACAATGAAGGAGTCCGTCTTCGAATATGCGTGCACGCGCGGCGTCCAGCGCGTGCTGAAACCACGATGCTGCTTCCAGTGCGTTGCCAGGGGAGTTGACGAGAGCTGTGCCCAGGTCATCGCGGCGTTGTTCCGAGACTCCAAGTCGAACAGCTGCGTCAGACCATTGGACTCTCGTCGGCTCTGAAGGAGAGTCGCCCACATAGATGCGGACGACTGGTTCGTTGCCGGCTGCGAGGAAGGCGTCGGTCATGTGCGTGCGGATGTCGGGCGCGGGAAAGGCAGAGGCAGTGAGTTTGGCGAGGCGCTTGTGTTGTACTTCTTGTCGTGCCAGCTTGGGGCCTTTGTCTGCGCTGGCGAAGAGGTCGTGTTCGACGCTGCCATTGGAGATGGCAAACTTCCGCCGGCCTTGTCCGATTCGAAGGTGGTTGTGAAGAGCTTGTGCGCGTGGCCGAACGACGGTGTCGTCTCTCGTGAGAGTGATGGGTGCGCGCTTGCCAGGGGCCGCGTTCTTGAAGCGCACGTTTGCCAAGTCCATTCCAGCAGCTTCGAACCGCGGGGCGAAAACTTGTTGAAGTTGATTCTTGGTTATGTCAACCGTAGAGCCGCGCCACCATGTGCCGATATGGCCAGGTCGATTCCAGTCTCCAATGCTGGCGATGTCAAGGCTGGGAATCTTGGCTTCGGCGATGGCGAGCGTGCGTTTGATCTCTCCGGCAGATTGGTTGAGCGTGTGACGTGCGTCTTCAGCGTTGGCCACCCTGTGTTTGAGCTCCGCAATGTCATTGTCACAGGCGTCTGGTCTGGCTGCGACAGCGCCTGCAACTCCTTGGACTTGGGCGAGGACTGCAGCTTGAGCATCGGCCGTAACTCTCTCGGCAGTAGCTTGGAACTTGGCTGAGGCGGCGGCGACATGGGCGGTGAAGAGCTGCTCCAACTCGGCTTTGATGTAGTCCAATTTTTTTCTTGCCAGTAGCTGCTTCATGCCGAGGATCTCTGCCGCCGCGAGGGGAACAGTCTCTGTCGTGCTCAAGCATGTGGGCAGACCTTCTTCTTACATTTCACCAGACGAGCTGATGCGGAGAGAGGCCGCGGCACCTCGGGAATATTCCGCGTGGATATGTAAGAGGAGGATCCATAAGAAACTCCAGAGCTGGCCGCGGACTAGCGGTATCCAGGGATAGCCTGCTGGCGCTGTGCCAGCCAACATTGGGATCTTGAGCCAAAATGGCTACGGAGGAGGAGGAGCAGGAGCAGAAACGGGTGTCGGTCTTTTTGGCCTCTATGCCTGGCACTGCGCTGGCTTGTTCCCGGGCGAAGCCGCATCTGTATGTTTGAAGACAAGGAACAAAGGAATGCCCACTCTAACAATATCCTGCACATGTGTCTTAAGTCGCGGTCCCTCAATAACAGAAAGCTGCTCATACGCCACATTTCCGTCGATTCAATTAGCCACTTGGGCCTTCCCTTGCATATTCTTGACAAACGACCTGCAACACACGCTCAACAATAACGACGAATGGTCAGCCCGCGTAATCCGCTTCACTGTTGCGGACATACCGTACGATTCATCATGAACCCCGCTCAAAACAGAAGGAACGAATCCAATTATCAGCCACATCGTTATAGTAGCTATAGCCAGACCTCAAACAGTCACAAAGCGGATCTACCAGGCAACGCACATCGTAAAGCTACATAATTCCAAAATAAGGGAATTGACAATTATTCCTTCGAAACAAATACCTTCGACATGCGTGGCCAAAGCCGCCATCTATCTCTTTTCGAACATTCGGTGAACAACTGTGTTTGCAACTGCCGACGCCGTGGTCGGTAATTGCCGGAATCGTTGCCAGGGAATTGCCAGAGCCATGGTCGATGGTTACCGGAACCGTTGATACTGGTTGTCTTCCTCATTCTCCTGATCCTCCTCCTCCTCCTCCGCCTCCTCCTCCCAAGAGATCAAACATCGTGGCCTAATAACATCAATGTTGTGAAACAAATCGCCCAAAACTGTCGACCCAATCGTGCCGCTCGATTTTCTCGAGCCAGGCCGATCCGTGAGGGCCCGGGGGCCGAGACGAAGCAAACACTCCCGTTGTGCTTCCCAGCCCTCCTGCGGAGCTGGGTTCCGCAACGTCCCGCGTCTCCTCCTTCCTCCTCGTCCCCTCCGTCCGTTTCGCCACACTCCTCACACGCTTCGTGGCACCATGGGAAACTTCAGCAGCAGCCCCAGTGGGGGTGTTCGCGTGCTGCACAGCGCATTCGCCACACCCCTCGCAAATTTCGTGGGCCCATCTTTAGAGATCTCCGCCGACGGCACCAGCGTCGATGTTCGCTTGCAACTTCACCCATTTCGGCACATCACTCACGTGTGCCGTAGCCTCATTGGGAGCCCTACCGAAGGCCTCAGCGTCGGTGTCTGAATGTCGCCAAGCACATTTCGGAACACCCTTCACACGCCTCATGGCCCGTAGGCATCTCTGTTCACCTCTTACTTGAATCGCGCACCATGCTCAACTCACCTCTGGGCGCCCGATCCGCCGCCCCGTCCGCGATGCCCCAAGCTCCGTCCCTATCGCGGTGCGCACCGTATAAAATAGTCATATCCTGCGTTTCTCGCAGCTGCATCGGATTTGGGTCCTTGGCCAGGCCTTTTTTCCAGACGCCCGGATACGAGAGGTATCCGAAGGCCCCTACAGGTCTCGAGACGCCCGCGGAGGTCTGCTGAGATCCCCCAGATGCCTCCAGACGTAGCCTAACAGGGCCTTTGCAAGCGCCAGGACGCCTGCAACTGCAAAGCCAAGCGCACGCGACCTGAAGCCTCGAACCTTCACCTGCCTCCGCCTCCTCCTCCTCCTCCTCCTCCTCAGCGTCTTCCTCCTCCTCCTCCTCCTCCTCCTCCTCCTCCTCCTCCTCCTCTTCCTCCCCCTCCTCCTCCCCCCCCCCCTCTATCTCCGCTCGTGTGGCTGCCCGGCGCGCGTGCTCGAGGGCTCCCCGCGTCCGCCCGCGCCGGCCCGGGGTGTCGGGCGGCGCCCTGGCGTCGGGCGCGCCCGCGGGCTCCGCGCGGGAGGGGTAAAAAGGGGGAGGGGAGGGACGACGAGGAGGGGAGCAGCAGGAGGAGGAGGAGGAGGAGGAAGAGGAGGAGGAAGAGGAGGAGGGGGAGGAGGAGTAGGAGGAGGAGCCGGAACCTTTGGCAACTGGTGAGTCCTCTGCTCTTGAGGCTGGGGCTCGAAACGCTTGTGTTGCGAGCTCGGTAGCTGCTGGTGGCGCTATCGGCATAGCAGGGGTCAGCCCACGGGCCCCCGGCTTCGTTGAACCCTGTGGGCCTGCTGCAGTTCGGTGCCGAACCCCATGAAACAAAACAGCATCTTGATGGAACGGCGGAAACTTACGGCACTCGGGCCCATCACCATTCTTCTCAGGGAAACGTTTAAGCTTGCTGGTTCGCCGCATATCCGGATACCGTCCAAAATGTTTGGAATCAGCGTGTCTTCCCCCGCCTCCGCTATTACACAATATGAATACTACTCTCCTCTCTCCCGGATGACGTCAGGAGGATATCCAGCCCTCCTCCGCGCACGGATTTTTTGCACACGAGGTTCTTACAATATGGTTTTTGCTTGGGTTTATTCGAAATGTGGGTCCCGCTGAAGCGCACCCCCATTTCTGCGCCTCTGGTTGTTCCAAGTCGTGCTCCCGCTGCAGCGCGGGCGTTTTCGGTCCTTCCAGAGAAGCCCCAAAATCGAACAAATGCCCCCCCGAAAAAACCATCGGAAGTGATTCCACAGTCGGTGTCGATTCGTTAATCGTTTGGGCCGCAGAAGCCCCCCCCCTACTTTGAGGTTTCAGGAAGTATCAAGCGAGAGCCCCTTTTCTGCTTTGAGAAGGCGGTGTTGGAAGCAGGGCCAGCGGGTGCTCTCCATCAGCCCCGCCTTGTGTGGAACTTTTCGGGGGGCCCGGGGAGCTAGACATGGAGCCGCGATCCCAGATCGGCCAAGACCTCTCGAAGACGATCCACTTACCCTCAAAGGAGCCCGGCGCCATGCAATGACATGCTGTGCTGTGTTGCGTTCTGCGCCGCTGTGCGATGCCATGCTTTGCGTTGCAATTCTTTGTGGTGCACTGCTTCGCTGCGCAATGCCACGCTATGCTATGGCATGCTGCGCTCTGCCGTGTTTTTCTACTCCATGCCATGCCAGTCTCTACCATGCATCGCGTACCCTCTCGCGATCATTGCCCTGCTCGACATTCGACTGTGCGGATAGATGGATCTCTACGCTATGGGATGAGCAGGAGGGGTAGGACGTCAGATACGACGCGAGCGCACTTAGCTTGCCGCTGCTCCCCCGTCCCCGCGGCGTCGCGCAAGGGCTCGGGTTCGTACTCGAGCGCGCGCTGTGCGCGCAAGCGTTGCACTGAACTTCTCTGTGTGCCTCAGAAACGATCTCCGAGGCCCGCGGTCTCCCCGCTGCAGGACATCGGCTCCAATCCGCTCCTCCGAAGGGCTCCCAATGGGCGGTCCTGGCCAAGTGCCAGGGGCCAAAGCAGTCCAGCAGGGGGGGCGGCCAGTGCGGACGGCGCCGGCCCGAGGCGATAGCCTCACTCTATACAAGACTCCATGTCAAGTCAGTGTCGCACCTGATCGTCGCGTCATTCTCTGCCGTCCGCGGGCCTGCCTGGCCCCCTGGCCAGATGAAGGCTACGCGTGGATGTGAAACCTGCGCCTGCACCGCGGTGCAGAGATGATGGCAACGAAATGCTGCCATAATGAAAACTCAGACATGTCCGCTCGCTGTCGTTGGCTCGGTCGGGCAAACCGTGCGCGGGCTCTTTCACTGCCGCGTCTGGCCATCTCTCGGAAGTCTGCTCGCTTTACTATCCCACGGCCTGCCTCGCTCGCATTGCTGCTCGATGCTGTCTCCCCGGTGCCGACGGGGGCGGGGCTCCGAAGATCTGCTCTGCCTTGCACTGCATGCGGGCGCGGCATGTCGCTGCCCTGAGGTCCTGCGCCGCGCAGCTGCCGAGCGTGATTGGCGTTTCGGCGCTGTCCTGGCGGATCGCGCTTATCTGTTCCTCCCACTTCTTCTGGCGCGGCGTGGCGCCCGTCGCCCATCTTCTACTGCGTGGCCTGCCCCAGCTCCGAGCGCGCCTTCTTCGCCCGAGCATGCGATGGAACGCCTGCGAAATCGCTCATCGGCAAAACCTCGATGAGATGGCCGAGCTCCTGAAGGCTCTTCTTCGCGTCATCCTCCACCCATCGCCAGAAAGAACTCCGCTCCCGTGTGGAGGTGCGGCAGCCCCGTGGCCTTGCTGCCCTTGGTCTTGACCTCCACCGCGTAGGTGGCTCCTCCCGCGGCCGCTGCGTTCGCTGACTCGCTGTCGCCCCTCGACCTGGAAGGGGCGCCACACGGGCTGCCTAGCGTCGTGCACATCATCTGCGCCGCATTCAATGTGGGCTTCTGCGTGGGCAGTGTCTCCTCTCGTGTGGCGCCCCCTCCTGCGCCGCGCGAGCTGCCGGTGACTTTTTGCTGGGCTCCGCGATGCTGCTTGGCTACTGGTGCGACCGCCCCCGACGCCGCTTCCATCGTCTCGCTGCGCGGCCTGGCGCCTTTGTCGGCGCCTGTCCTCCGCGCCGCCACTCGGGCCTGGAGCGCGACGAGTAATGAGTGGTAGGTGTTCGTAGTGCTCGGCGTCTTCGCGGCTACATTTTTGGTATGAAAAACATCACGCATAGACGCTCTGGTCGGGCAGCAAAGCGGTTCGGATCTGGGCGCGGTGAGCGCGCGCGTTAGACGCGGCGCTCTGCTCGCGAAACTCGTGCCGCACCACGGGCATGCGTTCGTGCTTGCTTGCTGTGAGCGCGCGTGATGTGTGCGGTTAGTGCCTCGATCGTCGTGGGTGACATGCAGCATGCTATGCCCTCTCCTCCCCTCCCGTTTCGTGCGTGCATGCGTGCTCATCTACGATGCTGCTGTTGCTGCTGTGGTTCTCGTCGTGCTAGTCTTCTGCGACGTCCGCGTGATTGGCCTCCTGCACCGTGGCCCCCAATCTCCTTGTCCGCTCCTCGTGTAAGTGGCCCCGTGTGGGGCCCGCGTGGACCTCTGCAGAACTTCGCCCGAACTGGGGGTCCTTGAACCCTTGCGATCCATTTTCTCGCGCTGCCCGGATCTGGTCGAAGCGGGGGCCGGCGTTGGCGAGCGCCTGGAAGTCGCCTTGGCGCTGGATTGCCCGCGGCGCCGAACGCCCGGCGGTCCCCCCTTCAGCGCTGGGGCGAGGGACCTCGTGAAAGCGTTCTATCTCCAGCGCGCCAAACACTGCTGTGAGTTCTTGCCGATGGTTGCTAGGTTCTCGCAATTTGTTACCGCCGTGTAAGTCTCTGCCCTCGTTATTCATTTATATTTATATATATATGTGTATATATATATATATATAACTCTTCTCCTAGGTTTGGGAACTCCCCCGACCCCCTGAATACCGCGGAGTGGCGACAGCCTCAGAAGACGACGTAGAGGGATGCCTGTCTCTGTACTGTTTTAACCACGATCGCTCGAATCAGAACGTTTTGCACCTGGTCGGATTTCTGGGCGCTCGCCCAGCAGGGAATCGAACAGACAGGCGAGCCGTATGCAATGCTCAAGAGCGCTCTGCTATATAAAGGGAGTGGCGGGCGGGCCACACAGCTACAGAACAAAGAAGGGATCGCACCGTTCTATCAAACTTCAGAAGAAACACGTGCTGGCACTGCTTATCTTCTCCTAGGTTTGGGAACTCCCCCGACCCCCTGAATACCGCGGAGTGGCGACAGCCTCAGAAGACGACGTAGAGGGATGCCTGTCTCTGTACTGTTTTAACCACGATCGCTCGAATCAGAACGTTTTGCACCTGGTCGTATTTCTGGGCGCTCGCCCAGCAGGAAATCGAACAGACAGGCGAGCCGTATGCAATACTCCAGAGCATAATGCAATCTGGTACTCTGGGTAGGGTGGGAGGGTCATACCAGCAACTTAGACATATTCTTGGTAAACAACGAAGCATTGCTGGCATCAACAGCTGCTGACATTCGGGAACACAACCTCCAGGGATAGGGCTCCGCGATTTTGGTCCAAAAAATCCCCTTCTCATTCTTGCCTTCCAGGGTTTGATGGGCTCGGTGAGTGCGGCAGCATATCCCATTAACTGATGTGCACTGGCGGACCACACGGGATAAATCAATATGCGTGGTCATCAAACGTGTTCTCTTCCTCCAAGGCTTACCGTCCATGCAAAAGTCTGTGTAATCTGAGCGCACATCCTCACGTGCGATCAGCTTCACAAATTGCGGAAGGTACCACAAAATAGAAGTGTGCGGATTCTCCAACGAGCATGGGACACGTCGGAGGCGACAACGCTCAAAAGCACGAGCTGAGAAGTCGGCAAGCTGGTTGCCAACCTTCACTTTGTCACTGTCGGCTGCGGATAGAAGGCCGTCAAGCCCTCGGGGGCGGTCTGAGCTGCGCAGAGCACCTGGGCCGTCACCACGGCCCCGGGCACGAGAAAAAGTACAACAAGGCGTGCCGAGGTGCACGGCCCAGATCACCCCTGAGTTGAGGAGTTGGAAAAACAACTTGACGAGGTGTGGATTCGTGGCGTCACTTTGGGGCCCATGAATCACATCGACTTCAATCGTCACGTACCCTCTCTTGCGCATTGCTGAAGACCACTTGCCTGAGCCTGAGAAGAACTCCACTGCCACTCGAGGTAGACGACGTTGTCCAGCACTCACGGCAGCTCTAAGGGATTCGAACGCTTCAAGAGGACATCTTCGATTTTCTTCCAGGCGTCGTCGCAGAAGGCCCGTGCCGCGACAGGCAGCGCGGCGATCTGCTCGTTGATGCGGTTCTGCTTGCCGTAGCGCCTGACGGAAGAGTCCGCCGACCAGCGGCCGCGAGCCTTGACCTCGGCTAGGCGGCGGATCCGCTGGGCCAGGTCGTAGCTCGGACCTGCGTGGCGGAGCTGGTGCGCCACTGGCGGCTTGGGAAGACCAAGCCGCTCGCCCGCCATCTTGAAGACCATGAGGAACGAGCGGCCGCCGAGGTCGCCCACCACCAGCTCGTCGAGGCGGGCCTCCCGCTTCGCCTTGGCATGCATTACCGACATCACCTGATTGAGGAAACTGAGATGGCCGTCTGCGTCGATCGATATGTTCTCGTCGAACTCCTCTGCCTTGGACTGGACGCCGTCCTCTCGAGGGTGCAACGTCAGACACCACCCGTCGGTCCCTCCTCGGCCTGCCCCGCAAGGCGGGGACCAATGCCTCCACTTCATGCGCATCAACTCCGACGGCCTGAGGTAGAGGTGGAAGGCCAGGAGGCTCCCGAAGGCGGCGAGGGTGAAGCCCAGCGAGCACAGCACCATTGCCAGGCCGAAGACCACCGTCGCTGGGATCGGCAGCCGAGAGGCCGCCGGAGAGAGCTTGCTGAAGCCCAGCAGCGCTCGGGCAGTCTCGGGCAAGGACTGGCCCCCCTGGCGACCAAACTGTGGGAACTTCCACCGGATAGCCGCCACTAGAGTGTTCGCTACGCCACTCAGCTCCCCCTCGAAGTAGAGGTCGTCGAGGTGGCCCTTCAGCTTCTGGTCCAGCGCCTTGGGCGTGCGGGCCAGCGCGTAGAGGTCCCTGATACTCTGATCCTTCACGAAGCGGTCGAGCGCTGCCTTGTACTGCTGCTGCACTGTCCGAGAGACACTCCCCTGCTCGAGGAAGGACCGGCCCACGGCCTGGAGACTCCTCCTCTCGAGAGCGTGCAGGGAGCGCCTGGCCTTCTTGCGCTCCTCCGCGTCGGGGTGCGACTTGCTGGTCTCGATGGCCGTCCTGCTGGGCTGTGCAGCGGCCGGGCGCTTCCGCGCTGGACGGCGGCGCCGCGCGGCGGATGTGGGAGGGTCTCGCACCAGGATCGGGCTCTCGAGCATGTGGGTCCTTGCCATCTCGCGAACGCTGCCACGCGGCGGCGAGGGCGTCGAGGGTGTTGGACCAGGGCTCGAGCTCCGACCTGTTCCTCGAGGGAGGATCGCCTGGGTTGAGCTCGGAGACGACCCACCTGAGATCCGCCGTAACATCAGCTCTGAGGGCCACTGCACAAAATTGCCGGACAGGTCGCACGAGGCCTGGAGCCGAGGTGCGGCCCTTGAGCAAAGCTAAAATAGAGACCATGCTGTCACTGATGATCCAGAATCTGTGAGACCTGTTCGAGACGGATTTTGTCAGATGCCGCATACACCAAACCAATGTGCGGCACTCCAGGGCGGTGATGTGTTCTCGGCGCTCCCATTTCTTACGATGTAGGATCCTCCAAGAGCCTCCCAAGAGCCCACGACTTTCGCCTTCCCCAGAGATCGGTGGGTTGGGCACGAGCCCCTCGTCGGCGAAGCTCAGCTCCAAGAACTCACCTGAAGGCAGCGCCGAGCCGAGAGCCTCCTCCAGCGCCCCCGTCCTGGCAGATCCCGAGGTCCCGTGATGACGCCAGCGCTCCGAGTACTGCGATAGGTCCCGAATCGTCCCCACGGAGAGGGACTTGTGAGCGACTCCTTTTCCCCACATCGAGGCGTCACATGCCAGGACCCTGGGACTGAAAGGCTTGGCCAGATCATGGACGAGGAGGGGTAACAAAGACTGGATCCAGCGGAGCTCCCTAACGACCGACGGCCAGAACGGAGCAGAGTCCTCGGGGTGCTTAGCCACGAAAGCGTAGACCGCGTTGAGGCAGCAAAGGGTTTCTCTTTTCACCAGCGCCATGGAGACAAAGTGTCCGACGAGCCGAGAAAGCTGACGTCCAGTCCCCTGGCGGCGCTCCAGTGCGTGAAAAAGTGCAAGCCATAGACGCCATACGCGGCGCCCCTTCGGCACAATACACCTATCACCTCGACGGAATTCCCAACCCAAGGCCTCGAGAACCTCTGGATCAAACCTCTTATCATGAACGATGAGACCCCTCTCCTCCATGATGTTGTTGATTTTTGTTTGGATGGACCTCCCCTTTTCCTCCTGGGTACTTATGGTAATGATGTTGTCCACGTAAGGTATAACCGCCCCTTCCTCCAACTTCGGAATGACCTCCCGATCCGTGATCAAGAAGTGGTGCTTATCTGGGATCGCCTCCTGGATCAACGAAGTGACGACGTACTGACAGACATTGACAGCGTGCGACCACCCCATAGGTACAGCCCTGAACCGCGGGTAAACATGAGTAGTAGGATCCACTGGGACCCCAGACACCTCCGAGATCTGCAAGTCCTTGGCACTGAGGGGCTCCATGGTGAAATACCTCCTAAGGGGGTCGGGGAGTTCCATAGTATAAAAAGCATCCTTCAAATCCGAGGAAAACGTGTGCAACAGACTTTCCCCCTGGAGCCTCAACCTCGAGAAAGCGTTAGCCGTGGGGAGGTCGGGAGACTCGGGGGCCTCAAAACTACAATTGGAAATCCGAGCGTCCAGGATGAGGCGTTGCTTCACCCCGTCCGACTTCCAAACCGCAAAGATCCCCGTTCGGACTCCATCCATTAAACTGAACTCGACGAGCCCCGCGGCCTGAAGGCGAGCCACGAGAGACTTGTACACCCTTTTAGAACGCAGACGTGGGTCACTGTACGGCCTAACTAGACCAGCTGCCTCACGATTTCTTTGCTGCAGCTCCTTAGGCAAAACTATATCACATGAAATCCTCTTGATGAGCCCAGCGCCGCGGACCCCCAAAAGGTCGCCCAGGGGCCGCGGCTGGAAACCAGGCTGTGGGAGGGACAGCTTGTCCACATCTAGAGGAGCCAGGTGGCGCGGAATCCCAGCGTAGTCTGAGGGTCAAGCCCCTCTGGTGGACGGCCCATGCGCCGCGCCCGAGAGGTTTAAAAAAATATGCTCAACAGGCGAAAGAAGCGAGGCGTGGCCCTCAGCCGGCTCAGGAAGGCCATCACCTCGCTCGAGCTCCGCGAGTGCACGACCCAGGGCAGCAACCTTCTCACCGACGTGCTCCCTTCTCCTGAAGCGTCGCTGGACAGCTCGGCACCCTCGAAGCTGCGAAGGCCCAAGAGCAGAGTCAGCCTCCTTCGCTGCCGCGTCACTGGCTGAAATGACGCGGCCCCCCTCCCGTGAAGCCGGCCAGGCGCGAGGGAAAGCCTGGCCAACGCTCATCATCATCCTCGCCGCCGCAAGGCGCGCTCCTCACGCGCCTTGCGGGATTGCTTGTCAATAGCACTCTGCCGTTCCAGCTCCTTCGACGTGTACGTGATCAGATCGGGAGCGATCATCAGGTTGCCCTGGCTCTGGTGGACTCCCAGCATGACCGTCTGCTCCTCCATGTCCACTCCCGTCTGGGAGCTGGCCGCGCCCTCCTGTCGGGTACGTTCGCGATGATAATACTCGATCAGCTGGGCGGAGCGCAGCAAGTGCTCCATCGATGCCAAGTTGACCAGGTCCAGCTGATCGTACTCCGCGCCTGTCTGCACGGCACGCAGCACAGCCTCGTGGAACGAGACACCGTAGTCGTCGCTGTTCAGCTTGGCGGTGGACTTCCACCACTCGTGGTGTGCCAGCGGCCCGTTCCTCCGTCGTAGGAAGTCCAGGCACCAGCGAGTCGTCCTCGGGCCAGGGATGTGCGTCTCCCAGTCCGAGAAACTCACGAGCTCCATCTTCTCGACCGCGTCGCTGAAGTCCCGCTTGCGCTGGCCTGCCACACTCTTGATGGGCAGGGTCCGCGCGTCGCCGTCGTCGTCCGTCTCGATGCGGAACTTCTTCTTTACATCGGCCAGATCAGCAGCAGGGCATCTGACGCAGAAAACCCTCTTCTCCACGCCGTCATGGACATAAAAGTGGATCGCCCTGTCGCCGCTGATGACTGCCTCCTCAGCGAGGCGAACGACGCTGCCCGTCTGAATGCCTGGCGCCTCCTCGATAGCATACCATAGGTCGGCGTTGCCTGCGGGAGCACCTCCACCGCGAGCAGCCTCGGAGCGCGCCAACAGCCTGGCCTCATCTCGAAGGCCCTGCAGGTGGGCTCCCTCTGGCTCCTGGCGGAACCGGTAGACATCCTGCGGGTCAATGCCGTGGGGACCTCCACCACGACGGTCGGATAGACGGAAGCCCTCGATGTCCTCGTTGTGTCGGCTGAAGTCCTCCATATACACATCGCTGTCGGGGGTGGCGATGATCCAGTCAGTCGCCGAATCTCCCACCTTCTCCAGTAAAAGTCTTTCGTGCCATATAGGATGACCCACGTACTTCACGAACACTCTCGTGCCCCGCTCCATAGTGCTTGACTGGCTTCAGAACCTGATGCGGCACACGCACAGGTTGAGCTGGGGCCGATGACAGCGCTGGCGCCGCCTCGTGAGCAGCACGACGAGCCGTCCTCTTCTCGAAGAATCCAGGCAGCTGAAGCCAGATGATCTGGAAGAAAGCGGAGGACACCACTCCGCAGCAGCACCCTGATATGAAGAGCAACGCCGCACCGAGCGCGAGGATGACAGCCGCTAAGATACCCTCTGAGGTGTATGCTCCGTTCAGGCTCGCGGTCCAGCCAAAGCAATAGAATGAGGCCTCGAGGGCCTCTCTCTGACAGGAGCCTGCTGTGGTGAGAGCAGGCCACCAAGAAGGCATAAAGTTGCTGCTGAGCCCACACAGCTACAGAACAAAGAAGGGATCGCACCGTTCTATCAAACTTCAGAAGAAACACGTGCTGGCACTGCTTATCTATATATATATATAACTTAATATATATATAGTATTTATAAAAACCTTGAATATTTCACTGCTGCTCAAAGTCCTCGCTCGCCCGCTGAACTCTCGTTCTGCTTTGCCGCGCGTCGAGCCGCGCGTCGCCCCCGCTAGCGCCGAGTCCAACCGATCGGTGAAGTGGTGGGCGGATGGGGCGCAAGCGCCGCATGGTCTGCGACGGCGGCGCCCAGGACGAACGCGCAGAAGGAAGGCGCGCAGCAGGCGATGATGGCAAGGCTGGTGCCAGATTTCACCGAGCGGCCTCGTTGCGGCGCGGGTTCCCGTGATGCGTTGCTTCAGCTCAGCCCTCAGAACGCCGTCGAAGCTCAGGATGGGCCCCTGGGCCCGGACCTGTCGGCGCGCCTCTCCCCGGACTCGTCTCTGGCGCGATAGTTCATGTGCCCCTTCAAAGGGGCCGCCGCCGTTGCTGCGGATGAGACGGTTTGTCTTGTCAGTATTCAGGAAGTGCCCGTTCTGCTGAGCGCGGCCCTGGAGCCCCATGCGCCGCGCCCGAGGCGCGCGCGCAGCCGTGATGCGTCATCGACGCAGCGCCGACGCAGAGATCGACCTCTTCATGCGTGGCCGGGCGCTTCCAGCGGCCCCACTTGTAGCTTTGTGTCGTTGTCAGCTAGGCTTTCGTTCTACTGCGTCACAGCTGGGGGGGCATGTGTCCACGGCGTTGCCTGCTGCCAGCGGGTGGCCCATAGTCGTGCCACTGTGCGGGTGAAAATATGAAGCGTCATGAAATGCCTCTACATGTATCGTTGCTTGCTGTGCGGCTTGGTCCGCTAGGTGAGCGTTATGTGCGCTGCGTGGTTTGCTGTGCAATTCTGTCAGGCTATCAAGTGTTGTGCGTGCGAATGCAGTGCGCCCGTCGTCATTGCCGCTCGAATGTCCTAGCTTGGCTCGCTTGCGCCTCCAGCTGGTTGCAGAGAAAGCTCAGTAGCCTCGTCCATCCGCGCGCGAAGTCTGGTGGTGTTGCCCTCTGAAGCATCATCTGAATGTATCCGCAATGAAACGTCCCGATCGCGTCGGAACATCGTAGGATGCGCTGCCCGTGGACGCCCTGCCCCTGTCCTGGTTGTTCCTACTCTGGGAGAACGACGGGCTTCTGATGCAAGTCGAAGGAATGGAGCCCACGAGGCGGATGATGGCGAGCAAGTCGTTGTACCTTCTTGAAAATACTGTTGGCACGGGTTTCCCATCGCTGTCGCTGTCGTACCTTTTCGGGTCGGTTCTCACGCAGAGGGCCCCAGCGAATGCTTCCCGGGCAGGTCCAGTTCGTCGTTCAGGGGGCCTGCGAAAGTACCTTATGTGTCCGAGACGGTCATGCTGAATTATGTCGGCTATGTCTTGGGAGACGTAGAGGTGCGGGAGGAAGGCTCTGTCGGCAATCCATTCGCCCCACTGGGTGTGGTCGCGCTGCATGCCCCCATGCTTCGCCTCCTGCCCGAGTCCTTCAGTCCAGCGCTCTACTGTCATTCCCTGACGAGACGCGACAATAAATGCCATCCTTGGCCCTGCCCATGCGTTCGACAATGTTACTCTCAGTCTGTGTGCTTCAGCGAGGCGCTGTTTCCAGTTTTTTTCCATATTACAAACCCTTCAACGCTGACATTGGTTGCGTTCGTTTTCTGCTCTCTTTGCGCGTGCTGGAGCTGTCGAGGCAGGCGGTGTAGCTGCCCGTCAACCCTGTATAAAAAAAGATCCCGTCTCCCTCGAATGGCTTGGGTCCTGTTCAGGCGATCTCCGTGCTCAAGCGTGCTCTCTCGTGCAACAGTTTCATCCGTTGTTCCCCCTCTCATAAGATACTACATCGATTGCGTGCTCGGGGGAGGTCTCCGTCATGGCCTCGCGGATGCATGCAGGTCGATGGTCTCAACTGTTCTGTGCGTTCCCCTGGTCCCAGCAAGCCCGCCATTCCACATCGCTGACGGCATTCGCTTTCTCCTCAACTTTCTCAGAAACACTGCCCTCCGTACGCCGCTGCTGCACCTCAACGTCGTGCTATTACGATTTGCTGGGGGGGGGGGGGGGTCAGCTGAGACGCATGCGCTAGTCAAGCGTGCACACAAGTACGCGGTCGTGCAAATGAGCGCAGATGTGTCTCTGAGGTCGCTTGGAGAGACCCAGGGGTGATGTAGTTGTCGTATTCGCCTTGCGCTTTCAGTCGGCATCGCGATGTGGGCGACTTTGCTCTTGGGGCCCCGTGGTCCAACAGGCGTCCGCCATCTGAAGGTATTTGCTTTGAGAAAGCTCCCTCACCTGCGTGTTCGTAGGTTCGCATACTCCAGCGCAGGGTGTCTCTTCTTTGTATGTGCGACCTGTGATGTCAGTCGGCCGCCCGGATCCGCAGTTGAAGCTTCCTGCGGCATACATGACTGCCCCATCTTGCCAATCTCTTTCTCGATCCAGTTTAATATTCGCTTGCTCACAATTTTGATGTTGAGCATGCCCGCTGCAAGCCTTTTCGGGGGAATACTGGGAAAACCGCCGCGCTGGTACTGCCCGCATGCAACTGCGCCATAGCTGTTCTTCCCGTTTTGCCCAGGTGCTGTGGCGGCTTTGCCACCCTGATCAAGGATCATTTGAAACGTTTTCCATACAGTACAGCAGAATCGCATGAGTTGTTTGTGCTTCGGGATCGCCGCCATCCAACTTGTAATGCTTGGTGGTAGAATAATTGGCATTTCGAAAAATCAGTTGCTCGCGCTGCTCGTCCAATTCCTACGGCCAAATGTGGACCAACACTTTCCACCTGTAGCGAAATCTCTTCCAGTCTGGTAAAATCCGCTCTTGTACGTAATGAAAAAACATCGTTACGCGAGTGTGTGGGGGGAATGGGTGTGTATCTGCTGCCGGGGTGGCACGGTTCCGCTGCTCTGACCTGATTGCCTGCGTACAAAGAAATGGTGTGCGGGGAGGGCGTCGAATGAGGAGGGGGGGAGGAGGAGGAGGAGGAGGAGGAAAAGGAAAAATATAGGGAGGAAGAGGAGGAAAAGGAGAAAAAGGAAACGGAGGAGGAGGAGGAGGACGAAGAAGAGGACGAGGGGAAGTGCGGACAGGGACTGGCCGAGGCCCTGGCTTGCCCAGGCACGCCCATGAGAAACCCCGCCCAAGGAGGGGCGCGCGGGAGGGGAGCCAGGCTTTCTCTTGCCAGTGGTCATGCGTCGATGATGAAAACTGCCAGCTTCCCAAGTGAGCGACGAAAAGAAACGCGTCTTGCGCGCGAGGGGGGAAGGCGGAGTCTCGGGAGTTCTCCTGGGACTCCAGATCGTGCCGGGGGAGGGGGGTCGGATGATGCTGAAAAGGGCCCCAGGACACACAAACAAATATACACAAACAAAGATATTCTCAATATTTTCCAATATTTTCTGGGTTTTCGTCTTCCTCCCCACTTCCCATATTGTCCCATATTTTCTGGGAATGGACGATTCATTGTGTCTGTGTTTTTTCCCCTCCTGAAATGCCACATCCGCGGCATTCTGGGGAGGCGTCTCGATGTGCCCGGCTGTGGGAGCCCTGCGCTCTGAACAGGGGGCAGTCGGTCGGGGGCGCAGCCGTTGCCTCCGCCGCCCCCCGCTGGCGGAGCCGCCCCCCGTGGTCCTGGCGCCGGCCCTGCGTCGAGGAGGCGGTGCCAGCCCCCTCGGCCCTCGAGGGCCCGCACGACGACCGCCTCGTCCCAGCACGCAGGGCACCTGCGCCCGACATCCACGGGCGACTTGTAGCACTTCCTCCGGCTGAGAGCGACCGTCGGTTCTGCATCGTCGCCTTCGCCGTCGTACCTGAGGGGCGCCGCGGCTGAGCCCAAGGCCGATGTCTCGGAGGACCTGGAGCAGAAATGGCGCGAGCCAGCAGAGGCCGAGGGCCTTCCAGGAAAAAAGGGGGCGCTCTCGTGCTGCTTTGCGCGGGCAACTTACGTATTAATGACGGCGCGGACGAACATGGGGGGAGCGAAGGATGGGGGGGGGGGAGCCTTTGGAGTCTCCGGAGCGGGGGAGTCTCTGGAGGGGGGAGACTCTGGAGGGGGGAGACTCTGGAGGGGGGAAACTCTGGAGGGGGAAGTCTCTGAAGGGGGGAGGGCGGAGTCTCTGGAGCGCCCCGCGCACCCCAAGGAGGAGGTGTGGAGCGTGGGCGAGGGCGCGAGGAGGAGCAGCAGCTGCAGCAGAGCGGCCAAGGCGGGCCCGACTGGCCGCGGCCCTCACTGCGCGGTGTGGTGGCGCAGCTCCCTGCCGCTCGCCACGGCGCCCCCAGTCGGGCACGCGGGCTCCGCCCACCAGGTGGCGCGCGGACGCTGGGAACCAAGCTGCCCTGATACGCCCTTTTTGAAACGCAGCCCATGCCGTGTTCAAAACGTCCGTGTGAGCACGCTGCGTGTTAGCTCGGCACGGGTTGGTCAACGTTCTGGCAAATGCATCGCGCCCATGTCTACGATTTCAGTCTACGCGTTGATCTCCGTGTCAACGCGCTACGTGCTGGTTGCGTACCTGGGCAGCTAAGCCAGCTGAGGCTGGGAGTGCGGAGGCCTCGGCGTCGCCGCCACACGGGCTGAATGTGTCGGTTTGGATATGACTGGGACGCCTTGGGATGAGGAGGGGGACCCTTCGGGGATACGGGCGAGCGACGAGGACGGACGCCCGGCGCTGGGTTTGGAGTTGGTCTGGTGGCTGGCCAGCCTCGGCCGGCCTGGCCTCAGAACGAGAGAACGTGATCCACCACCGCTTTACTGTGGAAAATTTCCCCCTCCCCCCCCCCCCCCCCCCCCCCCCCTCCCCCCCCCCTTGCTCTGGAGCCCAGGGGTCCTCCCCCCCCCCCCCTCTCCGAAAATCTCCGCGCCCCCCCCTGCTGGAACCCTCCCCCCTCGCCCCTTCCCCCGGCAAACATCCCCCCCCTAGCCCCCCCCCCCTCCCCTCCCTCCAAAAAACCGGGGGGGGGGGTCACTACCAATTCGAATCCCCCCCCCCCCCCTCGGAAAACCGGGGGGGGGTCACTACCGGTTCGAACCCCCCCTCCAGAAAACCAAAGGAAACGTCACTACCGGTTCGAGCCCCCCCACCCCCCTCCATAAAACTGGGGGGGTCTCTACAGGTTCGAATCCCCCCCCTCGAAAACAGGGGGGGGTCACTACTGGTTCGAACCCCCCTTTCCCCCTCGAAAACCGCCGAGGGGGGTCACTACCGGTTCGAACCCCACCCCCGGAAAACCGAGGGGGGGTCACTACCAGTTCGAACCCCTCCCCCCCCCACCGCCAGCAAACGACTCCCGGTCCCTACCACCGTCCGCACCACATCCCCCACTGCTGTTCCCAGCACTACTGTCCTCACCACCACTGTCCCCACTGGTTCCACCACCGTCCCTACTGTCCCCACCAGTGCCACCACCACTGTCGCACTGTCCCCACTGTCCCCGCCACTGTTCCCACCACGGTTCCACTCTCCCCACTTTCTCCACGGCCCTAACCACTGCCCGACTAACCCCACTGTCCCCGCTTTCCCACTGTCTCCTCCGCTGTCCCACTGAGCTGTCCCACTGTTCCCACCATTGTCCCCACTGTCCCCACCACTGTCCCCACTGTACCAACGTCCCATTGTTCCACCGCCGTCCTCGCCACCGCCCTCACCACTGTCCCCACCACCACTGTGCCCTCCACTGCCCCACTGTTTCCACCACGTTCCCACTGTCCCCACACCACTGTCCCCACCACCACCGGCCCCACCACTGTCCCACTGTCACCACTGTTCCCACCATTGCCCCCGCTGTCCCCACAAGTGTGTCCATGTCCCCACTCTCCCCACCATTGTCCCACCACGGTCCCACTCTCCCCACGTTCCCCACGGTCCCCACCACTGTCCCACTGTCCCCACTGTACCCACTACTGTCCCACTGTCCCCGCCGCTGTCCCACTGTGCTGTCCCAGCGTCCCCACTGTCCCCATCACTGTCCCACTGTTCCCACTGTCCCTACCACTGTCCCCGCCGTGCTACTGTCCCACCACTGTCCTCACCACCGCCTTCACCACTGTCCCCACCACTACCGTCCCCACCACTGACCCACTGTCCCCACCACTGTCCCGCTGTCCCCTCACCACTGTCCCCACCACCAGCGTCCCCACCACTGTCCGCACCCCCCGCCGGTTTTCGAGGAGGGGGGAGGGTTCGAACCGGTAGTGACCCCCCCGGTTTTCGAGGGGGGGGGGTTCGAAGCGGTAGTGACCCCCCTCCTTTTCATGATGGACTGGGGGGGTGGGCGCGAACCGGTGACCCCCCCCGGTTTTCCGGAAGGGGGGAGTTCGAACCAGTAGTGACCCCCCCCGGCTTTCCGCCAGCAGCGGTAGAACACGCTCTTTCAAACCTGGTGGCCGAACAAATTCAGACATGTCGACCCGAACGCATCAAACGGAAACCATGGCGAGATCGGGATCTCGGAGGGGAGGAGGGGAGGAGAGGAGGAGGAGGATGAGGGGGAGGACGAGGAGGAGAAGGAGGAGGAGGAGGGGGAGGAGGAGGAGGAGGAGGAGGGGAGGAGGAGGAGGAGGAGGAGGAGGAGGAGGAGGAGGAGGAGGAGGGGGAGGAGGAGGAGGAGGAGGAGGAGGAGGAGGAGGAGGAGGAGGAGGAGGAGGAGGAGGAGGAGGAGGAGGAGGAGGAGGAGGAGGAGGGGCAGAGCGAGGCCAAGGTGTGCGAACGATGCCGCAACACGCCCCTCCCGTCCCGGGGGTCCCTTCCGCGGCCGTTCCTGCAGCCCTTCGTTTTCACGTGGCGCGGAACGCTCCCCCTGGAAATGACTACCTACCAGACCACCCCAACCCAACCCGAAGACCCGAATTTTACCCGAATTTCGAGTTGGGGGGGGGTACACGGGTTCCATGTGTTTTTTCAACGTTCCCCGACCCCCCCCAACCGGAAATGGAGGGCAATTTGAGGCCTTCGGGTTGGGTTGGGGTGGTTTGGTGGGTGGTAATGGAAAGAAGCAAGCGCCCCATGGGTCCGCGGGTCAAGCGGGAACTCCGTTTGGGAAGGAGTCCCCTCCGTCCTTCGAACCGGCGCGACGGCGGCAGGGTGGGGACATCAGATTCAAGACGTGCAGAACGGCATCCCCACTTTGAACAGCATTCGCTTCCCGTGAGTGTAGATGTTGGGTTGTTCAGACGACTGTGTATGCGAGACGCCCATTTCGAAAACGACCTGCCCTCCATCCGTGTAGCTGCTGCGCCCTTTCAGACCTCTGGCCGTAAAATCGACGGAAGTCTCAAAGGAGACCTCCATTTTGAAAATGAGCCGCCCTCCATCCGGGTTTTTTCGTGTTTGCCTCCCCTCCATTTTCAGGCGGACTCGAACGATGATCTCATTTTAAACAGACTTCGTTCTCGATCCATGCAGCATCTGGGTGGTTCAGACGAGTTTGTGCAACACTAAGGCGGGACGCCCGTTTCTAAAAAACGACATGCCCTCCATCCATGCAGCTGTTGGATGTTTGTTGCCAGCCGAGGGTGCGCGGCGCACGGCCTCCATCCGCGTAGCTGCTGGAGAACTGTCAGACTTCGAGGTCGTGCTCGGCGAAGAAGTATCAGGCGAAGCGCCCGGCCCGAACTCGGGAAGTGAGCACACACGTGTGTAATATGTACACAACAGAAGCCTGGATAGGCGAATCTTCGGTAGACCGCACATATGCTAACTTGAGGGATTTAGTTTGTCTTGAGAACTCACGTCATTCTGACCCCGGGCGCGCGAGGGTAGATGGGGTCGGAGTAGATGGGGTCGGAGGATCGCGCTGCATCGCCGATACATCGACGATGCATCGGCGATGCATCTTCGACGTCAGCGATGCATCGGCGACGTCGACGTGAAGCAAATCGGGTTCCACATCGAGCCGCATCGGCGATGCATCGGCGATGCGGCGCGATCCTCCGACCCCATCTGCTCCGACCCCGCCTAGGAGGTCTACTAGAAGAACTCACGGGTGATAATTCGAGGGAGCTTGTCTTCGGTGGCGGTCGTGAGGAAGCTGCTGGACAAGAACAACCCTGGCCCGATCATCAAGTACAGCGACGACACGGGCAGCAAGGACACCAACGGACAGAAGCTGCAGATGTCGTTCAGGCATATGGCAGAAGACAAGTGCATCGAGTGGATGAACACGACGGCATCCGACTTACGCAGCAATCAGATCACCCTCGCGCAGGCGAAGGTACTCACGTCATCCTGACTCCCGGCGCGCGAAGGAATGAGCCCACGAACCGCCCCCCTTGTCCCTTTCTGGGACATCCCCGGACATCCGGGACATCGGGCGACGAACTCCACACCGGCGCCCTTCGTGGGACATCCTCAGAGAGCCCTCTCACCCGGCCTCCCCAGGGAGGCCATTAGAAGGGCCTCCTTGCTCCGCTTCCTGGAAGTCCGGGACGTCCGGCGACGGTGACTACTTACCAAACCTCCCCAACCCAACCCGAATACTCAAATTTCGGGTCGGGGGGGGGGTACGGGCTGCACATGTTTTGTTCAATGCTCCCCGACGCCCCCCCCGCTGGGAATGGAGGGCAACTTGGGGCCTTCGGGTTGGGTAGGGGTGGTTCGGTGGGCGGTGGGCAGGGGTGTTCGTGGGCCGTTCTGCGTGGCTCGTGGGCCGCGGCGGGACCATCAAGAAACCGTACAGGCTTCCTGGGCGCAAGTAGGCACTCTTGGAAGCCGGGTGGAGCATCTCGGGGATCCGCAGGGGGCCAGCTGAAGCATAGCGTGGCTAGTCTTGATGCTCTCTGGGGGTCTTTCGGGCCGACTGTGAAGGGGCCTCAGGACACACACACACATAAATACACACAAATAAAGATAATTACAATATTTTCCCATACTTTCTGGGTCTCTGTCTTCCCCCCCACTTCCCATATTTTCCTATATTTTCTGGGGAATCGAAGATTAATTGTGTTTGTGTATTTCTTTTCCTCCTGATACTGGGAGCGATCTTGGGGGCTGCTGGAGCTGTGCGGGACTCTCCAGAGGTCGAACAAGCGGGTGCGTGCAAAATCTACCAACAAGTCATCTCAATCTCTGGATTCTGCCTGTCGGAGGCGTGAGCTGGAGCCGTTGTGAATGCCTCGGGGGCGCTCTGGGGCCCTCTGGGACTATCTCGGGCTCCTCAGGGCTGCCTTGGGAGGCTCTGGGAGCTGCGCAGGGGCATCTTTTGGGCTCCCTCCCTCTCGGGCTGTCCTGGGCGCCGGCCGTCTCGGAGGAATCCTGGGGGAACTTGGGGCCGACTTGGGAGCCCTGAGCAGCAGAAAACAAGAACCCTGAAATGATTGAAAACACGATTGATGAGCCCAATCCTCGTGTGCAATGCCATGGAAATCAAAACGCCAAAACGGCGCCCGCAGAATTTCCATACCTCCTTCATCTGCCAGTTCATCACACTTCCATGCATTCAACGTGGTATCTGCCGAAGCCCAAGGACACGGTGTGACCGTCGGCCCGCATATTGCGAGTTTAATTACCTGCGTTGATGTCGATATGGTAAGATGCACGCTGATGTTGGCCTCTCGAGTGCCTTCCAAGGGTCATGTTAGGCCTCCTGGGCCCATCCAGGAAACTTCTTGGCAGCAGTCTTAGGCTGTCTTGAGCCGTCTTGGAGGCATTGAAGCTGAACTTAGGGTCTCTTGCCATACGCTTGGCCTCTCCGAGATTCGCAGCCATTTCTGCCCCCCCCCCAGGACTATTCTCAGAGGCCCGGGAGAGGCCCCCGTAAGCCAGGGCCTCCTTTTTGGGTGCGCCCCCATGTCTGGCCCCGGTCGCATGCGTAAGAGGCATGGGGATGTAGAAACAGGAGACGTGCTTTTCTATTGGGCTTGGAAAGGGTTGTTGGGGGGACCGAGGAGGGGGAGGAGGAGGAGGAGGAGGAGGAGGAGGAGGACAAAGGAGGAGGAGGAGGAGGAAGGAGGAGGAGGAGGAGGAGGAGGAGGGGAGAGGAGGAGGAGGAGGAGGAGGAGGATGGGGGCGGATGAGGAGCAGGAGGAGCAAGAGGAGGAGGAGGACAAGAAGGAGGAGGAGGAGGAGGAGGAGGACGAGTAATGAAGGCGATGGATGAGGAGGAGAAAAGAGGAGGAGGAGTAGGAGGAGGAGGAGGGAGGAGGAGGAGGAGGAGAGGAGGAGGAGGAGGAGGAGGAGGAGGAGGGGAGGAGAGGAGGAGGAGAGGAGGAGGGGAGGGGAGGAGGAGGAGGAGGAGGAGGAGGAGGAGGAGAGGAGGAGGAGGAGGAGGTGGAGAAGAAGAAGGATGATGGGGAGGAGGAGGAGGAGGAGGAGGAGGAGGAGGAGGAGGAGGAGGAGGAGGAGGAGATGAGGAGGAGGAGGAGGAGCAGGAGGATGAGAAGGAGGAGGAGGAGGAGGAGGAGGAGGAGGAGGAGGAGAAGGAGGAGGAGGAGGAGGAGGCGGAGGGAGGAGAAACTGTTTGGAGGAGAAGGAGGCCTCGGGAGGGAGAACGGGGAAGGAGGCTGGACGGTGCAGGATCAAAGAGGATCAAGAGGACGAGGAGGCTGCACGGCGTGGGCCTGGGTGCGGGAGGCAGCGGGTCGAAAGACTCCTCGGCCAAGCGCCGGGGCCAGCCACCGCAGACGCCGCGCAGGGGGGAGGTGAGGTATCCAGACGGGAAGGGCTGCAGCCTGCGCCTCGCGCCCGGATCCGCGCCGGCAACGCCTGCACACCGCGCTGTCTGCGGGAGGGCCTCCAGCCCTCCTGGTGGCTGGCTGGATGCACGAGAGCGGCGACGACGAGAGCGATGAGGACGAGGACGACGCGGATGGGGGGCGAGAGCCCGACGGGTCACCTCCTGGAGCCCTCCTGAAACAGCGGAGCTGGGCGCTGTGGGGGCCGTCCTGGGGCTCCTCGGGGCCCCTCTTGATGAGAAGCCCGTCAGGAGGCGAAAACGGCGAGCAGACAACCTACGTCGAGCACCTTCAGGTTTCAATGCTCTCTGGCCTCGGGCAGCACGCGGCACGCCCCCGCCACGAGACCGCGACGCGACGGCCCTGCTCTCGGCCCACGCGCCCGGGGCGCTGCCTGCTGCGGGGGGCCGACTGGCGGGGGAGGCGAGGAGCAGTGCACCCTTCGTGCACGGGGCCCCTCTGGGGCCCCCTCCTCCGGCAGCCCTCGATCCCCCCCTACCCACTGATCCCCCCCATCCCCCTTGCTCCCCCCCTCCCCTCCCTCTCCCTCCCTCTTGATCCCCTCCCCCCCCCCCCTCTGGATCCCCTCCTCCCCTCGATCCCCCTTGATCCCCCTTGATCCCCCTCGATCCCCCTGGAACCCCCCCCCCCTCCCCGTCCTCCCCCGACGAGCGCCCCCCCGCCACGCATAACGCCCTTCCCTTGGGGGCCCCGCTCCTGGGGGGGCGGGGCGGGCCGCCGGGCCCCCCCCATCGGAGCCCCGCGGGGCGGGCGGTCGTGGGCCGAGGCGCCCTCCGCGCTGGTTTCGACGAGGAGGAGGGAGGAGGGAGGAGGAGGAGGAGGAGGAGGAGGAGGAGGAGGAGGAGGAGGAGAGGAGGAGGAGGAGGAGGAGGAGGAGGAGGAGGAGGAGGAGGAGGAGGAGGAGGAGGAGGAGGAGGAGGGGGAGGAGGAGGAGGAGGAGGAGGAGGAGGAGGAGGAGGAGGAGCAATACGAGGAGGAGGAGGAGCAATACGGGGAGGAGCGAGGCCCTCCGAGGGTGGGTGCCAGCCGAGAGGAGCCCCCCCCCCCCATGAGCTCCTCCCCCCCCTCCCTGGCGCTTGGGGGCTGCGGCCAGGGTGTCTGCGCTGCACGGGCCCCGAGGACAACATCTTTCGGGAGAGGGGAGCGGGGGCAGATCCGCCCAGAATCGGTCCCCGGACCCCTCCCAGGGGCTCGAAAAGGATCAGTTCGTCGAGCCGCGTCCAGCCCTGGCGACGGGCCCCCTCCCAGCCGGCTCCAACCCAACGCTGCCGCTGAAGGGCGCATACCCTGGGCCGAGCTCCACCGTCTTCGGGGGCGTCCAGCGACGACGGTGCCGTACGCTCTTCTCGCAGAAGTCCCTCAACCAAAGCCCGAAACTCGAATAATCACAACTGCATGCAATGTTTTGAAGCTCCGCGCGGATTTCTTGGGTCGTCGCTGGGCCCCCCTGGCACCTCCAGCGGCGAGAGAAGTTTTTTTTCAAAGGCACCCTGCGGCATCATGCGCCTGTCGAGGGAGCTGCTGGGCAGTGTGGGGAGGGGCAGCTCCGCGCAGGAGCGGGCTCTTCGAGGTTGGCGGCATTCGGAGGGGGCGAGAGCGGGGACCAGGAGATGTGCGGCTGGCCCCCCCACGTTAGAGCGACAGCTCCAGCCCCCGAGCGTCAACTCCAGCCTTCCTGCAGCGCCCACCTGCGCGCAAGAAACCTGCCCCCCCCCCCCCCCCCCCACACACACCGCCCGCTCTGGCGGCACATCTCCGTGGCCGTGCGTGGGGGCCCGAACTTCCTCCCACCCACCCTGGACATGGGGGGGCAACAGGGTACCAATACCGCTATTGCCCGGACCTCTCACGGAACGCGTTCCGAGCAGAACTTCGAGGCGAATCTAGCCGTGGCAACGACGAGGGAAGGGTAGCGGTATCGGTCATAGCTTCCCCTTCTTAGGACAAGCGCCCCACCCAGAAGATAATGTCATTCCATACCGTTGCTCGTCCACCGACTATATCCACTATATCCGCCACCGTGCCTCTGGGTACTCCAGATTTCGTAATAAAAGGGAGGGGGTCTGGACCCTCCAAGACAAGCCATTTCAGACCTCCCCCGTGGGATAACCCTCCAAAACATCGTCCCCAGGGGGCCCCCAGGCCCTCCAAGATAGCCTGGAAGAGACCCCCCCCCGAAATGAGACCCCCCTCCCTCTATTACGAACTCTGGAGTACGGAGTGGGCGTATCCTCAAGTCCTTCGCCTAATCCTCTATGCCTTAATCCTTACTCCTGGGGAGACTTGCAAATCGCCAAATCTCCCGGGGCTTCCCGCGTGTTCCCTGGGGCTGCCCGCGTGCCCCTGGGCTCTGGGAAGTGGCTTTCCGAATAGATGTGTCGGGCCCCAGAAGGCCCCACGACGGGCCAAGAGGACCCCACGAGGCCGCCAAGACGGTCCAGCAAGGCCCCGAGACGCCCAAAGATCGGCCCAAGACGCTCAAGATGGCCCAAGAGGCCTCCAAGGCGCCCCAAGAGGCCTCCAAGAGGCCTCCCAAGAGAGCCTCACGAGGCAAACATCATTGGTGTTCCATATTTGTTTGACGGGTTTTGGCGTTCTCGCCTTCTCGGCTTTCCGACGCTCCAAGACGGCCCAAGAGGCTCTCACGACCACCCCAAAACATTCCAAGATGCCTCCAAGAGGGCCCCAAGACGGTCTAAGAGCGCCCCAGAACGGCCCACGAGGCGCCCAAGACGGCCGAAAAAGGGGCCCCAAAGAGTGAACACGAACCGAACATCCAGCCTTCCGTTCCAAGATGCCTCCAGGAGGCCCCAAGAGACGCCAGGGATGCCACAACAGGCCCCGGCAAGGCCCCAAAGAAGCCCCAAGAGGCCCCGAAGAGGCCCAGAAGAGGCCCCCAAGAAACCCCTACGAGGCCCCCGAACGGCTCCCAAGAGGCCTCCAAACTGCCTCCAAGACGCCTCCCGCGAGATCCCAACGAACATCCACTAGGCTTCACACCCACGACCCAGGCACGGCGGCGGGATTGGCCGAAGGCCATTCGATAACGTCCACGCCCAGCCCCCTCGAATCCCCCCTTCCCTCGGGAGGTCGCCCCAGCTGCGGCCTCCAGGCCAGTGCTCGGGGTATGTACAACCGCGGCCCCGTGCGGAGCAGAGCGCGCAGCGCGCTGATCTACGCGCCTTCGAACCTGACATGGCCTCCAGATGGGTTCAAGTACGCGGCAAGTTCATGTCGAGGCGACCCTGGCGTCGATTACTGACACCGCGTGGATCGTTCAACCTCGCACGATCGGCGGCTCTTCGATCCCCAGGTCGCTCCAGATCGGCCGACTCTGGTCCTCTGGCGGCGTTGAACCTCCAACGCCCGCGGCGACGTCGCCGCACGTCGACACGACGCGCATCTGCTGTACCCACCCTCTCCTCGGAGTCGGCCAGGGGGTCTGAACTGGTTGGGACCCCAGAAAAGCGGCCACGAGGTGGTGAAGGCGCCAGATCCCCTCAGAATCTATCCCCAGACTCCTCCCTGGGTCCCTCGGGAGCAGTTTTTCACCCCGAATGCGCTATTGACAGTCCCAGGGCCCGAAAACGGCACCGCGAGGCCGACAAAAGGGCAACGCACCTTTCCGAACCCAAGACCTCGAACCTCGCCCCGCCGCTTCCCGCTGGGCAGAACCAGTGCTGGGCCACCTCCGACACCCAGCTGGCTCGACTCCGTCCTGACCCTTGCCCAGCCCTTTGGGCTTTCGGTTATCTGCCGCGCGAGGGGCGGCAGCGCCTGCGCCTGCGGCGCGCGGGGCGTCTTGTGCGCCCGCGAGGAGGTGGCACCCTGAGGTCTGGCGGGAGGCAGTACAACTGCTGGTCGCGTGTCCCGTGGCGCTGTGCTCGGCTACACGCAGGAGTGACCCCGAGCATACGCAGAAGGCATCTGTACACCAACACCGTGTCAAGGCATAGACCATCCTGGGGCCCAGGATGGCCCTGGCCTGGCGCGGCGGTGGTGTATAGATGCCTTCGTCAGAAAGTAGGAGTGGCCTTGGGTGCGCGGCTGCCGAATCGTTGCGCGCGATGCAGCAGTAGCGGCCTGCTTGCTTGAGTTTGGTCCCACCGGGGCCCCGACAGCCGCGCACCGAAGTTCACTCTTTCGAGAGGTGGCCACTCTCACGTGTAGCCGATGTGTTTGTGTGCGCAACTGGGCGCGGCCGCCGCTGCATCTAGCCAAGGCCTCGTCAGCCTCTCGGCAGCACCTCGCACAAGCTCCGGAGCCCCCTCACCGTGGCGCAGGCCCGCAGATCTTCCCAGGAACTCGCGCCCGAAGGCACCGTCGCAAAGAACACGAACACCATGACCGTGGCAAAGGCCAGCTGCACGAGCCCGCCCCACAGGAGCGCGTACGCAGCGTAGAGGCAGCACTGGCAGAACATCGCAAGGTTGCACCACCTTTCGGGGTGTTGTCAAACGTGCCGCTGGCCCAGGGTGCCCCCCAGAGCTCCAGAGAGAGCCTCGGGGCCCCTTCGAGGCCTCCCCTGGGCGACTCCGAGGCTGCCGGGACCGCCCCAGGGACACCCCCGGGTCAGGAGGCCCTGTTTGCCCGAGCTCCGAAGTCGTGGAAAGGTCGCGGCGTCGTGAGAAAGAACGACTGGAGCCCTGGACCCCATCCCCGTGCGGGCTCTCTCGAGCCCGCTCCCTCCGCGAGGGTCCCGGGGACCCGAAGCAGCGGCAGCGCAACACCTGCCTGGCCATCGCTCGGACGTCCATTCCCTGTGCTTTTTTCGATCTCGTGCGATGTGCTTTTTCCGGTCCTCGCCGAAAGAGAAATGCACACGTCCGAGCGATGCCAAGCTGCCGTGCGACTCTTCCACGAAACTCGGGAGCGGCCAAGAGGGGGGTGTCCAAGAGGGGGGGGTGCAAATCATGACCGGCGGCACGTGCGCGGCCCAGCGGGGGGGGCCAGGGACGTAATGAAATAAGAAGAGGCGCCATGAAATCTGGGGAAATATCATGGCCCTCGCCATAATATCCACCCCCCCCTAGTCATCACCCCCCTCTTTTCCGCCCCCGAGAAACGCTGGGCGCTCCGACGGGCAGCCCGGGGCCTCTTGGTCAAGCGGAGGCCGCTCGCCGCTGCGGCGGTCCCCGCGCCACGCCGCCTGCGGGCCTGGTTGGCGTCGCGCAGTGGAGGACCAGGAGGCAACTTCTAGGAGGTCTTCGCAGGAAGGATCAAAGGCTCTCGGCCCCATTGAAGGGGCTCTCGGCCCCATTGAAGGACTAGGAGGCAACTTCTAGGAGGTCTTCGCAGGAAGGATCAGAGGCTCTCCGCCCCATTGAAGGGGCCATGGAGCCACATTCGCCCCGACGAAGCCCAGACTGACGCCAGACCAGGCGGGATCAGGCCGGACTGCAGAGGATTATGATGCTGCATTGGGCTGGCTTTCGACAATGGATATACCAGCGCCGACGCTGAAACTCCCGGGAGCTACATCCAAATAAAGGGGGGCGGGGCGAGAGGTGGGGGGCCCACTGAGAAGGCAGGGGGGTTCTTAGAAGGGATCGGCCCGTCTCGGGAATTTTCTTGACGTGTGTCGGTCCCATCTCATAACCGAGCTTCGCTGAAGGCAGGAGGGCCTCTGGAAGATGCGGGGCGCCTTCTTACCGAAGCCCCCTCCTCGCCCCGCACCCTACCAAGTTTCGCTCAAAACTGGTTCCCGCATCCATCCTGGGGCCATCCTGGCAAATTATCCTGGCCGCGCCTAGCCGTGGCGAGCGAAGGACGAGGAGGACAGAGGACACACCAAGAGCGTAAGCATACGGTGGGGGCGTTCGATGGGAAGCAGTTGATAAATATTCCAGAGTCTGGAAGCCGGTGGAACTCCAATCGTGGATTGGCCATGGGTGTCACCGCCGCCCTCATCAGATAAGGAACCCTCCAAGGTCTACAGCCTCCTGGGCACATTCCCTTAACGAGCGCCCACACCGTACCTGAACGAAGGTCCGCGCGGCGTTCTTGGGTCGGCGCTGCAGCCCTCTCCCCGCATCCCTGCTCCCACGCGCGGAGCGCGCCTGGCGCTGCGACAAGGGCGCAGCCCAGGGTGCGGTGAGGGCGTCCAGCCCTGCTCCGAGAACTCCGCGCGGCCCTCGGAGACAATTTGTCCTGGGTGCCTGTTCCTCGTTTTGAGTCCGTGGCGCCCCGCGCCCTCCCCTCACATCCTGTCGCGTTTCGTGGCCCCTATGCTGCAGGAGCTCCACCGAAGGCCCCAATGTGCGCGAGAGCACAACGGTGCCGCCTCACCATTTCGGGACGCCTCTCACACGTTTCGTGGTCCCATCGGGGACACGGAAGACTCGGGCGCGGGGGACTCGGGTTGGCCTAACGGGGCCTTCATGAGAATGACGAGACCCAGTCTGAAATTTCACGCGAGCTCCCGCTGCAAACATCTTACGAAAACTGGACCGTCAAATTCCGAGGCCGGGCTCGTCCAAAAACGAAGGCGAACCCGAGCTCCCACGTACTCGAGTCTTACGTGGGAACAAGGAAAGGCGACACCAACACCAGCAGGGCGAGGAGGTGCGAGGAGGCAAGGGGAGTCTCCCTGGTGGTGTGGTCCCCCCCCTCTCGCTCGAGACATCCCAAGCATCCAGCTCGGGGAAGCATCGTGGACCTCCTCGCCGGAGGCGGGCCCCCTGGTGGTGTTGGTATCGCTTCTCCTCCCTCCGGCTTGCGCTTCCCCGAAAGGAGCGCCACCGAATGCTCTGCTGGGTCGTGGCTCATGGCGCCACGGCCCCACTTCGGCACATCCTCGCACGGGTCGTGCCCCTCACCTGCGCTCCCAACTGGGCGCGCCCGCACGGCACCCCCGCCCCTCCTTGCGGCGCGCCCCTCGCACGCTTCGTGCCGTGCTGCAGCCCTCTTGGAACTCTCCTGGGTCATCCTGGGCTGTCCTGGGGGGGTCGGCGGAAGCCCTTCTCTGATATCACCCATCGGTCGGAAGAAGTAGGTAGAGGCATGAAATGGGGAAACGTTGAAAATAGACTGGGTTTCGTCCGCCCCCTCAGGATGACGGAAAAGGTGAAGCCACTCGATCATTGAAGTAGGAAGACGCTTAAAGTAGATTGGAATCTGGGAATCCAAACATACCTACTTTCAACGACCGATGGGTGCGGTGGACGTGAGCGCAGCTGGAACGCTCCCATCGGCCGTAAGTGGAGCTCCCTCAGGGGCCCGAAATATATGAGGCCGACATACGGTTGACCTCGCTGGGGCCGTATCCTTATAAAAGGGGACGCGAAACGTGTGAGCAGCGTGCCGAAATGTGACGGTGCCGCCATACGGACGACATTGCTGGAACCGTGGGTGGAACGAAACACGTGATGGATGCTCCGAAATGAGGCGGTGCCGCCGTACTGGCGATTGGAACCATTTTTGACTCCGGGCGCGGACGACTGCACGCGCTGCGGCCCTGCCGAGGGCCGCCTTGGCCCTAACTCGAGCCCCTTTTTGAGGCGACTAGACGCGTGACGCTTGTGCCGAAATGAGACGGTGCCGTCATGCGGGCGAGCCCACTGGGCCCTGACGTGGGGCTCCCTCTATAGGCACGAGACGTGTGTGGTGTGCCGAAGTCAGGCGGTACTGCCATGCGGTTGACCTCGCTGGGGCCCTAGGCGAATCCCAATTGTTATGACGCAGCGAAGCGTGAGGGGTGTCCCGGAATGCAGCGGTGTGACGGGGAGGAGGAAGAGGAGGAGGAGGAGGAGGAGGAGGAGGAGGAAGAGGAGGAGGAGGAGCAGGAGGAAGAGGGGGGTGATGATGAGGAATAGGAGGAGGAGGAGGAGGAGGCGGAGGAGGAGGAGGAGGAGGAGGAGAAGGAGGAGGACGAGGAGGAGGAGGAGGAGGAGGAAAAGGAGGTGGAGGAGGAGGAGGAGGAGGAGGAGGATCGGCGCACCGAGGGGGCGCGGTCGTGGCCAGAGGCACGCCGCGGCCCTTGTGACCGAGCCTCTTACATCGGGCGTGCACGCTCGGCTCTGCAGGCTTTGAGGGGCCCCTGAGGGCCAACCCTTGGCCGAAACATTCGGGGGCCGACGATTGGCCAACCTGCGCAACGCCTCCCGCCCACTGTCAGTGCCCACACCACCTGGACAAAGGGGCGGGGAATTGGTTAAGCCTGCCACCTCCAGTGCTCGTGCAACTGCCGAGCCTCGCACACCTCGTACACCAAAACTGACCATTCATGATTTGCACCGAATGAGTCGGGTGTACCGTCTTACCTCCAACTGTAAGAGAGGGGTATGCAGAGGGCGGAATCGGAAGAGGCACGTTCTAGCATGAAACAAACGCTCTTCCCTTACACGGGTGATATGGCATCAAGCTTTCAGCGGCCTCTCGTGTTGGGCCAAGCTTACAATGAAAACAAAACCAGCGTTTGTTTGTCCTTCGGGTGTTGCTGCATGCAGTGGCCCGTGGCACTCTCGAGCACCTGCTGCACCGCAACTATCTTCACAGGCCTGTGGCGATTCTTCGCAACCCGAGGACGCTGGTGCTTGACCCGATGCAACGAGTTAACAGCCGTGGCTACCGCAACCAGGCGCTTATGGACCCGTTGCAGGAGAGCTTCATAGTCCTTCAAAGAATCTAATTGGGGCTGAATCAGGTTCAGGGCTTTCGCAAGGCCTCTCTGGGCCAGAGCGTCGGCTCTTTCATTGCCGAAAGAACCATACCAGGGCTGGGAGGCAAACCTTAGGCTCACGGCGTCAAGGTGAGAGTTGCATTTCTTCACGCTGACGTTGGGGATCCTGTCGGGCCTCTGGAGGATAGCCTGCTTGAAACGCTGCCACCACTGCAGATGGCCTCGAGGATAGAGCCACATTCTGGAGTTCCAACCGCGGTGAACCAAAGCGTTGTCGGTCCAGATCTCGAGGGGCCCCTGGGTGTAGAGGAGACAGTAGTACAAAGCAACCACTTCAGCACAAGGAACCGTTTGTTGACCATCGATGGAACCGTCGAGCCCTGGGAATCGATCCTCGACTGGAGCCTCGTTAAAGTCGTGGGCAAGCCCATCCACCACGGGCGATACGACCGTCCGCTGAATTCACCGAGCCGTCGAGGTAGGCCCTGTGGGCCTGAATCGGGCTACCACTGATGCCGGGGTAGCCCTCAAACATCGGGACCTGGGCGGGCATGCCAACATCGTAGACGGTCTGGGTTTCATTTCACTCGGGAGCCTCTGGGAACTCGTTGAGCATTCCTTGCGGGCAAGATACCTCTGCACCACAACATTTTCATGTCGGGCTCGTCACTCATGGATTGGACGGCTCTTTTCTTGAGGTCCTGGGTGCGGCGGATCCAGTCATGGTCGATGCCATCATGTTTCTCGCACTGGTAGCATCTGCGCAGCAAGTCCTCAGCTGCCATTCCACAGCGCGGGCACAAGGCTGGACAGTCGCAGCCCGCGGTGGAGGTGCGCTGAGCAGTCCAGCAACTGCCTGTGGCGATGTTCTCCAAGGCTCCAGCCCCCTTGAATAATTTCTTGCGCCTCATCCAGCGCAAGGTGCGCTGCGTCGCTTGTAGAAGTCCACCTTGCTCGCAACCGAAATATTCAGGGTGTTGGCCAGCTTGCTTCCACGGGCCGTCTGTGATTCGAGCGTGAACTACATCGAAGAGAGAATTCATGTCGGTGTCGTCGGGGTTGTAGGTCCACTCGTTGCCATCAGGGTCCGCCCAGCGATCGGGGTGACGGAGCTGCCATCCGATCTCGCCCATGCCGACGACCAGGGCGCCCATAGGTCCTGTGACCGAGCGCCATTTGGACTTGACACGAACCTTGGCCATCTTGTCAAAAACGGCCTGCCATCCGAGTCGCGCGCGTACATGGCATTGCGGCTGCTGCTGCCAGAAGGTGAACCATTTCGTGATCTGGCGTCTCAAATTGAAAGAGAGCGGGCCCTGCTTGTCGTAGATGTGGGGCATGGTGGTAGAGGCGCATCTGCCGCCCACCGTGAATTCTGCCATGGTAGCTGCCGTGGCTCGTTCTTGCTTGACTCTAATAGCTGGGGGTCCCATGATCGAGGCGTCGTAGATCCGTTTGGCTCGAAGGTTGGCGGCGTAGAGTCTCGCTGTACCTTTCCGCCCCACTCCAGGGGGATGAGGATGAAGAAGGAGAGGAGAGGAGGCATAGGAGGGAGGAGGGGAGGGGGAGGAGGAGGAGGAGGAGGAGGAGGACGCGGCTGAATAGCAATCCATTCGTCGTGCCAGTGGGGACTCACGCGTATTTGCGCATCATGCATATTTGCGTACACATTCACGCCACTACGCATCGCGCTGCTCGCGCACGCGCAGAAGAAGGGACCGAGAGGAACCGACGAAGGCCGGGTCCAGGGGGCCAGAATCGAGGAGGACTGAAGAGCTCGAGGGGCGGCGAAAGGGGGGGGGGACAAACGGGCGAGCGAAGGCCGAAAGTAGCATGCCCAAATCGCGATCACCGCTACTGCCCACTGTCCTCGGCTAGCCACTCCCTCATTTATGCCCCGTGCCATGGCGGCGCTGCTGAGCTCGAGGGCTCAGCGCTGCGCGCGGCTGCGCGTCGAAACATTGCAGGTCGTCCTACAGATGCCGCAAACTCCCACCAGGACGTAGGTTTCCCCCCATGGTGCATGGCCACAGGCCAAGACATTGATTAGGGCAGTACCCGCCGAGGGGCGGGGTAGCAGTCGCCATCTGCCAAGAGAGACCCCCGCCAGTGAAATGCGAAAGCTGGCGCCCCCGCCCAAGGTGCATGGCCGCAGGCCAAGACATCAGGGCGTCACCCGCCGAGGGGGTCGCCCAATCGCCAGTTGCCGAGAGAAGGAGAAAGCGAGAGTGCGAGAGAGAGAGAGAGAGAATACTAGAAAGAGAGAGAGAGAGAGAGAGAGAGAGAGAGAGAGAGAGAGAAAGAAAGAAAGAAGAAAAAGAGAGAGACCCCCGCCAACTTGACATCGCAGCGCCTGCCAGTAGAGACCCCACCAACGTAGAGATATCATTATACGGTGGGCACTGAAAGACTCCCACCAACATCGAACTATCGCTGCCAGCCAGAAAGGCACCCACCAAGCATTGAAATATCATAGCTTACACAGACAAGCCCTCCACCCTGCCCCCCCCCGCTGGGGTGCATGGCGAGTGGTCAGAACATTAGGGCGGCGCCTGCCGAGGGGGGGGGCGCCACCGTCAGCCCACAGAGTATGGGCGGTCTCGTAAATTACCGGTGCCGTTCGCGACTTCAAGAACGTCGGCCCAGGCCCAGTTGGACAACTATTCTTCTATGTGCCTGGGCGGGGCGGAGCCAGCAGTGGCGACGCAGCCCAGGGCCCTGAACGAGTCGTGCAGCGCGTTCTCCATGGATTGGTCGGCGACAGAGAACGCGATCATGATCGCGCCCTGTTGGCGGCAGTTCTCGAGTCGGCGGCGCCTCGCGAAGTCGGGCGGGTCGCCCGCCGTCGCCGTCGCCCGCGCCTCGGAAGTCTGCCTATTGACCCGCCCGATTTGTTCTTGCGCCAGCGCCTCGACCATCGCCGCAAAGACCGTGGGCGTGGGTGGCCCCAGCTCGCGCAGCTCCCTGAGAGTTGCCACGGCGTCCGCGTCCACCATTGCCTCGGCCTGCTTGTCCTTGTCAATGTCCTTGTTCGCCTTCGCCTCGTCCTTGAGCCCGGCGATCTTCGTCGTCTGCTCGGCCCCCGCGGCGCAGGCGCGGCCCGCCCCCTGCGCGGCCTCCGCGACTCCGCGGGCCTCCTCCGCGATCACCGTCTCCGTCAGCACCCCCCGCGTGGCACGGCTACGCTGTGTGAGCTGGGCCACCTGGGTCGCCGCCAGCAGCGAGAGCTCGCGCGGGCCGCTGTCCTCGGTCGTCAGCTACCACTTCCAGTCGCCTCCTCGGCGCCATGTTCCTTCTCTCCTCGTGGCCATCGCCTCTGCGGCCGCCCCCTCGCTGCCCGCGGCGCCGCGAGCGACTGCGCTCCCTTCCTGCGGTCGTCGGGCTTGAACTCTCGATCGCTTGTCGCTGGCTGCCGAGAAGGCGCCCCCCTTTCAGCGCGGGGCTCGACCGCCGCAATCGGTGGAACTGCCTGCCGGGCGGCAGGCGGGGGCGCAGGTGGCTGTGGAACGTTGGAAAAGACGAGCGCGCGAAACCACGTGCTGTGCAGCTGGGGTCTCTGAACGCATCTGGGTCGACCGTGTCGTTGCGAATGCAACGCCCAACGTGCCGCGCCCGTGTTGAGTACCGCGCAGCTTCCGTGAGATTATGGCATGTGTTGCCGCAATTGATACGCGCGTTCGCGGGCGCGACAATCTGAACACTGTTACTTCATCTATGTCCCCCCATTGAATATGTGTGACGTGCGTAATCAGGACTGACCGTGCCCTGAACGGCGCCCCGAAATTCGCACCGTCCCCCGTGGCGATGGTGCGTGTGAAAGACGGAGATGGATTTCCCGGCCTTTCCCCGCATTCGAGCACCGCAAGTACAGTGCCCGCCAACGACGCAACAAGGGCTTCCACGCAGTCGGAGTAACGGCCGTCCGCAAGGAGCGCGGAAAGCCCATAGAGCAGCGGTTCACGTCCTTGCCTCAGAGCAACTCCTGGAGATCGCCACTCCAGGCTGCCGCAACGCCCCGAGCCTCGGGGGCGATCTGCATATCGCGCTTGTATTGTGCCGGCCACGGCTGCGCATCAATATCATCATTTATATCTCCTGCCGGGCATAAGTGCCGCAGGGCGCGCGTGCTCAGCCCCCAGTTCCCGCCGCGTGATGAGCGTCGAAGCGCGCCGACAAGAAGTGCGCGTGAATCGCGGGGTCGCGGATCACACTCTGACGCGCTTTCGGCCTCTGGGCAATCGTCTTGCGCGCGAAAAGCACCGGCTGCCAGTGGCGGCGCGCCTCCCGAGACGTATGCGAGCGCGCCTGATCGTCATATAGAGTAGCTGTCCCGCCCATCATCGAGTACGATTTCCCCATCGGAGATGAGCAGATCGCGCGGCGCTCAACCGCATACCAAAACGTCGAGGTCGCACCTGAAAGGCCAGCGCCCACTGACCAGCGAGTTGAACATCAACCTCTTCGCCCTGGGCGCGGCGTTGTAGCGCCAAACGTTTTCGGGAGGAGAAAAACGTTCAAGCCCAGATGCGAATGCAACCAGGGGTGCGCCCAGTGCCCTTGCGTTGTGCCGAGGGCGCGGCGCGCTCGAGCCACGCCCCCAACCGCGTTCAGCCCACCCCGCCGCCATCATTTGCAACTCGGAGATTGTGCGAACGATCCCTGAAATACAATTTGACATCCCTGACCCCGTAACTCCATCCGACCATCCCTTCGTTTTCCATGCCCCCTCACCCTTGACCCCTCCTCGCCCCCTTCACCCCCCATCCTCCCGCCGCGCCCGCGACGGGGGGGGTGGACGGCGGGTCGAGGGGCTTCGGACTGGCCGGGGGGGCGGCGCATGCCGCGAGTAAATTTACTCCCGCGGGGGAAACCTACATGTGCGACCCCGGGTGAACCCCTCGGAAAATTATATGCGCAACCTCAGATGAAGGTTCCACCAAACATCGAAAAACAACACACGTAACATGTGCAAGCAAACATGAAGGTTTGTGGAACAACGAGATGAGTACAACCTGGGGTGAAGGTCCCGCTGAGTAAATTCACTCCAGCGAACGCTTGCGCGGGCACCGACAGCTGATAACGCCGCAGCGCCCCAGAAAAAACCAGATCACACGCTACGTCCTGATTGTTTCCTGGGCGCAGCCCCGCGCGGCGGGACTTCAATTTCGACCAGCCGAACCTGGCCTGGGCAAGCGCAAATCAATCCCGCGCCTCCGAAGCAACCATGCGCGGAAGGCCGCGCAAGACAACCGCGCACAAAACGCGTCGTGGCCGCAAGAACGCGCCGCTCGGGTCGGCGCGCAGAAACGTAGCGCACACGGGAACGGCATGCGCCATTTCCAAAGGGTACACATTCACCCCAGGTTGCATTCGCAGCTGGGGTTGAACGTTTTTGGCTCTCTGACGTTTGGCCATCTGCCAGCCGCGTCTGCGCGCTTGGATCCTGGCCTCGAGCGCGTCAGCGTTGCTGCCCGCCGCGTTGAACCAGGCCGCCGGGCGCTTCAGCTTGTGCCCCGCCAGGCAGCCATCTCCCCAGGGCTGAGATAACTTCTCGCGTCGAGTGGCGGGCGCGGAACGCGGGTGCCGCGTCTTGCCTCGCCCTCTTCCGGTCGCGAGCTATAGCCGCCGACGCCTGGTCCAAGTGCTTGCCTTGTCTTTCTGAAGCCGCGGCGATGTCTGTCGCGCGTGCCATCTTTCGGTGCGAGCATCGCATCGAGGACATCACCCATAAAGGTGCCCATGATAGTTGCGCGTGAATCTCTGGCCCCGACGCGTCTCCCATGAATCCTTCGCTGCCGCTGCGTGCTGCAAATCTCCTGCCCTCTGCGTCGATGATGACTGCGAGCGTCTATCACCGTGATCGAGTGATGCGGGCGACGAAGCGAAAGTCATCATCGGCGGTCATCTCGTTCGAAAACAGCCGATCGTATGCCCCCTATTCCAATTGTTTTTTTTCCTGCCGCGCGCGACGGCATTCGTCGCTTGCGCAAGATCAGCTGACCGTCGTGGGCGCCCTTCCACGCCGCGATCTCCGTCGCAATCATCGGGCGCTCGCGCCTCCGACCTCGGAGAGCAAAAAGCCTGCGTCCGTGGCCTGCGCGGGCGTCCGCGCAGCAGCTGGCCCGTGGCGCGCGCTCTCCACCGCGGGCGCATTGCGCGGGGCAGTGGTGGCCCCGCTGGCCCAAGCGCGCCGTCCTTCATGTCTTGCGCGAGCCCGCTGGGGGGCGAGGCCTGGCCTCGGCGCGGCGCGCGTGCATTGTGAATCTGAATCATCGGCGAGCCGCTTTGCCGCGCCTTCCAAGCTCTTGGAGCTGGTTCTTCTCGCGCGGGTCGGGGGCCGCCGGTTCCTCGCGCCAAATAGCTGCGCGTCGGGCCCCCGGCCCCGCGCTTTGCTGGGGGGGCTGGCCTGCGCTGGGTTGGGCAGCGCCCCAAACTCCAACGAGATGCCGACCGCGCCGGTGCGAACCGACCAAGTTTTGACTTTCTGATCGCCTTCGCTGTCATCTCGAAGTCCTTGCGTGCTGCCTGGCGTAAATATGCCGTGGCGTCGTTGTTGTCGAGGTGGGCGCGCTCGTCGATTCCCCCCAGCTGCTCGCAGCGCATGTCCGACGCCTCGGCGCGCCTGGGGGGGGGGTCTCGCCCGCCGAGCCCCGTCGGAACGGCGGCCTCGCCGAGAACTGGGCCCGCTCCTTCGCCGACGGCGAGAAAAACGGGTCGGCGCGGTAGCTCCTGTTCTTGATGCCGATGCCTGTGCCGGCCGCCTTTCTCGAGGGCCGATGGGGCAGCCGCCGCGTCGCGAGCCCGCCGCTTCAGCGCCGGCCCCCGCTGGTTAACCTCCTTCCTCTCGTGCAAGATGCGCCGGCGGTGGGGCATCAGCACCTTCGCGTGCGCTTTGATCGCTGGGGTGAGCTCCGCCGCGTCCGACGCCCAATTGGTTTTCCCCGCCGCGTCCTGCTCCGTCACCTGCGTGAGCGGCTGCCTCCTTTCCTTCGGCATCTTCCAGTTCTCCTGGCCCGTCGCCCCACGCTGCGCGTTCCCCGCCTTGCCCTGGGAAGAACGGTGGGGGCCAACAGTGCGGATCATGGTATCAGGAGGGCCGCGTGCCCTGCGGTCACCTCACGGCTCTCCAAGATCACGAACGACTGGCGGTGCGTCTCCAGCATATCCTGAAATTCCGCCAGGAATTCCTGTCCCAAAGCCAATGAATGCCGCTTTGCCCGGCTTCGTGCGATCCCAACTCTCTATCCGCGGAGCGAGGGCCACAGGCGGCACCATCTTCATCATCATGATGAAAGAATGTGGTCCAGCGCCGCGGTCGTCGAACGGCCCTCCTGGGCCGACCTCCTCCGCGTCGTGGCCACCTCGCCATGCGCGAGGGCTCGCGGGGATGCGCGCGTAGTCGATTTGGCTTGCCCAGCTCGAGCCCTCGAACGTGTTGCCACGGGGGTAGGATGTACTGAACGACACAATCCCCGCAAAGCCGATCCAATCATGCACCGCCGTTCCGCATCAATTTCCCCATTTCTTTTTATACGTTTTAACGGCCACCGAACCCACCTTGGCACTGGGTCCCGAATTGAGATCCATGCTTATCACGGGCGTGAGCCTCTTTGGAATCTTGAAGCATGCGGACTTGGCCGACTCAGCGACTGCTCGCACGCTTCACGATATATGTGGGGGCTTTGCTCGGTTAGGGCGGGAACTTTAGAGCCATCATCGCTGTCATCAAAAAACCCCAAGCTTCGACTCAACCACTCCCTCCGCGCCCACGGGCGCCAGCATACGTATTCGGTATCTTTCTTCGCGAACCACGTCGTGTTGATCAGCACCGCGCATCCGCAAGCCTTCATGACGAGGCGGTTCCGAATCCCAAACTGAATCATGTGGTGGTACGTGGCAATGGAACTCAAATCCTTAGTAGTTCAATCACTCTCATATTCTTGATTACAGATGAAAGATCCTCCCATCAGTACGGGGTCACCAGCGTGTGCGGGTTACAGGAATACAGAAAGCTCCACTGCTCGTCGTGGCCGTAGGGAAGCTGCACCACGAGGAGGAGCGCAATCTTGATCATGCCCACCACGCCCGAGCTTCAGCGTGCCCGCCACTCCACCACCACACCAAGGGGGCCGGCACTTAGGCGGTCAGCGCCCGCGCCAGGCGACGGCTGCCCCCATCGCCGCGAGGTGTTCCTCGGGAGGGCCGCCTCTGAAGGGGTGGGCCTGGGCCACATCGGCGATTGAGAATGAAGAGGGGGAGGAGGACGGGGAGGAAGAGGATAAGGAGGAGGACAAGGAGGAAGACGAGGAGGATCAGGAACACGAGGAGGGCGCGGAGGAGGAGGAGGAGGAGGAGGAGGAGGAAGAGGAGGAGGAGGAGGAGGAGGAGGAGGAGGAGGAGGAGGAGGAGGAGGGGTAGGAGGAGGAGGAGGAGGAGGCGAGGGGAGTCGGGAAGGAGATGGGGCGCGGCGCTGCGGATCCAAGACGAGGACCCGACAATCAGGAGGGTTAGCAACAACAGAGAGTTCGCGGGCATCCATGCTCACCATTGTCATGCGGAAGAGGACGAGGAGCAGACGAAAGATCGATCGTAACTGTAGAGTCCAAGGGGGCACATGTCTAAAGCGTAGCTGCGGACTATGCGCCAATCGGCCCTCAAATGCTGGACGTATTTCTTCGCGGAAGAGGTCACAACCGTCTTACTTGTAAATGTCTGCCTCGACACGAACGTCGTAAGCAAGCTGGTTGCCGCAGATCACGGGTCGGGATAGGGGGAGAGGATCCAGAGGAAAAGGATGATACGATCCATGAGGCCCTCCAGAGGCGCAGGAAGTCTCCAGAGGTCTCCAAAGGTTGCTTATGCCGTTGTTTTTGTTTCGAGGGGGAGAAGCAGGAGGATGAACAGGAGGAACAGGAGGAGTGGGAAAAAAACAAGGAAAAGGAAGAAGATGAAGATGAGGATAAAGGGAGGAGAAGGAGGAGGAGGAGGAGGAGGAGGAACGAACGTCGTTCTGGGGGGGACGTCCATGACACTACGCTTTTCGATCGCGTGCTATCCTGAGACAGTGCAGCACATGATTTGCGCGAGAGCCTACCTAAATAGCCTGGTGGTGAGACACCATGCGCACGAACGACGCAACACCGCCACTAGATCTACATGTCCGGAAGGGCACCCTGACGCAGCAGCTGAGAGTAACTGACGCAAGACCCCCCCCCCTGCGCACCGCCAGCCTGCTCGCACGCCGCGGCGGCCTCCCGGCCGCCCCGCACCTGCGAAGGCGCCGGCCGCGGCGACGCGGAGCCACGACCGGCGGGGCTGCAGGCAGCCCGGCTGTCCAAGGCCGGCGGCGGCGGCGCCGATAACGGCGGCGGCGCCGGGGGCCCGGCCGGCGCCTGGTGCGGAGGCCCGTCGTCTCCCCATCCAAGCGCGCTCGCGTCGGGGAAAAAAAACACGACAAGCAAACTTTGGCTCTGTTCGGCCCCCGTTGGCCTTCGCCGGGCCCCGGGGCCGTCAACAGAACGCCTCGGGATGAAAACCAGCCCTGCGGAAGAGGTCGAGGCCGGTCGCAGACCTCGGACGATAATGAAGTTTTCAATTTTGGATTTTTCCATGGATTTCGGCGTTCGGGGCCGTTCATCGGGCCCAGAATCGTCAAACAAATATCCAGGACGAACCCCAGCGGTCGGGGCCTCCAAGGTTGGGGGGTCAGATCGCAATGGGACGGGGAGCCCCCCCACCGGGAAATAGGTTTCGGTTTCGTGTTGGTGTCGTGCGTGCGGGCGAGGCGACGCTGCGCGGGCGCGCGAGCAGAGTCGGATGCAAAAATCCGGTTTTCCGGTGGGCGCGCGGTGGCTGCGGGTGTCCCGCCGTGGTGTCCCGCGTTGTCCCGATGGTGTCCCGCCGTGTTGTCCCGATGGTGTGTCGTGGTGTCCCGTGGTATCCCGCGGTGTCCCGTGGTGTCCAGTTGTGTCCCGCGATGTCCCGGCGCGGTGTTCCGATGGTGTCCCGATCGATCGTGAAATCGATCGTGGGATCGGTAGTGAGGTCGATAGAGGTCGATAAGTGCATCGGCCGTGCGAGCGGCAGTGATGTCGATAGCGACATCGATAATTGTATCGGTCGTGCAAGTGCACTCGAGTGCGAGATCGACAGTGACATTGACTGTGCGATCGCTTGTGAGCTCAATCGTGACATCGTTTGAGGTCGATACAAATATCGAGTGCTAAATCGGTGATACGGTCGGCCAGGTGAGATCGACTGCGGGATCGATATCGAAATCTGTTTAATGAGATCGGGATCGACCATGACATTAATAGTGAGATCGGCTGGGATATCGATCGCGTGAAATCAGCAGTGAGATCGATCGTGGGATCGGTTAAACGGGCTCTCCTGGCCCCCATCAAAAGAGCGCTCCTCGCAGTGCAGCCGCCGCGGCCAGTGCGATCACCGCCGCGCCCGCTGCGATCATTGCTGCCGCGCCTTTGTGGCCAGAGCAGGCATTGCGCGCGACGCCTGCTTCCATGTGCCATGTCCCCAGACCCCCGACGCCATGATTTTTTCATGACGCGACCCCCGGTCCCGACCCACTCCCCGGGACCAGCTCTTCATCCCGAGTGGTTTTTTGACGGCCCCGAGGCCCGGCGAAGGCCCCCGGAGGCCGAAAATGGCAAAAAACCTCCCGTCGTGATTTTTTCATGACCCGAGGGGGTCTGGGTTCCATGTGCCACGTCTGCGGGCGACGCGCGACTCTTCGACGGCGCTCGCTCGCCGCCGGGCCGCGCCGCTTGGCGCAGAGCGCTTCTGGTGCGCCGATGGCTCCAGAGCGGGCTTCGCGGAGCTCGCCCCAAGCCGCGCAACCCAGACCCCCTTGGGTCATGAAAAAATCACGAAGAAACATTTTTCGCTATTTTCGGCCTCCGGGGGCCCTCGCCGGGCCTCGCGGGACCGTCAAAAACCGCTCGGGATGAAGGGCCGGTCCCGGGGAAGGGGTGGGGGCCTCTGGGGGTCGCGTCATGAAAGAATCATGACGTCGGGGGTCTGGGAATGTAAGGGCGAGGGGACTCAATTGTTCGTCGCTCGGCGCGGGGTGCCGGAGGTGGCGCGCGCGGCGCGGCGTCGCTCCGTAGCCTACTGGGGCAGCGGGGGCATTCGCTGCGCGGGGCAGCACGCGCTGGCGCGCGCTGGCGGGCGCGCTGGTCGAGCTCGCCCGCGACTGGCGCGCGCGGCCGGGCCCGGACGGCCGCGGCCTGCGCCGGGGCGCCGCCGCAGGGCGCGGGCGCATCCCGTTGCGCCTGTGCGCCGGCGTTGGGGCCGAAGCGCCGGAAGACGCGCCGTCCGCATGCGCGCGCGCGGGCCCCGGGGGCCACTCGGAGGGCAACTCTCAGAGGAGGGGCTGGGGCGCTGCAGGATCGACTGCGCAGATCCCGACGCGGGGCCCGGTGGCCCGACGCTACCAATCCTGCCCAAGCTTTCCCGTTTCCGTGCCAGAGCGCGCCTGGGCCGCGCGTCGCGCTCGGCGCGCTGTTCGGTATGCTGGGCGCGAGTTGCGCCGAGGAGACCCGCGCCCCGCGCCGCGCGCGCGGCCTGCGTCGCGCGGGGGCCTCTCCAGGGGCGCTTGGTTCCAAGCGAACTCTCGCGGCCGAGTGCGTGGGCGTCGAGGCCGCGCGCCTCGTGCTGCTTCGCGACCTGGGCCCTCCATGGCTGGGGGGGGCGTGCCCCCTCGCTCTGCCGGGGAGCGGCGCGCTGTCCGCGTGCGCGACGCCGTCGTTCTTGTTCTGGCCCGCCGCGGATGTTGCCAATGCGCTCGGGAATGTGGCGCGCGATCTGCTCGTGGAACATGCGGGGGGCGCGGCGCGCGACTTCTCGAGGGTCGTCGCGCGCCCGCTGTGCCGGCGCGCCGAGACCGCGGGCCAGTCGACGGGCCAAGCGCGCATGGGCGTCGCGCCCGCGTCGCGCCCCGCGGAGAACCGGGCGGGGCGCCCGCCGCGCCGACGGAAGTGTTGCGCGGAGAAGCTGCAGCGCGCGGGGGGCGCGCCAGGCTCTGCGAGCCCCGCTCCGCGCGTTCTCCGCGCCAACTCCTTGCTTGCCGGCCTGGAGGGCGATCCGACGCCGACGCGCGTCCGCGGGCGAGTTGCCGCTGCCGCCTGCCATCGCCGCCGATGCCACCGACCACTGCTGCCTGCAATCGTCGGTGAATCGATTGTGAATTCGGTCGTTCGTTCGTCAGTGGGCCGTCAGCGGCGTCCATCGAGCGACGTCGATTGTGTGATCGATCGAGTGGGGTCGCTTGAGTGGCATCAATCGCGTTTTGGTCGTGTTGCTGGCAGCGAGATCGATGGCGAGATCGACCGCGCCCCGCGTGGCATCAGAGACCGATCGTGAGATCGATGTGCAGAAACGTTCGGCCAGGCGAGTCCATCGTGAGGTTCATCGATGTCGAAGTTGGCAGTGATGTGGTCAGTGGGGTCGATCGCGAGCTCGGTCGTTCGCTGGTCGGTGAATATAAAGCGGGGGCCGAGGCTGGTAGCGTGATCGAGCACATGAGATCCACGGTGCGGCTTTGATATTGCTAATCGCGGGTTTGGTACTGCTATCGGCAGCGAGAGTGTCAGTGATATCGATGAAGTCCCACGAGACATCGGACATTGAAAATGCAACCAAACGACAGACACGTTCAGTCAGGCGATGCCGCGTCTGCCCGCGAGCGCTTCGATGTCACGTCAATGCCGCCAGGATTGGCCCGATAATGACAAGTGCAAGTGGCGCGAAGGTGAGTGGAATGGAACGGTTAATGGAATCGGGCGAGGGAGATGGATGACGCGACCGACAATGACCCCGATAGTGGTATCGGTAATAACGACATCGATCGCAGGCGGCGCGCCCGCCCGCGGGCGACCCGCGGGCGACCCATGCGCCCGCCACTTTCAGTCGCTACGCGGGGGACGCCTAAGGTTCGTGCGAACTTTTTGGTCGCCCCTGCCGCAGAGCCGCTGGTTTGCGCCGAACTATGCTATCGGCGCCGCCTTCGCCGCCGCATCAGTTTGCGGCTCGAGCGCTATTCGAACTTGCCGCGTCGCTCGCGCCGCTCCTCGCCATCGCTGGCCCTGACTATTAGGGGCCAGGTTCTGCCTGCCAACGTCAAAAACGCACAGAGACGCTGCAGAACATTAACAGCGCAACCGCTAAGTTCGCGAGGTGGTATGTGTGGGTCCTCGAACAGAAGGTGATCGACAATTCTTCTTGGTCCACTGGCGAGAAGATCCAGGCGCAAAAAAAATTCAAGTGCGCGCTTGTGTCCAACGCCCCCGATTAGTAGATGCTCGGACTTGTGCCCTTCGACTTCGAGGGCCGCGCTGCAACGGCCAGTGCGTTGTCCAAGTTCGCGGCAATTTCTGTGTGGGAGCTGACCACTCCTGGTGTTGACGGCATGGCCAAGCAGAAGTACAACGGATGCCCTTTAAAGCCAGTGGTTTTGCTTTCTCAACCAGAAAAGCCACGATAATGCTGCCTGCGAGTCCGGATATGCTGGCGCGTCCCTCCATGGGCATCCATGTCGCGCTGGACATCAGGGGCACCGCCTGCCTTCTGAAGGCCAGCGCAATCGCGCCTGGCTCTGCTGTCGCCGACCGCGAAGCATTCGATTTCGCGGGGAAATACCTCGGCATCGGCGCGACGAGGCAGGCGACAAAGGGAGCCAACGTCTACAGTGTTGCAGATGCTGAGTTCAGAGATTCCATTGGCAACAAGACTGTGGTAAACGTGTGGCAGAAATGCCCGCACCCTTTTCCACGAAATGCCTGTCGGAGCCGGAGTCGCTGTGGTCGGATGCTCTTCTGCAGTGGCAAGCGGCGAAATGGATGCCGATGCTTGGCTAGGGGCGCGCGTCTGCACTGCGGGCGACGGCTGTGATACTATCAGCATGGTGTTACATGTTAGTGGCATGCGTAACCCATTCGTGCATATTGCATTAATGTGCTACCGGTGGTGTGCTCAGGTATGCAGTCTAGCGGGAGCGTGCTATATCAAAGCCATATAACATGACTGCACCACTGTAGCGTTAATTCGTGGCCTTATAAGTACAGTCCTGCTTGTAGTACACAACCGAATGTGCCACTTCTTTTGCATACAAACATAATGGCATAGCTGCGTTTTGTTTCCGGCGGAATGTAATCCGAAATACTTGCTAATGTGTTTTGCAAGGGGACGTGCGGAAAACCACTTTGCAGGTTCTGACTTCGGCAGGGGGCGCCTGCCCCCCCCCCCCACACACAGAGCTGGTTGGCTTAAAGAAACAAAAACACAACTGGTTTTACAGACGCTACGTTCAATTGAAACGTGTCGCTTCTTTTCCCAGCTGCTCGCTTGAAATCGCTGGTACTGCTCCTCAGGGAGGACGAAGCCAAGACCAGGACAACATCGGACCATAACATAAAGTGGGGATCTCTAAGACCAGCCTACTCTGGAGGATGCATCGGGCGCCGCGGCCGCTCCAAGCACGCTCCAAAACGCTCCGAGAGCGTCCCAGAACGATCTGAAACGACGTATCCCAGACCTACGGTCGGGCGGGAACTGCTGCTTAGCGTGTCGCTGCGGCGGCCCCAGCGACACGCTATGCCCTGCGAGTGGATAGCGTGTCGGTTCGCTCCGCGGGGCGGGAGGCTCGCAAAAACTCGGGATGTTGACACGCGGGGACTGGGCAGTTGCCGGCGTGCCGTGTCGAAGTGTGTTTTTTCCCAGAACTGGCGACGCCACACGCTGAGCCACCAAAGTGCCTGGTCCAGAAGAAGAAAAACAGCATAATCATAAACTTTGGATTTCTTGGATCAGCGCCCGACTCTCCTCCCTGGTGGTCCGCGCGGATTTCTTGGATCGGCGCCCGACTGTCCTCCCTGGGCGCGGAGCGCGCCAGGGGCGGCGCTGCAGGCGCCGCCAGTGCGTTCCAGCGCCGATCCACAAAATCCGCGCGGACCTCCGAGAATTTGTGTTTATGCAGTTGCTTCCTTTTGGATGACTGTAGCCCCGCCCGACGTCTCTGGCGGCGCCTCGAAATATCGACCCATTCCTTGGGACCTGACTCGTTCTTAGGAGGTCCCGAGGCCCGGCGACAACCCGTCAAAGGCAGAGGAGTTGTCAGAAACCTCCCGTCGCAAAGGGGTCTGGGCCCCTCCATGCCTTCCCGGCTTAGCTGCCCCGATACGCAACACGCTACCCGTAACGTGTTGACCCGGAGCCCAACACGTAGACTGACTACGCAAGTCTGACGCGAAACACGTTAGCCAAGACGTGGGCCAGCACGGTGAGCCAACACGCAATGTGTTAGCACAGACGTTCTGAACACATTACGTGTTGCGTTTCGAGACGGGAAGTGTGATGGCGGCTCGAGGGTTGTGGAACAGGAACAGGCAGTAGGAGGAGGAGGAGGAGGATGAGGAGGGTGATCGAGGAGGATCAGTATGAGGAGGATCAGAAGGAGGAGGAGGAGGATGCGGATGCGGATGCGGAAGAGGAGGACGAGGATGATGATGCTGCTGCTGCTGATGATAATGATGATGACGATGCTGCTGCTGATCATGATGATGATGATGATGATGATGATGATGATGATGATGATGATGATGATGATGATGATGATGATGATGATGATGATGATGACAATGGTTATGGTGATGGTGATGATGCTGATGATGATGCTGTTGCTGTTGCTGCTGCTGCTGCTGCTGCTGCTGCTGATGATGATGATGATGATGATGATGATGATGATGATGATGATGATGATGATGATGATGCTGAAGACGATACTGATAATGATGATCAGGAGGAGGAGATGGAGGAGGAGGAGGAGGAGGAGGAGGAGGAGGAGGAGGAGGAGAGGAGGAGGAGGAGGAGGAGGAGGAGGGAGGAGGAGGAGGAGGAGAGGGAGGTTGGTGGAGGATCAGGAGGAGGAGGAGGAGAAGGAGGAGGGAGGAGGAGGAGGAGGAGGAGGAGGAGGAGGAGGAGGAGGAGGAGGAGGAGGAGGAGGGAGGAGGAGGAGGAGGAGGAGAGGAGGAGGAGGAGGAGGAGGAGGAGGAGGAGGGGGCAGCGGCGGCGGCGAGCCCGGGGGCGCGCCTGCGTCTCCGCGGGTGGGCGCACGGGGGGCGGCGGCAGCGGCGGCGGCGGCCAAGGGGCGGCTGGCGGGTGCAGGCCCGCGGGCGGGCGCCCGCTCCTGCGGGGGGCGCGGGTGTGGTGGCGCCCGCTGGCGTCCGTCGCCGGGGCCGCCGGCGTCGTGCGCGTCGCCGTGCGCCGGCGGGGGCCCCACGCGGACTTCTCACCTCCCGTCGGGGCCGCCGAGGCCCGGGGGCACCCTTGGAAGCTCAGGGTCGACGAAGGGCGTGCCCCTGAGCTTGTGCTCGCAGTGCTCCGTGCCGGCCTGCCTGTCGCAGGTCGGCTCGAGAGGCCTCCCTGCGGCAACCTGCGTCGCCCTGCAACGGCCACATCGTTGGCTCGAGCAGGGGCGGCTGCCGTCCGTCGTCGTCCGGCTGCTGGTCGGGCTCTGTCGGACTCTACGTGGGCGCGGTCCTCTGGAGGAGAGCCCTCGGGAGGAAGAGGAGAAGGAGGAGGAGGAGGCGAAAAAGGAAGACGAGGAGGAGGAGGATGATGACTAGGAGGAGGAGGAGGAGGAGGAGGAGGAGGAGGAGGAGGAGGAGGAGGTGGTGAGGAGGAGGAGGAGGAGGAGGAGGAGGAGGAGGAGGAGGAGGAAGAGGAAGAGGAGGAGGATGACGAGGAGGAGGAGGAAAACTCGAGCAATGGAGGGCTCTGTAGGACGCTATGTGGAGGGCGGGACCCCTGTCCGATCTCTGCTCCAGGCTTGGGTATCGGTTCATCTGGGGCTCGGGCGCCATCGCGCCGAGCCTCGTGGCCGACGGGGGCGCTCTGGAGGCGGAAGAGGACGAGAGAGGACAAGGAATGATGATGATGATGATGAGGAGGAGGAGGAGGAGGAGGAGGAGGAGGAGGAATGACGAGGAGGAGAAATGATGATGAGGAAGAGGAAGAGGAGAGAGGAGGAGGAGGAGGAGGAGGAGGAGGAGGAGGAGGGGGAGGAACGACGAGGAGGAGGAACCAGGAGGAGGAGGAGGAGAGGAGGAGGAGGAGGAGGAATAATGATGATGATGCTGATGATGATGACGATGATGATGATGATGATGCTGATAATGATGCTGCTGCTGATGATGATGGTGATGATATGATGATGATGATGATGATGGTGATGATGATGATGAGGGAGGAGGAGGAGGAGGAGGAGGAGGAGGAGGAGGAGGAGGAGGAGGACGAGGAGGGACGAGGAGGAGGAGGGGAATGACGAGGAGGGGAGGAATGATGAGGAGGAGGAGGAGGAATTAGGAGGAGGAGGAGGAGGAGGAGGAGGAGGAGGAGGAGGAGGAGGAGGAGGAGGAGGAGGAGGAGGAGGAGGAGGAGGAGGAGGAGGAGGAGGGGTGGATCACTGAGGCTGCCGGGGGCTCGATTCAGCGTCGGGCTCAGCTGCAAGTGATGGCGTGCCGCCTCGGCGTCGCCATCATGCAGGCGCTCGCCGGCCTCGGCGGGTGGGCCTTCGGGGACGCGGTCTCCCCGCCCGGGGCCCACCTGGGTCCTCCCTCCCTTCCCTCCCCTTTCCCTCCGGCGGGCGGCGTCCTGGCGGGCGGCGGGACGGACGACGACGACGCTGACGACCTCCCTCCCCCTCCTGGTGGTGGTGGTGGTGGTCCCCCGGGTGCTGACAGCCGTCCTAATTAGCTCCGCTTCTGTCCTGTGGTCCACCGGCCCTTTTCCCAAGGTTTGAACAGCGCTGCGCGTTGTTTTCAACAGCAGCTAGGGCAAAGGCACCCTGCTGCTTTCAATTCTCAGGAAGAGGAGGAAGAGGAGGATGAGGATGAGGATGAGGATGGGGAGGAGGATGAGGAGGAGGAGGAGAAGGAGGAGGAGGAGGAGGAATGACGAGGAGGAGGAGGAATCAGGAGGAGGAGGAGGAAGAGGAGGAGGCGGAGGAGGAATGATGATGATGATGATGATGGTGATGATGATGATGGTGATGATGATGATGCTGATGATGATGATGCTGATGCTGAGGAGGGAGGAGGAGGAGGAATGACGAGGAGGAGGAGGAGGAATGAGGAGGAGGAGGAGGAGGAGGAAGAGGGAGGAATGGCGAGGAGGAGGAGGAAGAGGAGGAGGAGGAGGAGGAGGGGAGAGGAGGGAGGAGGAAGAGGAGGAGGAGGAAGAGGAGGAGGAATGATCATGATGATGATGGTGATGATTCTGATGCGGAGGGATGACGAGGAGGAGGAGAAGGAGAAGGAGGATGGGGAGGAGGAGGAGGAGGAGGAGGAGGAGGAGGAGGAGGAATGACGAGGAGGAGGAGGAATGAGGAGAGGAGGAAAAGGAGGAGAGGAGGAGGAGAAGGAGGGCGAGGAGGAGGAGGAGGAGGAGGAGCAGCAGGAGCAGGAGGCGGAGGCGGAGGAGGGGGAGGAGGAGGGGAGGAGGAGGAGGAGGAGGAGGAGGAGGAGGAGGAGGAGGGGAAGGAGGAGGAGGAGGAGGAAGAGGAGAAGGAGGAAAAGGAGGAGGAGGGGGATGGGGAGCAGGTGGAAGGGGGGGGGGTGCGGGGGGGCGGCGGGGAGAAGGGTGAGCCGATTCGCCGACCCCACATTTGCTCCCCAAGAAGAAGTCGGAAAAGCAAAACAAAAGTGGAGGAACGACCGTACTCAGAAGGGACGAGACGAGGGCAAGCGGGCAACGCGCGAGAAGAGGGCAAGCGACCCCGCTCCAGTTCGTCTCAGGCTACGGCCTCATCGCGTGCAGTGCAGCGGCTCGGCACTCAGCGCCAGTGGTGTAAAGAAGCGCGGCGCGAGGCGCGGCGTGCGTGATGACGCGCACGTTGTTGTGCAAGTGGCATGAAAGTGTTGTCCGACGGGCAGCCTCAGGAATAGCGTGCTCAGGGTTCGCGCGTTGCCCAGGCGTCCCTAGGCCGATGCGAGCGAGGGGGTCCGAGGAGAGGAGGGGACGAGGTAACGCGAGGAAGCGGCGGAGGCGGGGGCAGGTGAGGTAATGGCCGAGACGATCTGGGCAAGCATCGCACCCGAGCAGCCAGGTGCGGCGCGGGCCGAAGGGGAAGCGGCGGCTGGTCCACCACGCTCCCGCCAGCGTCTTATATGCGGCCCAGCGAATGGCTGAGGCCTTCTTCGAGAGGTGACTGGCTAATTCCTGCCAGCGGTCGGACGTATTCGGTGGCGCGACGAGATCAGGTGGCGCCGAAAAGGGACGGCGTGCCAGAGTGTCAGCGAACTTGTCGGGGAAGAGCGAGCAGTGAGTGACCGAAGCGATGGAACGCGGGACCCTAACACGCCTGGGTTCTTGGGCAGCGGTAGGCTGTTCGTCTGCGGCCGCTCGCCGAACTGCACGCCAGGCGAGCGTCGAGACCGAGTGCGGTGGTCTGCTGTCAGCAAGCTCGCGCCAATATTCGGCGATGCAAGGGCACTTCCAAACCGCGGGAGAAGCGGTGGCCCAAATACGGGCCTGGGCCAAATCTGCCAGGGACAGTTCTGGGTCGAGCTTGTCTTGAGCAACTACTAAAGGGCGATACAGTGGCTTCCCGTCGGGAAGCGTGACGGAGGCCGTGCGCCACGCTGAGGCCAATGAAAGCGTGAACAGTGAATTGGGGGAGGACGAATGCGACCACGAACGAGTACCGAGGAGGTCGACGAGGCGCCAAGGGTTGGGGGGGATACCTGAGACGCTTATGTAGGGTGCAACGTTCGCGCCGCAAGAAAGTGGCTGGAAATGGAAAATACCGCGTGAGGTACGAGAAGACAATGATAACACAGGTGTTGCACAGTTTGAGCGCCACTGCGGGGCCAGGAGCGCTCGCCGCTAATTGTACAACGCGCAACCAGTAGTTACCACATGCGGCTTTCCATTGGATGTCTAAAGCTACTGCTGGGCCAGTGAGCACGCCTAGATAGCGAGCGCATTCTGCAATCTGAATGTGTTGCCACTGGGGCACCAGAAATGCCAAGAGGCGTTGGGTGGGGGAGTGCACGGCAAGTGGAAAAAAGGGGGCCCACAAGGGCACAATCGCTGTCTTCTGGATCTGTAGTTCGGGTCCTGCGAGAGTAGCAATGGCCCGGAACGGGGGAAGGCGGAAAAGGGGGGTCCCAAGGCGAGCGATGATGAGACCCAAGTCATCTGCGCAGGCACCGAACTTGTTGGATCCAGAGAGGGTGCTTATAATCTGGGCTAGGTGTCTAATTTGCGCATCAGAAGCCAGGGCCCAAATCGATCCCGAGAGGGGGCGGCACTGGAGAACACCTGAACCTATTTCGGACATGTGTTGCAGGCGGCCACCTGCACGGGCCCAGGCTCTAGGGAGTGAGAAAAAACATGAATGACACTGAGACAGCCTGGAGGAACCCCGTGCACTACCAGAGATGCAAGTAAACAGCTCCCATGCTAAGGATGGGAAGGCAGCTTTGATATCACAGCTGACAAGGATAAGGGAAGCATATGGTGCCTCTGGGGGGTGACCTGCTCTACGGGCCTCAGAGTCTAGGGTCAGTACGTGTTGTCCAAAAGCTTCGCCCCTTTACAGAACCCTGTGGTGTGTCTATTGTCCGATCCCTGACCATGTCCACGAGACCCATATTCACGACTTGAGCGATCAGTTTGGCGTCGCAGTTCTTTGAGGAGAAAGGGCGAATGGCACCTGGAGCTCGAAAGACGGCATACTGGTCCTGGGGTTCGTCTCCTTTCGGAAGAAACGCGAAGACCGAGTCGTTGAACTGGTACGGGGCCAGGCCCGTTTCGAACATCTGCATCATGAGGTCATAAAGCATCTGAGAAGATCCAGGCGAAGTGGCCCATGCAGCGTATGGAATATGATGTGGGCCTGGAGCGGTATGTCTGACCTTACGGACGGCCTCTGAAAATCCTGAAGAGCTGGAACCCGCAGGTCCGCGCAATCGAACTTGGGGAGGTGCTGGGACAGGTACTGCTGAACCGCCATGGGGTCCACAATCTTGCTCGAGAAAATGGGCTGCCAAAACTTCTGGAGGCCTCCGACAATACCCTCTGGAGAACTGGTGGTGGTGATGGGGTCCGGGCGTGTGAGCTGCATCGCGGCCTTCCGACTGCCGGCCTGGTCCAGCTGCATCTCGGCGTTGGACTGCAGCTGGCGCTTCGTGGCGAGGGCGATGCGCCTGACGTAGTCGGCGGTGACCGCCGCGTCCATCAACTTGACCTGCTCGTCCCTGTTCGTGAGCTCGGGGCCGTCGTCCGTGGGGCGCAGGTGCGCGCTGCCGATGTCGGTTGTGGCCATGAGGAGCGACGCCGTGTCCGAGTCCTTTCGCCAAATCGCCCGTGGAATTGCACGAAGAGCAGTGGGCCTGCCGTGTTCCGCCCAGCGGCTGTGGTCATGACGGGAGGCACGCTGCCGCAGGTTGCGAGTGAGTCTCGCCGCTTCTTCGATGATGAGCTGGTGCTGCTTCCAAACACAGAGGGGAGGAGGAGGAGGAGGAGGAGGAGGAGGAGGAGGAGGAAGAGAGGAAGAGGAGGAGGAGGAGGAGGAAGACCAGAGTAAAACCAGGATGCGTCAACGATGCTGTGGCCCGTCCCCTAAATCCCTCCACGTAAAATGTGTTCAAACAGCACGGTGTTCCTTTCCACTGGAAGGGAGCGCCCCCCCCTTCGATGACGGGCGCCCAGTGGGTTTGCCACTGCCACTGAGGCAAGATCCCGTTCTGCAGAGGATGCGCCCTTAAGCTTTCCAGCCGCACTGATCAAAGAAGGTAGGACGAGACAGCTCAACACACATGCACAACGATAAAACCATGTTGAAGAAGATCAGCCTGAAACAGATCAGCCCTCCATCGGTATAAGTACTGCTCTGATTCCGCACTTCGGGTCGTAACATGTGCAATCATCTCAGACGAGAGCCCAACTCGAAAATAATAACGACCATCCATCCATGTAGCTGTTGTACATCTTGGAACTCGGAGACATACAAGATGACGTAATTCAAACAATAATCGCACTTCGAAAACGAACCAACCTGCATCTTGGTAACTGCCGGAAACTTGTGAAACGCATGTTTACGGCGCTGAGACGAGAACAACGTTTTGAACACCACCCCATCCATCCGTCAAGCTGCTGGATCTGTTTGAGACGAGTGTGCACGGCGCCTGGGCGAGAAACGCATTCTGGAAACGGTTTAGCACCTATCCTGGCAGCTGCTGGAAGCCTTTTAAAAAAGGAGCCTGCGTGGCGCTACAGAGAGAGAGCAGCACTTGGGAGCCTTTTAAAAAACCACCCTCTTCACCCGTGCAACCGTTGGAAGCCCATGTGCGCGGCGCTGCTTCGACAACCCCATTTTTGAACATTACCCTCCTCCGTACTTGTGACTGTTGGGAACTTTTGAAGCACAGGTGCGCGGCGCTGAGGCGAGAGCCGCGCTTCAAAACCACCCCCCTCCATCCTTGCAACTGCTGGATCTGTTGAGCTGCAGGATTGCAGATTGCGAAGGCGTCCTCGGCGGCACGCGCAGCCCGGCCTACGGACACGCCCGGGGGTGCGACAGGGAAACACCATTACAACGGAACGGGATGGGAGAGGAAGACGAATAGGAGGGAGGAGGAGCGATGAGCAACATGGGGATCGAGGGAACCAGGATGCTAATGATTAGGACGGGGAGGAAATGGGCGAACTTATGCTGTGCAAGCGGTGTGGGAAATAAGCAACTGGGGCGGCTGTGACGACTTGGCGCTGAACTCGCGCCACGGTCTCCTCCCCCTCCTCGGCTTGGTCCTTCGTGTAAGGCCCTGTCGAACCCGCGGCGTCTCAGTTGGCGTGTTGTCGCAATATGCGCGACACATCGAGCACGTTGCGATCTGCAAGCGCACGTCTAACCATGCCTCAAGCGACAGCTACAGACGCATGTCTCACCATGCATCCAGACAGGCTTTCTTCCCAACGCAGTCAGTGTCCACGACACACATGTTATCATCTGCGTCCCCATTTCCTTCAAGAAGACCGGAGACTACGAACAACTCCCCTTTGCCTACCGGCTGGCGCACATCTGGGAGGCCCATCATCCACTGCAGAATGTCGCAGCCCGTCCTGAAGAACCGTGGCGAACCTCTTCGAGGAGCACTCCGTCTTGAACCGACAGCTTGACGGTTCTCCGCTCCGCCTGGCGCTCCCGCGTCCTGGACGACTGGACAGCTGTGCGTCCTGGACGAGTGGGACCGCTGCCTCGGCCCGCTCAGACGCCGGGGTGCAAGCTCTGGGCCGTGCCCGGCAGCTGCAGGTCGGCGGCTTCCATACGGTCCGGGAAGCCCTGGAAGGAGGCCATACTTCGGACGGCAGCGTGTGTGCGCATCTCCACCTGCTGGCGATGCTGGTCGACGATGCTGGCCGTGCAAGGGCCCATCGGGATAATCATGGGCTGCAGCTGCCGCTGGCACTCGGTGCTCGCGAGGGGAGCCACCTCGAGCAGGAACAACTCCAACATTAGAACACGCGTCCCACCGTCGCTACCGCCTGCGCACAATCTGCTCACCCTGCCACCGCGCGTGCAACATGCCGAGTAGCGAGGCGACCAAGCAACAATTCAACATCCCGGGCAACGGCACGTGAGGGCCGTGTATGCAAGTGCGCGACGAAGTGCAACATGTGAAGAGCGCAGCGCTCTGGCATGGCTCGATCCGAAGCGCTGTGGCATCATGTTGGCCCAAGTTGGGGGCGACGTTCCCATTTGAGCGCACACATAGCTACGGTGGTGGAGAATGATGGCAGGATGGAGGAGCAAGAGGGAGGGGGAGGGGAGGAGGCGGGGTTGAAGGGATGGCATCGGGCCGACCCCGTCTGCCTGTTGGAGCCCAGAGTGTGCCGCCTGGGGCGGACCTGGCCACTCCCACTCCGTTCATTCCTCCCTCCGGGCGTATCCCCTGCAACTCACTTGAATCGGCGTCTTCAGTGGGAGGGGGCATGCTGATGATGGTGATGGTGATGGCGATGATCATGATCATGATGGTGTGATGGTGGTGGTGGCGATGATGATGATGATGATGATGATGATGATGATGATGGTGGTGATGATGATGATGGTGCGCTCCTTGGTGGACATCCAGGCTTTGTCGCGGTACCGCAACACACGAAAGGCGACTCTGCCTTGAGAGGCCCATGCCATGCCTTGGAGGTGTCCAGCCCAGGCGCGAGGGAGACGTCGGCAACCCTGGGTCCAAGGCTCAAGTTCGTGGCGGGTTCGCATCTCGGAAACGAAAGCCATGGTAGACATCATATACTCGGCAGCAATGTCGGCACATGGTGGGTGAATGGCTCGTTTTAGCATGGTATTGCGGCATTGAGAGATGCGGCTGAGGCCCGAGACAGATACATGTTGGCGGCCTGTACAGCACGTGAGGCAGGAGCGGACACATCTATTCAACGCCTTGGGGCGACTCCGCAGGCCCATTTGCTGGTTGGTGAGCAGGTTCCTGTGCGCTGCTGAATGAGGTCCGCCAAGCACGTTCGATTAGTTGTATTTCCAACCTCTCCCGTGCAACTGCGATCGGAAGCTATGTGCGCGTCGAGAACTTTGAGATCAGCAGCGCGCTCACGGCAAGGGGGCCAGCGTGCCTCTCACGCGAAGTTTGCCACGATGTGAGGGATACGTATGACACCGTTGCATGTCGTCTACGGGGACCATCAAGACTGCTTGTCTGTAATATACGCAGCCAGGCTCAACTTATTTGCTGGGCCATGGACACTGAACGGGCCAGAATCCAAACATTGCCAGCACCACCTACAATACCAAACGCCAGGTCGTCCCCTCCAGGCATCGCGAGGCAGCCACCCCGCCCGCCTCTTTTGCACTGGTCCTGAAACTTGCGGAGGTCCACGCCCAGAGCAACGTTGCTCAACTTCGGGGCGGCAGAGCCGCCCTGGATGAGGCTTCTCTCCCGGCGGACTCTATCCGTCAGGGGCCGTCGGGGGATTCCATGGCAGTCGAGTTCGGGCGCGGGAGTTGCATGTCTCTCGAATCCAAAGACCTATAGCTACGCATGACACTTCATGTTCGTCGATAGCTGGGATATGATACGTTATATTGTCGTACTCTTGCCGGTATCGCCTCCGGCAATGACTAGGGGTGGCTCCTTCTGTTCGCAGGAATTCCCAAGCAAGTGCCGCGAACTATCTGTGATCTCATGGGCGTGGTCTGATCGGCGGAGATTAAGCTGACACTCCGGCCAATTCATCTCTAAGCCAGGCCGTTGGACCTCCAGGACCATCGTGGGCGCGAGTTTCAGCGAGACAGAAGCCAAGGCAACCATCGGTCTAAACTCGGCCACCCGGGAGGCCTCAGGCTTCTGTCTGAATCAACTGCGCCTCGTGATCTTGCCAATCCACGCCGAAATGCTCCATGATGTGATTTTTCTGAGGCGCGAATGGAGGGTCCGATGACTAGATTCAGAACGTCATCATCGACCCCTGAAACATCTCGGCGACGGCCACGTCCGACTCCGCACGCGACTTGCTATGCTTGGACTGTCTTTCCGCTGTTTTCAAGGGGGCGAGGGAGAGAGGGACTTCGGCCTGCTGGTCGTCAGCCGACCACTGGCGGGGAACCCACTCGGGAAGACTCGCGTCGCTGGACGGGTCGAAGAACAGCTCGATGTAGAAATTGCGGGTCAGCTCGCGCCGGTGGCCGCGCGGTGTCCCTCGCCGGTTCTGAGCTCGAAGACATGCTTGCCAGCTCGGTGCGGTCGTTCAGCTCGTCCTCGAACGCACAGCCGTTCAAGGTGGGTGCTCGTCTGGCCTCTATCACTGGCGGCCCCAGCAAGTGGCGCACGCGGAGGTCAGTCTCCTGCTTGCGTACCTGCTCCAAGCGTTTCAGGTAAATCAGCTCCGGGTCGCCTGGGGGTGGTCGCCATCGTCCTCGTCGCGGTGCGTGCCCCGCCGCGGCGGCGCCCGTCGCTGCGCCCTCTGTCAAGACTGCGATGGACGGGATTCCCTGCCTCTGGTAGTCTGTCGTCGCCACCGGCGGTCCAACAAGCTGGCCAAGGTGTCCGCGCCGTCCTCTCGCGCGATCTCGGCGCGCCTGCGCGGGCGGGCTGCCGATTGAGTCCGCGCGTGATCCTGGAGCCGCTGACGATGCTCAGCTGCGCCCCAATCCATCCTTGGCACGGGCGTCTTCAGTGTAGTCCTGAGAACCTAGCGTCCGCCCCCCGCTTGGCCATGGCGGCCTGCTCCTTGCCAGCGCTGTCGCTGCGCCCCCTGATCCAGCGTGTATTTATGTCGAAGTGGGCCCTGGCGCGTCTCCGCATATGGGCCGCAAGCAAGGCCAACTCGACATTGTCTCTGGGCTAAAGCGTCTCCTGCAGAAGGCCCTGCGCGCACGTCGAGTCGGTGATCAGTTGGGCGAGCCTGCTATCAGAGACGAGAAGATCGGTCGTCCCCCGCTGGCCCAAGATCCATGATAATGCTTCCACCGCTGCCGAGAGCTTGCCTCGCGTTTGCTGCGAAGGTGCCTGCGCCCGCGAAGCGGCGGTCCCGAGACGCGGTGATCACTGGCCCGCACGCCTCGAGGAGCGGCGCGCCCGGGTCGCGGGGCCGGGCAGGACGGCGCGCCGCGAAGCCCCGCCCTGCGCCGGAGGCTCGGCGCCGATCCCGTCTCCGCCCTCGCGCCGAACCATCCGCGAAGATGCCCGTCGCGCTGGCCAAGTCGCCCTCCGAGAATTCGATCGAGCTTGGCTGAAGTGCAGCGCAGGCCGTCTCGTTGAAGAGGTGGGCGCCCTCCAGCGCCATGCCGCGGGCTTGCGGGGCAGGCGTTCCCTGACGTCGTCGCCGGGATCGAAATCGACCTCCTCCGATGTCGGGATGGCCTTGCCCGCGCAGCAACACAAGAGGAGCGGTGCGCGATCGCTGTCGGCGGCGCCTGTGAAGCGGGCTCGGCGGGCGCGCGACCTGAGCCAATCTCGATGACGCAGCATGAGGTCGATCTGACCACGTTTTTTTGCGATTGTCGAAGTAGCAGGTCGCTTGCCCCCGCTGTCCTTTCGAGAAAATGTTCAAGGCCGCAGGGTCCAAGTCTGTCATCCGGTCAAACAGCATCTCACCTCTCCAAATCATACGCGTCGAAGAATGTGGTCCTACTGTCTCGCCCTGTGTCCGGTCTGGCTTGAGCGCCAGTGCCTGCGCAGACCCTTATAATACCACCTCGAATTCACACGGCAAGCGTAGGAGCAAGCACTGCTAACAGCAAAACGCTCGGCATGCAATTGCCCAGCGGTGAACTCGCGGAACAGAAGCGAGCCTGTGTATCAACCCACGAAATCTCTTTACCACCGAAGCGGTGCACGTATCGAAGAGTGCCTGCACATACCTGCCAACACTCTGTGTCTCAATACTTTGTGCCGCAACCAGCGCTCCTACGTTGACGGACGCACGATCCCGAAGAGTCACGTCGAACCTTCTCCAAATCGGAAGCAAGATCGCTGTTGAACACCTCCTGTCCATTATTGAACGAAGAGCGGTGCACGAGAGCGACGCCACTTACCCGTGGCCTCCTGGGCGCAAGAGCGCCCGGATACGAGCACGACGAACCAGTCCCACCATGATTTCCGCGCACAACATCAAGAACAACACGAGCCGCGCTTCCCCCAGCGGCGGCAACCATCACGATCGTCAACCTCGTCCGAATCGATCGAATCCTAATTTCCAGAATTGCCAGGGCCAGCAAAGTCAATAATACCAAGAGTCAACGTACGTGCGCTAAACCAAAAACTGATGTCGCTGCAATCCCCATTAATATGATGATGCCGCCAGTCAACTGTAATATGTGTGTTAGCCAATTGTGCCAAGACATCCAGAGAGACAATGCCAATCTTGCATTGAATAGGCGACGCCTGCAGATGCCCGCGCTGAAAAAGGGCTTTGCACTTGCCACGCCCGCGCTCCGCAGCAACAGAGAAGGCGAATGATGTAGCAACGCCTGCAGCAACCTCTTCGCGAATCCATCGGACACGAGCAACAACAACCACAAGGTAAAACACACAGATGGCGCAGGTGCGCTCGCAAAGCAATGGGGCCGAGCACGTGCCTGAACCAAAATTGGCTATGATGATCATGATGATGATGTTGATGATGCTGATGGTGATGATGGTGATGCTGATGATGTTAAAGTTGACTGAGGTCCCTAACCTCAGCCGATCTCGTCGCGAGCACCCTGGCTCGCGCCAACGCCAGCTACAATCCGATGCTCTACCAACTGAGCTGTAGCTGGCGTGAGGTCATGATGATCGTTGTTACGATGCGACCAGCGTTCCTGGAGACCCGAAACCGGGAGACAATGAGATGTGCAACTAATCAAGCGAAAAATAAACTTCCGCGACAAGTACGGGAATACCGAGTGCAGCAGATGGCCGTGCAATCAAAAGACCATTGAGTGCTGGAGGAGTAGCCCAACATGAGGGGCCCACGAGGGTGCTGATGACGACCCATATAAGCAAAACATGCGCCGAGTGGGCTCGCAGCCGGTGGAGGAGACCCTGTGGCCACGGGGCCTATATATAAAGGGCATGGGAAAACCACTGCGCGATTGAATTCTGCTCGCACGCATCATGCCACTGACAGCCTTCTGTCGTTCGCTTCCGCGGTGAGCTGCCCTGCTCCCTCCCGCCACGTCTCCCCCCTCCGAGCCTCTCGCGTCAGTGCGGCTGGATCCCGTCGCGACGACGCGGACGTTGACCTCTAAGACCGCGAAGGCCGTTCAAGTCCGAACGATCCCCGCTGCTCGACAGCGGAGATCGTTCACGATCGGCCTGACTCAAGCCGCGGGTGTCCTTCGAACTTGACCGCTAGCGCTAGCGTCACCAGTGTCCTCGCCATCGCTCGGACGTCCATTCCCTGTGTTTTTTTGTCGGTTTCGTGCGTGGCTTTTCCGCCAAATGATCGAGAATGCTCCTCGATGGTCCTCGCCGCAGGAAGAATGCACACGTCCGAGCGATGCCAAGACCAGTGTCGGCGCGGCGCGAACCTGCCGTACAGTGCCACGGGAGCCGCTGCGGGTGTCCTTCGACCTTGAACGCTGGCGCCGGCGTCGCCAGCGTCGGCGCGGCGCGAGCCTGCCGTAATCACAATGCCACTGGAGCCTCACCTGCCTGCCGCACCGCGGTCTAGTGGAGCGGTGCGAGTGCGGCGGTCCTCCGCCCCCTCCTCCTCCTCCTCCTCCTCCTCCTCCTCCTCCTCCTCCTCCTCCTCCTCCTCCTCCTCCTCCCCTTCCTTCTCTTCCTCCTCCTCCTCCTCCTCCTCCTCCTCCTCCTCCTCCCTGCTCGACCCCACCCGATGGCGGCCCACCTTCCGCGCGCTGCTTCTCACCGCTCCGCTTCCCTTGTATGTACGGTCGGACCTGGGCCAGAAGGACATCCTTTCAGGACAGGAGACCCTCCGCCGGCCCAAACACTGAGGAAGCTTCGAGGGTGCCCTCTCCCCCAGGGTGCACAAAAACACCCAACAGACACGAAGGAGGTTCTGGTACCCTCCCCGAACCGACCTGGATCTTATTCCGTGGAGGCCAGTCCACAAGAAACCATCCACAAGAATCCCAACCCTGAGGCCCCAGGGCGTCCATGGATTTTTGGTGTGGCGACGCCACCTTTCCCACAGAAGAACCATCGAAACCCAAGACACCCACGGCACCATGGAGGCAAGCAAAGTGCTTCTTGGCATGGGTCTCCACTGCACCTCGCTCCGACAAGAACCTCGCCGTCCCGTCAGGGAAGGCGTCCCGAGGGAAGCGGGCCCTGGACGCCAGAGATAGGGAGCCCCCAAAAGGACGTACGCGCCCAGCTATGCACACGAACACGGCCCCTCGATCCGCGAGACTGGCCGCGCGATACGAACGCTCGGGCAATGCGTACTCTCGAAACCAGCGCGGATTCATGTGCGCGTACGAGAACAAGAAGTCGGGCTCCGCATCGAGCCGCATCGGCGATGCATCGGTGATGCGGCGCGCTCCTCCGACCCCATCTACTCTGACCCCTTCTAGGAGGTCTAGATCTCCCCATCTCTCTGTCCCAAGCCGCCCTCCGACGCTCCCGGGGCCCAGAGGGGCGGCCCTCCCGGGGGGGCCGCAGGCTGCGCCTGGCCCTCCTCGCCCGGCCCTCCTCGGCCTCCTCCTCCCACTCCTCCTCGTCCTCCTCCTCCTCCTCCTCCCCCTCCTCCTCCTCCTCCTCCTCCTCCTCCCTCCTCTCTCCTCCTCCTCCTCCTCCTCCTCCTCCTCCTCCTCCTCCTCCTCCTCCCTCCCCCTCCCCCTCCCCCTCCCCGCCCGCCCGATCAGCGACTGCGGGTCTGTCCGTCTGCCGGGCCCTGCCCAGCGAGGCGTGTCCCGCCGAAGCGAGTCGGGCAGAGCGGGCCCCGGCTAAGCGAGTCCCGGCGAAGTGAGTATCGTGACAGGCCTAAAGGTTGGCACCAACACCAATATCGGTGGGTGTGCCTCCACCGAGGGAAGAAGATCCCGATCTTGGCGATGGTGGTAATATTCTGGCTTCCAAGGTGACCGAAATATTACCACCAACACCGAAATCGAGGATCATCTTCCCCCTGTGAACGCAAGCCCCTGTGTTGGTGTTGGTGCCAATTTCCAGGCCTCCAATATCGGGCGAAGCGAGTATCGGGCGGATGGAATTGGACGAGCCTCGGGCCAAGCGAGACCGCGTCCCGTGCTCGGCTGCCCCCCGAATCTTGCCTCTCCCATTCCTGCCCCCTCTCCTTCATGTTGCCCCTCCTTCTCCCTTCTCCTCCTTCTCCTCCTCCTCCTCCTCCCCCGCCTCCCTCTGCTGCTCCTGCTCCTCCTTGTCCTGCTTTGCCTCCTCCTCCTCCTCCTCTATTTTCTGCTGCTGCTCCCCTCTCCATTTCTTAGCCCTCCTCATGCTGCTCCGCCCTCTGCCTTTCTCACTCTCCTGCTGCTGCCCCTCAGCCTTGCTTCTCCCTCCTGCTCTTCCTGCTTCCTTCCTACTGTAGCCAATTTGGCTCAAGACTACGAGACTCAGAAAGAACCAAGTGGATACCGCTAGTCCGCGGCAGTGCCAGGGCCTTGGGCCCGACAACTTTCCTCGCGTTGCCTGGTCAGCCCCAGTGCACCGCCAGCAGCTGTTTACTCGGCGAGCTGGTTCATTCTCACGCCCGCCCAGGTCTGTCACGGCATGCCGCTTGCTTCTCGCGGGCAGCTTCGACGCATGGCTTGGGCTTCGCAGTGGAACTGTACGTGGTGTACGAACGCGTCTGGCGGGCACTGGTGGAACGCAGCTACGGCGTACACCTGTGGTCAATGTGGGTGCAGCAAAGAAGTGGGATTCCATTATGTCCGACAGCCTGGCGACGGGTCGCCAAGTACCAGCCTCAGGAAGGCCCCTGCGAAGTCGGTGCGGGAGAAGCAGCTGGAGAAGCAACTAGTTGCGGAAACAACTAACCGTCACGCAGCCCCACAGCAACGGCTCCAACAATTCCATGGAGGTCGATGCTGGCAATGATTCGGTCGCGGGAGAGTCTGTATGGGAAGACGAGTTGGCTCTGGCAGAGGCGATGCTCAAGTCGCTTCCGAAGGAACCAAGGTCCGACATTGGCAAAGAGCAGAAGATGCACCTGGAGCGACAGCGTGATGCGTGCAGGGCCAAGTTGCGAGCCGCCCGGCCCTTCGAGCGGAGGGCTCATGTTGTGGCCAACTAGAAGAAACAGCTGGAGGAGAAGCGTGTACGGCTCGATATGGGGCGTGCACACAATCCGAGCTTCGCCTGGAGGAAGCGACGAAGGCCGTGGCCGATGCCGAGTCGTCGCTCCAGGACTGCTTGGAACAGATCGTGGCCAAAGACGCCGAACTCAAACAATCGGGGATCTTCTGACCCGGGTCAATCCAGACCCGGGTCAGCAGGAAACCAACAACTGCAATGCAAGACAAAAAACTGCAACGCAGGTCTTCGCAAACCAGGGTCAGCCAATGGGCGCGGCCGCCTCGCGGCCACGAGCGGCTCGCTGACCCGGGTCAGCCAGAGGGGGTCTTCGCAGGATCCTGCAGGATCCGGCGCCCTGGCTGACCCCCGTCTGCACTGACCCCCGTCTCGAGGCTCCCGAAGCAAGCACTGCGCGATCAGCCCGGCGAGCCGCCGACCAAGGACCTCAGTGCGACGATCGCCTCCATGGGGGGACGTCCGTCGAGGAGCTGGGCGTCCTGCTCAAGGCGAAAGGGTTGGTGCAGAACGACACCGACATCCTTGGGGCCAGGCTCAAAGAGTGCATGGACATACTGCGCATGGCCGAGGAGACGCTACTGGAAAACCTCCTCCTGATCATGGCGGGTCTCCTTGGGGAGCCCGACCCAGGCCCTGCTCGGCAGCAAGCCACATCGGCTCCTGCCACGCCGGCCCCTGCCACACCCGCGGCGGCCTCGTCGAGCTCCGCTAACCCACGGGTGGAGCAGACCCCGAGGACATCCGCAACCTCCTCGAGGCCATGGATATGCAAGTGCCCGGCGACGAGGAGGAACTACGAGCAGCTGCGAAACGTGCCGCGGACACAATGGAGCAGTTCGCCAAGAAGCGGCGTGCCTCGGAATGATCGGCTTCTCATTCGTCCGTGCTGTACATTGCCACTGTCAGTATCAATGGCGGAGTCACATTCTATCGAGACGTTGAACTGCACATCTCAACGGCAGTTGCTCAGTTACCGTCCGTGGGCGAGGTCGCAGGTGCTGGTTGCGCAAGAGCATCACAACTTACCCGAGAAGCTTCCCGGTGCCCAAGCCAAGGTGGGGCAGCAAGGGTGGCGCGGTAAATGGTTCTCGGCTGAAGTCACGGACGCGGGAGTTCACTCTGCTGGAGTATCGGTTCTGGCCCGCAAACACATTGTGGTGGCAGCGGCCCCGCGTGCAGCAGATGGCTTGACAGTGGAGCCGAGGTTGATGGCAGCGAAGCTATCGTGAGGCCCTGCTGGAGGGGTATTCTATTCATCTTCATGCGAGTGAGGGCCTGTCAATCCAGAATGCCAGCATCCTGCAGAAGCTTGAAGACCACGTCATGGCCATGCGATCTATGGGACATGTGAGCTGGATTTGTGGTGTAGACTTCAATACACCGGACTCACTTCTATAGCGCTCACTTCTATAGTGCTCACTTTGAAATTGTGGTCCGGAAGGGGCCGCACATGCAGGCACATGCCGCACAGTCGCATGCACATGCCCAGGCAAATATACAAAAGCCTCAACAGCATTGCCGCACATGCGCGCACATGCCACACCGTCCGACGCACAGTCGAATGCACGGTCAAGCAAAACTCTGAAAGCATAGACGCACATGCCCGCACATGCCGCAGAGATGTCGCAGGCGATAGTGGCCTGACCACCTGAGCTCGGGGCATTTCGCAACCCAGAGTTCCGAGGATGTCTCAGGCAAGCGTGGCCGGATCACCATGGGGCAGGGCATCTTGGAAACCAGAGTGGCGAGGATGTCGCTGGTCAAGGTGACCAGACGACCATGGGGCAGGACACCTCCGAGGTCTGAGTTGTGAGGATGTCTCAAGCGAAAGTGGCCTGACCACCATGGGGCAAGAGATCTCTGAGGTCAGAGTTGCGAGGATGTCTCTGGGGAGAGTGGTCTGACCACCTCAGCCCAGGGCATCTCGGAGCCCAGAGTTGCGAGGATGTCTCAGGCAGGACTGGCCTGACCACCTGCTCAGGGCATCTCAGAACCCAGAGTTGCGAGGGTCTCAGGCGAAAAAGGCCGAGACACTATGGAGCAGGGCATCATTGAGGTCAGAGTTGCGAGGATGTCTCAGGCAAAAGTGGCCTGAACAGCTCAACTCAGGGCATCTCGGGCGAGGATGTCTAAAGCGAAAGTGGTCTAACCACCTCAGCTCAGGGCGTCTCGGAACCCAGAGTTCCGAGGATGTCTCAGGCGAAAGGGGCCGAGACACTATCGAGCAGGGCATCATTGAGATCAGGGTTGCGAGGATGTCTCAGGCGACAGTGGCTGACCACCTCAGCTCGGGGCATATCGGAATCGAGACTTGCGAGGATGTCTCAGGCGACCGTGGCCTGACCAGCATGGGGCAGGAGATCTCTGAGGTCAGAGTTGCGAGGATGTCTCAGGCGAAAGTGGTCTAACCACCTCAGCTCAGGGCGTCTCGAAACTCAGAGTCCCGAGGATGTCTCAAGCGAAAGTGGCCGGGCCACCATGGGGCAGGGCATCTCCGAGACCAGAGTTGCGAGGATGTCTCAGACGAAGGTGGCCAGATCACTCCATGTCAAAGCACGTCGGCCTCCAGATTGCCGACGACGTCTCACGCGGAACTGGCCGGACGCGAACGCGCCGGCGTCCGGAGACGAACGACGGCCCCGGCATTCTTGCACGTCCCGCACATGCACTGCACAGGTACGCACAGCATTCGCACAGGCCGAGCTCGCCGGTGGCCGAGCCAGGCCAGCGATTCCGAGATTCCCTGAGCTCGGGCCGTCAAGCCACTTTCGCCTGAGACATCCTCGCAACTCTCACCTCCTCCTCCTCCTCCTCCTCCTCCTCTTCCTCCTCCTCCTCCTCCTCCTCCTCCTCCTCCTCCTTCTCCTCTGGCCGAGCCGAACAGGCAGGCGGGCCGGCCGAGCCGGGGGCGCCCGCCTCCTCCGCCCCCCCCTCCTCCCCCCCCTTCCACCTCCCCCCCCCCGTCCCTGTTTCTCCGGCCGAGCTGAGAAGGCGCGCGGGAGAGTATTTTATTAGGCGGGCGCGCCACCGCCAGCTCACGAACCGGGCGAAGAACCGCCCCCGCCAGCAGCGGGCGAGTCTAAACGCACAACAAACTCTTTCAGGAAGCCCTGGCGCGCCCCAGGTTTAGCTCTGCGAAGGCCAGGAAGCATTGGAGGCACAGGGGTCCCAGACAGCTCCTAGGGCATGAGCGTGCATGTGCATTGGGATGTGCACGCATGTGCGCCCGCGCGCTTCACCGCATGTGCGTGCATGTGCGGGCCCGCGCGGCCTCCCGAAGAGAGGTTGCACAGGCATGTGCGTGCATGTGCCGATGACAGATCTGCGATTCTCGAACACCTCCCGCATGTGCAGGCATGTGCGCGCATGTGCGTCGGACTGTGCGTGCATGTGCGTATGATGGATACATCAAAACACAGCGCACATGCCCCCGCACATGCCCGGGCACGACGTGCACAGTAGGAAGTCCATCCAAGAAGGACCGCACAGGCCTGGCACATGACTGGCACATGCCGCGCACATGCGCGCACATGACAGCGCAAAAACGGCCGCACATACACCCACCCAGGGGTATAGATGTGAGTGTGGTGTACTTGTCCTGAAGATATGGGGTCGTTGGATTGGCTTCACAGCATCGGTGGCTTCTGGCTGCGCCGAGGGCAATCACATGTAGGCAGAGTCCCCCAGGTAGCGTCATCGATTATTTTCTGGTTGGGCCAGCGCTGCTACCTCATATTCGGACACCGATTGTTGTGGATGAGTCGGACACTAAATGCCACTTGCCTGTGTCCATGTTCGTTACCGCCGAAGAATGCCCAGTGATGCTGGGGAAGATCAAGGAGGCTAAAGAGTTTTCGACCACTGACAAGCCCTGATGCTCGCGCTTCCCGCGCAGGTGGGAAACCATTCGCTCGCAGACTGCCCAGGCGCACTCGGCCGAGAAGCTATCTGAAGCATGGTTGGCTGTGGTCAACGCCATCGAGCTCGAGAGTGCAGGACGGCGCGAAAGCATCGGTGAACGAGTCCTGCGTTACCTTTCTCCTGGCGGGGACGAAATGGACACGATGCACTTCAGAGGTGCTCCAGAGGACCACCGTGAAATGGGCCACGGCTGCGCGTGCGCTTGGAGTGGCTGAGAGATGGGCTCGGCATATTCGGCGCATGACAACATACATGGACACGCTGCTGCATCGGATTTCTCAAGATGGTGCCCCTGCCTCGGCGGCAGGGGGAAGACCCGCAACTATCAAGGAACAGCGTCGGCCATCGGCTTCGAGACCTTCTCGGAGGGTTACAAGGGGGCCATGTGAGGGCTATGCTGGCGTCAACACGCATCGTCCTGGCGTGCCATTTCGGCTGCCGGGCTCAGCCGCCACAGGCGTCAGATCGCAAAGTCATGGTGTGCCACTGCGGCTGCTGGGCTCAGCGTCGCCGCGGAAGCCCGACATTGACCCCGCGCATGTGCTGGGATTACGGCACTGGGTTCGGGCTCTGGCCCGCTCACCGGGGAGCTCGGACAGGGACCTGGCCCGCTCCCCGGGGGCCCCACATGGCTGGGCATGAGCTCTGGCCCGCTTCTCGGGGAACTTGAGCGCGGACCTGGCCCGCTACTCGGGGGTCCCGCTATGCCGCGCATGAGCTCTGACCTGCCTCCCCGGGGAGTCTCTATGAGGATCTGGCCCGCTCTACGGGGGTCCTGCAGCACATGGAACGAGCTCTGGCCCGCGTCTCGGGGAGCTCGGCGGGGCCCACGGTGGGCACACAGTGGCGCCCGTGGGCCCTCCGAGCGCCGTGGGCTTTCGTGCCGCTGTTGGTGCGAGGAGTGCAGAGCGAACTCTCGCTGGCGGGGCGACGAGGGCGGGTCCGCAGCAGCCTGGAGGGGCGACGCGACGGCCTGGGCGGGGAGGGGAGCAGCTCTCTGAGCACCCTATCCATCCACCGGCCCAGCGCAAGGAAGAGTGGCAGCAATGGGCAGAGGGGGCATTCAAGAATGGAGGACGCGATGCCCACCGAGTCACACGCCTTTCGAGCTCTGCAGCAAGTACTGCAAGCGTCCGATCACTCTACACCAGCGCTGCTAGCTGAACAGGACTTGGAAACATGGAAGAAGATAGAGTATCCACGGCGCTGGTGAGCTTCCTCGGCCTGGCGACGCATATACATGGAGGCGGATGCCAGTGATGACGGGAGCTCAGCCGCGCAAAGTGATCATGCCTTTTGCTCGACGCACAAGTCGCGGGCTAATGCGCATTCTCCCTCGGCATTCTGGGCTTGCGTGTGGTGATGGGCTGCCGGCCTTGGCAGAGATGATGGGCTGCCGGCCTTGGCAGAGTTGTTCATGATCTGTGAGAATGTTATGATGTGGCCTTCGTGGCAGCTGTTCACGCAGTTGCGTGCGCTGCCCAAGCCAAGAGGTCGCACCAGACTCATCGCATTGCTCCACTTTTTTGATTCGCGATTCGAGATCGCACCTCTTCCGGTCGAAACTAAACAGGCCGCGCACAGCTTGAATTAACGAGACGGGGGCAGAAGGAGGGGCCTCACATCAAGGCCAGGGGGGGGGGAAATCGCATTGCTGCACGAAATGTTGAGGATATGGGGCCGAGCTCGACGGCGCCTCGGCGTGGCTAGGGAGAGACATGTTATCAGCATCCATCGTTCAGGTGCAGTGGTGCAGGCCGCTCATCGTCTGACTGTGCACACCAGTTGAACTTACAGGCTGAGGCGGCACACGCGCGCGAGCTACATGTGATCACTGTATTCCTCGCCATGTTCAAGCACGACGAGACTATACGATGGGGCATGCTACGACGGGAGGCGCGCGTGCTCGAGTACCCGTTGAGACTGCTATGGGTAATTCTCCAGACGTCTCGAGTCCCACGTACTGCCAGAGCGTGCGGTCATGTTAGCTCGCCACATGTTGCTCGACAAGGCAGTCTAGCTGACTGTTATCATGCGACCTCTGCGTTGATGCTGGTGTTCTATCGGGTGGTAGATAATTTGTACAATAGGTACGGAAATATAACAGCACACGTGCTCATGGACGATTTCACGTCGCAGTGGCAAGGGCCCGATCCCCGAGAGGCAGCGGTTCTAAATGCGCGCGTGCACAACTTCGGGGTTGATGTCAGGGAGCTTGGGCCCAATTTCCAGCAATCGAAGTCGGGGCTCGTGGCCGCTACAGCTCGGGCTCAGAGGGGCTTCTCCTCGGGGGTTAAATGTATGAAATTTGAAACCCAAGCCTCATCTACGAAATCTTGGGCGTGTTTCTTTATCTGAGTCATAGCATGCGTGGCGAGCGGTGTGTGGCAAGTTTCGAAAAGTCAGCCTACGTGGGCTCTGGCGCGAGGACCTGTGTCGCTGGTACGGCTCACACTGGCGAGAATTGGGTGGACGTTTGCAAGGCCTGCTGAATGTATTGATGATGTGGGGCAGATCTATTCATTGCTACAGGTTGCTCCGCGCGATCTGGAGAAGAGGGTTGTCGAATCTATTCGCAGACTGCAAGTACTTCGTTTCAGAGAACACCTTCCTGAACGGATTGGAGATGAGCTGGTCTGGAGAAGGGCGATGAGGATAGCTATTTTTCTGTGAAGCAAGGGCCCATGAGAGGGGCTTTGGGGAAGATGTGGGCTGGTGGCTTGCTCTGCCCTGATCGAGCGGTGGACTTAGGCATCGCAGTCTCCAGGGGATGCCCTTATTGTGGTGCGCCGAAAGGAACGCTGTCTCACCGATGGAACGTATGCCCTGTTGTACTTGAACCGTCGGAGGCGTGCCCTGAGGTGGTACCAGATGATGTTTTGGGGCTTCGGCAGTCAAGACTGAAGCTGGTTGAGGAGAACATTACTAACCCCGACACGTTCTTCGAGTGGACTCACGGATTGCCTCTAGAACCGCTCCAGCCGCGGCTTCCTGACAGTGATTCAAAGATTATGTTTTGGGGAGATGTTGATGGCGAGTTGAGTGACATCAGGTATTGCGATGCCTCGGGTATGCACAACAGCCGCCCTACCTTGTGTAGAGTCGGCTGGTCGGTGGTGCAGCTCAGTCCACTGGCATGCCAATGCGTGCCCAATATGGCGCGCTGCCCGGACGAGATCAAACAGTACCGCGGGGTGAACGATATGCAGGTTACCGAGCGCTGATGAAAGCTAAGCGGCCTGGGACCATCGTCAGTGACCACCTCTCGTTCGTGGAGGAGGCCAGCGGGTCCCTGCACGCAACGCTGTGGAGGAAGATATTTCATGTTTGCCGTCAATATGAGGTACGCTGTGAGTTTATCTGGGTGCCATCGCACACGGATATGAAACTGCGTATTGAAGCTGGAGGTTCCCTAGCACATGCACATGGGAATGCTTGGGCGGATGTCTTCGCATATGCAAGGGCCATGGGAGTCAACATGGCGGACACCCTCGCCGAGAATCACAAAGGTCTCATCGAGTTGCCAAAGATCGCCCAGACTACAGCGTTTGTGGCCTCGAGGGCGGCCAGGATGCACCACAGTCTTGGATAAACAGTCATGAAGAAATCAAACGAACCCATGGCTCCCATACTGACTATCACTGAGCATGATCTGGTTCCTGAGCGGGATGATGCCGTGAAATGCAGGTGCTGTTTCGAAGTTGCTAGCACGGTTGAACGTTATAAACTGTTGTTTAACTCGAGGTGCGCGGTTTCCTCGAACATCGGTAGTGGTCATCGTTTGGTTCGGTGGGGTCCCGCGGGTATTTGTGAGCTTTGTGGCCGCTACAGCCTTAACATCGAGAGGTATGTTAAGACATTAAAGGAGGAGTGTAGTGGGCCGCCCCTCAAGAAATCTACGTTGGCGAACGTTCGACATATGGTCGAATCTCTTGCCGCTGGACGTGAGCCCAAGACGAGGCGGCCCATCCCTCTCCCGCCCGCCGCCCGTGTGCGCTGCCTCTGGCAGTGCCGCGCCCGCCGCATGCCGCCCTGTGGAGGCGGCCTGTGGGGGTGTGGAAATCGGGTCGGACGGGGGGCTGGACTCTGGATCGTCTGACTAAGCCGCTGTCTCTGCTGCTGGTGCGATACCCCGCGGCCAGCTCTTTTGTCCCCAGGGGCCCTCCCCAACCTGTGGGTCTTGGTCCCTGGCTGACGCCATCCGCCCCCGTCGTCTGGGTGGGCACGGTGGGTGGCTGCACCCTTTCGGTGCCTCGTCCTCGGCCCGTCAGGGCCGTGTCGGTGCCCTGAGCACCTCAATTCGGCCCCCTACCGTTCCTATGGGTTCGGTTGGGGCTCCCGTTCTGGACCCCGGCCTCTTCCTGCTTCCTCGTCTTCCTCTCCTTCCTCCTCCTCCTCCTCCTTTTCCTCTTCCTCTTCCTCCTCCTCTTCCTCCCCCTCCCCCTCCTCCTCCTCCTCCTCCTCCTCCTGCTCCTCCTCCTCCTCCTCCTCCCCCCTGCTCCTGTGTCTCCTGCTGCGGCTCCTACCTCTCCTTCTTCCGCACCTGCTCCTCCTCCTCCTCCTGCTCCTCCTTCTCCTCCTCCTCCTCCTCCCTCATTTGGTCAGCTAGACTTTGAGCGGGGCTCGTAGCGTCGTCTCCCTCCCTCCTCCTTCCTTCTCCTCCCCACCCCCGGTCGCGAGCCCCTTCATCCCACCTCGGGGGTCACCAAGTCCTCTCGGACGAGGGAGGCCACCACGAGCCGCACAGGCGGGCCCAAGGCCTGGATGCAGCGCTGGCAGCGGAGTTTGGCTGAATGCCCCCTCGCCGTCGGTCGTCGTCGTCGTGGCCCCTCGTGGCCCGTCGTCGTAGCCCCTCGTCGTTCCCCCTTCCTCGTGGCCTCTCGGCGTGCCCACCACTCCCTCGTCGTGGCCACCCGTCGCGGCGCGGCACCTCGCAGCCCCTTGGAATCAGCTGTTTGGCGTGTGTGCGTATGTGCTGTGCACATACTTACGTGTGTGTGTGTGTGTGTGTGTGTGTGTGTGTGTGTGTGTGCGTGCGTGCGTGCGTGCGTGCGTGCGTGCGTGCGTGTGTGTGTGTGTGTTTGTGTGTGTGTGTGTGTCTGTGTGTGTGTGTGTGTCTGTGTGTGTGTGTGTCTGTGTGTGTTTGTGTGTTGTTTGTTCTAAGAGTGGGAGGCCAGTTTAAGACCGCTCTCAGAGACGTGGCCTGGTGCTTTGCCATGCTGGCCAGTCCTGCGCGCGGGGCAGGCGCAGCCCCCCCCGGGGTCAGACGTTGCCGCGGAGGGCCTCGCCCTCTATCCTCCTGGCGAACTCGGCTGGGTCCATCAGCGGCTGCAGCTGCTCGTCGGTCACTGTGGGCTCGGTCGTCCCGTCCAGGACAGGGCATCGCACGAACAGGCCCAGGTCGCCGGGCTCGATGGTCGCCTCGGGGCCTGGGAACCAGATCGGGGTGCCCTGCGGCTTCACGATGCCCGCCAGGTTCAGCTCGAAGTTCTGGCGGAGCTTGAGATTCGTGGCGTCGCCTCCCTCCTTGAAGCCAATCACGGCACTCTTCCCGATGTGAGGGGGGAAGTGGAAGCAGTCGAACTCGAGGTTGAACGCCATGAGCCCAGCCTTATAGTTGGTGCTGCGCCCCACGTGCTCCGACTGCTGGAAGGAGGGGAACAGCGCCTGCGACGAACTCTACACACGCCCGCACACGGACTCCGATCGGGTGTGCCGAAGAGGGGGAAGAGTAAAGAGGGTGGGGTGGTCATCATGGCCCAGGGGCATGTGCGCGGATGAGGTGGGGGGCCAGGGGATGCGCTGGAAGAAAAGGACGAGGCCATGACATCTTGAAGATTCCATGGCACTGGTCATGACCGCCCCCCGTCCCTAGCTCGAGCAGGGGCCGACCGTCCTGGCATTGCTCTAGTCATACCACGACATGTTCTTAGAACCCAAACATGTTCTAAGAACAAAAACAGTGTTCTTAGAACATGAACCCGATGTGTTAAAAAGCAGGACAGTCCCAGCCAGACATGCTCCAAGAACGTCTCGTGGGAACCACAGAAGCTTCTCAGAACATCCTCTGGTAGGGCTACAGGCACGCCGGGACGCTTCGCCACTGCTCGAGACTAGCCCCCGCTCCCCGCGTGGCCGCCCCCGATCCGACCCGGCCCCGCGAGAAGCCACATCTCGGGGGCCGGGCTCGGGACACCCCGCCCTGGGGAACCTCACCGGCGAGCCGCGCAAGCTTACGACGCCAGGCTGCAGTTGACCTTACAGGGCAGCTTTTAATATATAGGATTTGTTCAAACAACTTATAGGATTTCTTATACGTGTCTTATACGTGGTTAATCTATGAATAAGTTTATGCATGCACTCCTCGTTGTCTTGAATACTAAATCCCTGCATTCGTAGTACATGATCCGCACGCAGAGCATGTATTAAAAACGGCACTGTACATGCAATCGAGGGGGGCTGGGTGACTACGGTCAGGAACTTTCGCTTAGCGTGTCACGGCGGCTTCGCGGGACGGGGATGTTGTCGGTGGGAGAGGCCCTGGGTGTCGACGCTCCTAGACCAGGACGTGGTTAGCGTGTCGCGCCGAAACGCGGTGGGACAGAACTAGCGGGGCGACATGCTAAGCAAACGTTCCTGACCGTACGAAGGCCCCCCCCCCTCTCCCCCTCCTTCTCTGGACGCCGCCCCAGCCAGGCCAGGGTAGACGGAGTCGGAAGATCACACCACATCGCCGATGCACTACCGATGCGCCGGCGACGTCGGGATGGAGAGCACCAGACTTAAGATCGCGTCGCATCCTCGGTGCATCGGCGCAGCAGCAAGCTCCTCCGACCCCACCTGATCCCGCCCCACTTTGGCGGCCTGGTCCCTCGGGGGATCTGGGGCGATGGTTGGGGGCAGATGGTGGATCCCTGCTGCTCTGCGGCGACACGCGACGATCGCGGGAAGCTTGTCCAAGGAAGCCCGGACAGGCTTTCGGCCGGAGTCCTGGGTAGACACCGAGCCAGCCCTGTACGTACAGACCCGTGCAACACGTGCACGTGCACATGGGGCCAGACACCGCGCCGGTTTCCTGCACTTTGCTGAGAAAACGTTGGGCCCAAACGCGGTTTGGTAATGACCAGCGCACATAATTTGTCAGGCCCTAAGCCTGAGTAAGGCCGAGGATGTTCTTGTCGGTGTTGTCCTCGCCGTCCTTGGGTGCGGGCATCCCGAAGTACAGCCATGAACCGTTCATGATGACCGAGTCCTTCTTGGGAACCTCGGGGCGCTCCAAGATTCCCCTGATGCTGCTCCTCATCTTTCTCCAACCGCTGGGGGGAGTGGAAAAAGGAGGAATCGAGGAATGGGGAGGCAGGAGGCGGGGAGACGAAGAGAGAAAATACTTTTTCTGCGTGATCACGATGACAGCGAGATATAGGTGCCCCTGCACACCGCGACCTCAGGAGAGGCTCCCAGCTGTAGCATGAGAGTGGGGTCTGTTTTGCTGCGGGCGGAGCGTGGGCCACGGCCTGCCAACCAGCGCAATCAAATCTGCTGCAAGGCGGCTCTTGGCGGGAGCGAAAAGAACGAACTTGCGTTTGCCCTGGTATCATGATATCAGTGTGCACCCTACGGATCTGCAGTGGATGTTTCTCCTGAGTTAGCGTCTGCTATGATGTCGCCTGCTGTCGGCTCTGCAAGAGGATGCCCCTCACGACTGCCATTCGAGCGAAATCGTTACGCGACATGGGGGTCGAAGGGCAGCAGCATCAAGGGCAGGGGCGGAGTAGGAAGAGAATTTGCAAACAACCCGTGCTAGGTAAAACGGGTACAGTTTCAGACTCGTGCCCTTCTCCTGTTGCCTGAAAACTCCGATGCTCCTCTCGCCAAGCTCAATAACTGGCTCGACAAGCCACTGCACGAGGGTCTCTCGCAGTGCATATGCAATCTTGGTGAGCGAATCTGCAATCGCGTTGCTCGTGGGGACCCACCTCATCGAACCTAGTCTTAAACTTGCCTGGACTGACAGGACGTCCAAGAGCGTACGCTTCTCGTCCAAAATAGGATTCCGCTAAATGATCAAATCGTGCAAACCCTTACATCCGTAATAACACACAACGGCACGGCGGGCGGATCGCCTTCGTACGATTTTCCCGTTTAAGCCTCGCTCAGAGACGTCGAGGCGTGAAAACCTCGATCTACAGCGGCGCAAGCCTCTGCAGCTAAAGTAAATGAGCCTGGCGTTGTGCGCGAACGCTGCGCCAGTCAGCGGCCGAAACTGGTGCTGACTCGGCCAGCGCCTCACGATTGGTCAAGACCACCATTGCTCTGGTCTGGCTCTTGAACTCCTGTGCGTTGGCCCAGCTAGAACCCTCGTAAGTGACGGTGATCACAATGATCTCCCCCGACTCGTTGAACATGCGGATGGGCTGCGTGGTGATGCCTACCGCCGGCGTGTTCCGCTGGTGCTCGATTGTCTGCTAATACATCTCCTTCAGGTCGGTGATCTGCGGGTCCTCGCTCTTCAGTAACGAAACGTAGGCGGAGACATCCGGCCAACATATCCCCCAACGCCACTGGCAACTCCCGACACAGCTCATCTCGGTGCGCTCCGCCGCGGTGAGCGAACCTCCTTCGCGAATCCGACTGGCAGGGATGCGGCGAACCTCGAATACCTGAATGTACTCCTCCTGGGTGATGACAACGCGGCCGTCCTGGTACTGGTTGGTGTCGCGGCCACAACATGCGAGCTCTCGAGGAAAAAAGTCCAACTACACCCACGCAGTCGAGCAGCTTCGTATCGCATACGGCAAACATGTCGTCCACGTACCAGAATATGATGGCAACCGAACGTGTTCTGTCATACTCGAGGAAGCGCATGACGTCGAGACTGTGGCTGACGAATCCAAGCTCGGCAATCTCGCGGCGGATGCGACGGCACAGGACGAGGGATGCGTCGGCGAATCCGAAGATATTCACTGTCACCTCGTGCAGCGAGGTGCGGCTGGGCGCCAGTTCCGATCACCAGCGAGTCGCGCGGCGGTTTGAGGTAGACCTTGTCGTAATTTGGCGGCTGCCCTGGAAGAAACTGTTCCCGAGGTCGTTCTCGTGGTCGTGTATCTTCGTAGACGCCAGGATCTGGCAGGCGGCGAAACAGCTGATGCGCTGGGTAGTCGGGGAGCGCCTCTCGAGCGCTTCCAGCCTCGGATCCCTGCAACCAGCGGCGACTCCACGGCTCTTGGCGGCCACCTCTCCCTGTCCGCAGATCTTGTCGCGATAGCAGCACCGGCCACGGACGCACTGCTTGCGAATCTGTGGCGAGTTGAGCATGCATGTCCTTCGCGAGCCCCCCCGACACGGCGACCATCGCCCACTTGGCCCAGTTGTTGTTCTACTCCTTGCGGGTAGCCTCCAGGAAGCCCTGCAGCGTAGCGCCGTCCATGGACATGACCTCTACGCGGGACCTCTCCCGGTCGTGGGGCTTTCTTCTCCGCGCGGGTCATGCGGTTCTCCTGTGCTTTGCCTTTCGTGGTTGCCAGAGGTGGTCGCGCTCGCGTAGCTGATGCCGCGCCCCTCGTCGGCGATCGCCTGCATCACCTCGGGGTGCGAGGCGACGTTGCCGAGGTCCTGGAACGCTGCTGGGGCGTCGTCGGGGCCGCCCCAGCCGCTGCCGACCTCGTTCGACCAGAAGCTGGTCGTCCAAGCCCGGGCGCAGCGGCTCGAGATGCGAGGCCGCTTCGCCTCGGGCAGCTGGGCCGCCTGAGGCACCGAGCGTTCCGCCATCCGAGTCCGCGGGGACCTCAAGTTGGGGTCCTGCTCGAGGTCGGAAAGCCTCGCGGCCCTCGGCGTCGAGGTTCACTGCTTTGCAACCGCGTTGCATTGCAACCGCACTGCATTGCAATCTCACGGTGTTGCATAGCAATTGCATCCAATTGCATCGCGTTGCATTGCTCTGCAATCTCATTGCGTTGCGGTCGCATCGCTTTGCATTGTAATGATTTGCGTTGCTATGCATTCCTTCGCATTGTCTAAGAATCCGTTGCATCGTCTGTTGCTTTGCATTGGGGCGCAGTGTTTTGCTTTGCATCGCGTTGCGTTGCTTCGCTTTGCATTGCTTTGCAATCGCATCGCATTGCAATCACATTGCATTGCTTTGCATTGCCTTGCATTGCATTGCTTTGCTGCGCTTTGCATTGCTTCGTGTATTGCAACTGGATGGCTTTACAGTGTAGTTGCATTGCAATCGCATTGCAATTGCGTTGCAATTGCAATGCAAGTGTGTTGCATTGCTTTGTATTACGTTGTGTTGTGTTGCGTTGCATTGTTTTGCGTTACCTTGCATCGCATTGCATTGGTTTGCATTGCTTTGCATTGCAATTGCGCTGCAAGCGCATTACATTGTGTCGCTTTGCATTGGTCTGCAATCGCATCGCATTGCAATCGCATTGCATATACTGTACCACATGGATTGCGCCACTTAGATTGGGCCACATTGATGGGACCAAACTAAACCCAGCACGTACTGATACACATCCACTGGACCGGCCAGCCTGGGCGGCACGGGACGGGGTGGAGGCGAGGGGGGGGAGCAGAGGGAGGGAACCGCAGAGACACAGGAACTCCCTGCGCGGGCTCAGGCTTCACGGGCTTCGACCTCCTGTTCCCCTTCCCCCTGGGCCACGCCGCCTCCCCTCCTATCCCTCTCCCCTTCCTCCTCCTCGCCCTCACCCCTTCTCGTCCCCAACACTTTTGTATTGCTATAGTTTTCCTCCTTCTCCTTGTCCCGTTCTCCTCCTTCCTCCTCCGCTCGCCCCCTCCCCGCTTATGCTCCACTCGAACTGCCTCCCCCCCTCCCCACCTGTACCATCCAACTCTCCAACTCCTCCTCGTCTTCGGCGTCCTCCTCGTCCAACCTCGCCATATTCGGCCTCCCTCCCACTCCTCCCTCCTCCTCGTGTCTTCCCTGCCTCCCGCATCCTCATCCCTCTTCTCCTCCATCTCCCGCCCGCATCGTCTTTGGGAGCCTTCACCACCACCCGGCTCTTGCCGTCGTCCGAGGGGTTGTCCATGAGCAGCAGGACGGCATTATGCTCCTGCCCGGACGAGCTCTCCCTCACTCCTTCCTCCCCTGCGACTTGAGAAGCTTGGTACTTCTTAATTGTGCCCTGGACGTTTTTTATATACAATTACGCTACCGAGGAACCCCACATACTTATATTATGGCTGGAGTGATGGTAGCTGAAGTGAAGCATGTGAGAATGACGTTGGTGGCCGTTGCCACCCACTGCGCATCCCCTATGGTGTCGAGCAAATGCCACGCCTGCTATGCACTGGACGACCGTCGTGCATAGCGGCCGCGGTGAGAGACCACCCCCTGCGCACACCCTTATGGTGTCGAGAAAGTGCCACGCCTGCTATGCCCTGGACGACCGTCTCGGATAGCGGCCGCGCTCAGGGACCACAGCGGCCGCGCAGGGACCACCCCCTGCGCACCCCCTTTTGGTGTCGAGAAAGTGCCACGCCGGCTATGCCCTGGACGACCGTCTCGGATAGCGGCCGCGGTGAGGGACCACCCCCTGCGCACCCCCTATGGTGTCGAGAAAGTGCCACGCCTGCTATGCACTGGACGACCGTGGTGCATAGCGGCCGCGGTGAGGGACCACCCCCTGCGCACCCCCTATGGTGTCGAGAAATTGCCACGACTGCTATGCACTGGACGACCGTCTCGGATAGCGGCCGCGCTCAGGGACCACCCCCTGCGCACCCCCTTATGGTGTCGAGAAAGTGCCACGCCTGCTATGCACTGGACGACCGTGTCGGATAGCGGCCGCGCTCAGGGACCACCCCCTGCGCACCCCTTATGGTGTCGAGACAGTGCCACGCCGGCTATGCCCTGGACGACCGTCTCGGGTAGCGGCCGCGCTCAGGGACCACCCCCTGCGCACCCCCTATGGTGTCGAGAAAGTGCCACGACTGCTATGCCCTGGACGACCGTCTCGGATAGCGGCCGCGCTCAGAGACCACCCCCTGCGCACCCCCGATGGTGTCGAGAATGTGCCACGCCTGCTATGCACTGGACGACCGTCGTACATAGCGGCCGCGGTGAGAGACCACCCCTGCGCACCCCCTATGGTGTCGAGAAAGTGCCACGACTGCTATGCCCTGGACGACCGTCTCGGATAGCGGCCGCGCTCAGGGACCAACCCCTGCGGACCCCCTATGGTGTCGAGAATGTGCCACGCCTGCTATGCCCTGGTGTCGAGAAAATGCCACGCCTGCCATGCCCTGGACGACCGTCTCGGATCGCGGCCGCGCTCGGGGACCACCCCCTGCGGCCCCCCTATGGTGTCGAGAAAATGCCACGCCTGCTATGCCCTGGACGACCGTCTCGGATACCGGCCGCGCAGGGACCACCCCCTGCGCACCCCCTATGGTGTCGAGAAAGTGCCACGACTGCTATGCCCTGGACGACCGTCTCGGATAGCGGCCGCGCTCAGGGACCACCTCCTGCGCACCCCCTATGGTGTCGAGAATGTGCCACGACTGCTATGCCCTGGACGACCGTCTCGGGTGGCGGCCGCGCTCAGGGACCACCCCCTGCGCACCCCCTATGGTGTAGAGAAAGTGCCACGCCTGCTACGGCCTGTGTGTGTATGTTTGTATGTTTGTATGTGTGTATGTGTGTATGTTTGTATGTATGTATGTATGTATGTATGTATGTATGTATGTATGTATGTATGTATGTATGTATGTTTGTCACATCTGCTCCTGTGCTGTGCTGTGCCGAGCTGAACTGTGCTGTGCTGTGCTGAGCTGAGCCGTGATGTGCTGAGCTAAGCTGTGCTGAGCTGTGCTGAGCAATGTTGTGCTGTGCTGTGCTGCGCTGTGTGAGAAGCGGAGGAGGGTGGGGTGTGGCGGCCGCGGGTGCGACGAGGCAGAGAAGAAAACCATAACCCCACTAAGCATGTTGGGACAAAAAAAACACGTTTCAAACTCGGCGTGTTGAAGGTTATTGTTTGCACGCGCTTTTAGGTCCCAGCAAGGAAATCGAAAACGAGAGATCAATTACGGTACAGAGGAACCCCATATACTTATATTATGGCTGGGGTGATGATAGCCGAAGTGAAGCATGTGAGAAAGATGTTGGTGGCCGTTGCCCCGCCGATACCGCAAGGACGACCGTCACGGATAGCGGCCGCGCTCAGGGACCACCCTGTGCGCACCCCCCCTGTGGTGTCGAGAAAACGCCACGCCTGCTGCGCCCTGGACGATCGTCACGGATAGCGGCCGCGATCAGGGACCACGCCGTGCGCACCCCTTGTGGTGTCGAGAAAACGCCACGCCTGCTGTGTGCCCTGGACGACCGTCACGGATAGCGGCCGCGCTCAGGGACCACCCCGTGCGCCCCCCCTGTGGTGTCCAGAAAGCGCCACGCCTGCTGTGCCCTGGGCGACCGTCACGGATAGCGGCCGCGCTCAGGGACCGCCCCCTGCGCACCCCCTGTGGAGTTGAGAAAACGCCACGCCTGCTGTGCCCTGGACGACCGTCACGGGTAGCGGCCGCGCTCAGGGACCACCCCGTGCGCACCCCCTGTGGAGTTGAGAAAACGCCACGCGTGCTGTGCCCTGGAACGGATAACGGCCGCGCTCAGGGACCACCCTGTGCGCACCCCCTGTGGTGTCGAGGAAACGCCACGCCTGCTGTGCCCTGGGCGACCGTCGCGGGCAGCGGCCGCGCTCAGGGACCATCCCGGGCGCACCCCCTGTGGTGTCGAGGAAACGCCACGCCTGCTGTGCCTTGGACGACCGTCACGGATGGCGGCTGCGCTGAGGGACCACCCCGTGCGCACCCTCTGTGGTGTCGAGAAAACGCTACGCCTGCTGTGCCCTGGACGACCGTCACGGATAACGGCCGAGCTCAGGGACCACCCCGTGAGCACCCTCTGTGGTGTCGAGAAAGCGCCACGCCTGCTGTGCCCCCTGGACGACCGTCACGGACAGCGGCCGCGCTCAGGGACCACGCCCTGCGCCCCCCCCTGTGGTGTCGAGAAAGTGCCAACCATACTGTGCCCTGGACAACCGTCACGGATAGCGGCCGCGCAGGGACCACCCTGTGCGCACCCCCGATGGTGTCGAGGAAACGCCACGCGTGCTGTGCCCTGGACGACCGTCACGGACAGCGGCCGCGCTCAGGGACCACCCCGTGCGCACCCCCTGTGGTGTCGAGGAAACGCCACGCCTGCTGTGCCCTGGACGACCGTCACGGATGGCGGCCGCGCTCAAGGACCACCCCGTGCGCACCCCCCGTGATGTCGAGAAAACGCCACGCCTGCTGTGCCCTGGAGGACCGTCACGGATAGCGGCCGCGCTCAGGGACCACCCCGTGCGCACCCCCTGTGGTGTCGAGGAAACGCCACGCCTGCTGTGCCCTGGACGACCGTCACGGATAGCGGCCGCGCTCAGGGACCACCCCGTGCGCACCCCTTGTGGTGCCGAGAAAGTTCCACGCCTGCTAGGCCCTGCGATATTGGTGCGTATAGGGGCCTCGGTGAGAGACCACCCCCTGCAACCCCCCTCTGGTGTCGAGAAAGTGCCACGCTTGCTAGGCCCTGCGTGCTCTGCTGTGCTGAGCTGTGCTGTGTTGTGCCGAGCTGAGCTATGCTGTGCTGAACAGTGCTTTGCTGTGCTGTGCTGTGTTGAGCTGTGGTAAGCTGTGCTGAGCTGTTCTGAGCTGTGCTGAACAGTGCTGTGCTGTGCTGCGCTGTGAGAGAAGGGGAGAAGGGAGGTGTGTGCGTGAGACGCGGTTGCGACGAGGCAGAGAAGAAAACCATAACCCCACTAAGCATGTGGGGAATTATAATGTTTGTGTGCGTTTTGAGCTCGATTTTGTAGCGTGTTCAGATCAATTGGTTGCGCAGTTTGAAACTGCCGGCCACGATGTCATCAGTTCCTGCTCTTTGCGTCCAGTCCTTCCCATATTTCGAACACTTTGCTCTTGGCAGGTCGTCGCTGCTGGCTGGTCGAGGGGGCCTCCGGGCCTGTTCCGCGCCGGTGTTGGACCTGTGTTAGGAGGGCGTCTCTTGCGGCGTGTTTAGCTCTGCGCTCTGCGCGCGGAGCGGGGGGGAACGGGAGGCGGCAGGAACGGGAAAGCGGGAGCGAAGGCGGCAGTGAAGACCAGGAGCAGGCTTCGACAAGAATGCAAAAAAACGCCAACAAAACTTAGGATCCACAGCGATGGGCCTGAAAGCGGTCAAACAATGCATTCAGAAACGCAAGAAATCGCTAGACATACGTAGCGCTGCTTTAGCGCTTCTAGCTTGTCAGGAGCCCAACATGCATTAAAAAACACGCCCAGGGTGTTTTGAAGGAGACCAAGCCGACAAGGACACTTGGCTCTGCTGTAAGCTGGTGGGCTTATTTTCCACCACTACCATAGGTGGCACGGGGGAGAAGGGTGGATGAAACTGTCCTTTCCTTCTTTCGCTCCTCCTTCTCCTCCTCGCCCCCCTCCTACCTATAGTAGTGATGGTGGAACATCGGCTCATCATAAACGCAAGAAGTCTTGCGATAAGAAATCTACGGGCATATCCTTCGTCAACCCTGAGCTTCGCAAGGTGCCCCAGTGCTCTGAGGGCCCACAGGGAGATAAGAGCTTATCGTACAGTACTCGCTGGCAGGACCGTTTGTTTCTTGGGGCGCTTACTATAATGTCGACACGTGCGCCTGCGGTAACCAACGGCATCAACATCGGGAGAGGCGAAGTCCAGTTGGAGTCCAAACGGCTAGAGGGGGGCCTTGGCTCCAACGCGCCGTCGAAGAGGAGGCCAAATCCAAGTGGAGGCCCACCAGATGGAGCCCCTTGGTGCCAACTGGACTTGGCCGTCGCCCGACGCCTGCTTCGACCACGGGTGCCGCGAGCGGCTCGAATCAACTGACCAGCAGCGCGTGGCTGCCCTTTCCTGGTGAGCGTGGCGTGCCCGTCTTGGCCTCGCTGCCTCCTCCCCCTCCTCCTCCTCCTCCTCCTCCTCTTCCTCCTCCTCCTCCTCCTCCTCCCCCTCCTCCTCCCCCTCCTCCTCCTCCTCCTCCTCCTCCTCCTCGCAGTCGCCTTCCTGGATCGCTCTCCACGTGAGCTGGGAAACCACCCCGCGATGCCGAGGGCGGCGACGGGCTCCCAAGAGGCCCCCAGGAGCCTCCCAAGAGGCCCCCCAAAACTACCCCGAAGAAGCACCCGAGAGTCGTCGTCGTCGTCGTCGTCGTCGTCGTCGTCGTCGTCGTCGTCGTCGTCGTCGTCGTCGTCGGCGTCGTCGTCGTCGTCGTCGTCGCCATCCAAGGTCGGCGGCACTGGCCGCAAGGCCTTCGCAATCACAATACGATGCCAAGGGCGGGCGACTGGCACAATGACTTCTGGGCGCGGGCCTGCCCGAGCAGTGCCTGCACTCTGCCTCAACCTGATACCTGCCCACCGAATTGCATGCCACCAACTGAACCGCGAATGCAAGAGACAATCGTTGTTCCATGCTGATCGGCACAATGTTGTGCGCACCGATGTGTCAATAGAGGAATCGGCAATGTTGTTCGCTTCGGGTCAGACGGACGACACGTTCTATACCATGCTTCATGTGGGCCCCAAGGGGCGTCATGGAAGCTCTTGCGTGACTCTTCTGGGCCTCCTCTGCTTCCTCGGAGGCCGCTTCTGCAATCTTGGGCGGGCCCTCGTCGTTTCTGATGGGTGTCACCAGGCTGCAGGGAGCTCCAGGAGGTTCTTGGGGCTCCAAGGTCGCCTGACTCTTCGCACACGGCCCCCATGCGATGTGCCACTACCTCCGCGCACTCGCGCCGCCCCCTCGGAGGAGGGCAGCTGCTCTGGCCCAGACCGCCGCGCGAGGCGCGGCTATCTTCGCACACTCGCTGGCGACCTGAGGGTCCTGACGACAAGCAGCAGCAGCAGCAGCAGCAGCAGCAGCAGCAGCAGCAGCAGCAGCAACAGCAGCAGCAGCAGCAGCAGCAGGAGGCAGGAGGAGGAGGAAGGGGGAGGACGAGGAGGAGGAGAAAAGGAGGAGGAGGAGGGGGAGGAAGAGAGCCCTCCTCGCGGAACCCGAGTTCGCCTACCTTCTTCCCGTGCAGATGCTTGCTCTTCTCGTCCACCACGGCCGCGTACGCCGTGAGCGGCGCAGCGCTGGCCTTGTACTCGAACAGGTGCTTTCGGGTCGTCGACTTGGACACGGCGGGCTGAATGTAGTGCTGGTGCTGCGGGGGGGGGCACTTTTTGGGGGGCTGGGGGCGGTGAGAGGGGGGGAACGAAAAGGGGGAGGGGGAGGGGGGATGCGGCGGCGGAGGCGGAGAGGGGAGGGGGAAGGAGAACGCGGGAAAGGGAGAAAGGTGCGTAGAGTCAGGTCTCCCTCTCTCGAATTCTCCTCTTACCCATCCTCCGTTCCGCCCCTCCTGCTGTCCCCCTCCCTCGGCCTGGCGTGCTTCGGCAAATGGGAATCTCCCCTTTCACCTCTTCTTTCCTTTCCCCCTCGCCGCAAGGCAGGTCCTCTAGAGGGGAGAGGGGTGTCTCCCCGCACCTACCTCTTACCTACTCTTTCCTCCTCCTCACTCCTCCGCCTCTTGTCTTGCTGTACTCTTCCCTCGCCCCAGCGAGCATCGGAACGTGGTAATCCCCCCCACCTCTCCCCTAGATTGGCCGCCTGACCTCTCATAGAGCCCGTCCTGACCATGATTTCAAAACAGATCCAGCTGTAGTGATTAGGTCCCCCCAGGAAGCCCCGCACCAAGCAACGTCAACGTTCCTCGTCCTACTCCTCTCCTCCTCCCTTCCTCCCTCCTCTTGCCCTCCCTTTCCTCATCCACATTCACCACCACCTCCTCCTGCCTCCTCCCCCTCCTCCTCCTCTTCCTCCTCCTCCTCCTCCTCCTCCTCCTCCTTCTCTTCATGTGAGCAGTGCCCCTCTTTTGGCGCCCGCCCCCCACGCGGCTCCTCCCCACTGCTGCTGTCAGGAGGGATCTCGCTCTGGCACTTCGCGATAGTCCACCTCGGGGCGAGGCCTCGTCGGCCTGGTCGTCGTCGTCGTCGTCGTCGGCGGCGGCGTCGTCGTCGGCGTCGTCGTCGTCGTGGCCACCATCGCCATCGCCATCATCGCCGCCGCCGTCGTCGCCGCCGCCGGTGTCTCCACCGTGGCAGTGCCACCCACCTCGTTCTCCTTCTCTCTCCTCTTTCCTCCTCGTCGTTTCCTCTCCTCCTTCCTTCTGCTTCTTTATCCATTTCCTTCCCGCCTATCTTCTGGCTTCATTGCGAGCAGTCCGAGCATCGCCTTCTTGAGGTTATCCTGCATCGGCTCCATCGTGGCGGGCCTGTTGGGGCGCCATTTCACAGTGTCCCTGGACGCGTCGATGAGGTCCCACCGGTGCTGGTAGGTCTGGTGCAGGATGAGGCCCAGGCCTGATGGGAGGAGGGATCGGGGATGACTGGGAAAAAAGTGAGGGAGGGAGGGACGAGGGGGATGAACGTGGGGAAGAGATTGGAGCATCTGTGTGTGAAAATTGAGCCGAAGGCGGAGGGGCAGCGGAGGGAGGAGGGAGAGTGGAAATGGACAAGCTAAGTGCCCTCGCGTCAAATCTGACGTCCTACCCCTCCCTCCCATCTTACCATGGCGTAGATCTCCTCTCTGTTCGCACAAACGGATGTCGTAGCATGAAGATCAACGAGTGGCATGACATAGCATGGCGTGGCGACGGCCCAAAGTGGGGGGGAGGCTTCTGCGGCCCCAGACATCAACGAATCGACATCGGATGCGCAATCACTTCCAATGTTTTTTTCGGGAGGCCATTTTCTAGATTGTGGGGCCTATTTGGAAGAACCGAAAACCATGCCGTAGCATGGAACTGGACATCATGACGCCAACGCCGCAGCGGGAGCACGAGTCGGAACGAGCGGCAGCGCGGAAATGAGGCCAGCGCTGCAGCGGGATCAAGATTCGGAACGAGCGGAGTCGCGGACGTGAGGCCAGCGCTTCAGCGGGAACATCATGTTGAAAAACCACCCAAGCGAAAACCCAACTCCTGGGAATCCGGTGTCCAAAAACAGTACGCGGCAGGGGGCCCGAAATCTTCTGGACGTCGCCAGGGGAGAGAGGAGAGTAGTATCCATATTGTAAAAACAATACGCGGAAGGGGGCCCGAAATCTTCTGGACGTGGCCAGGGGAGAGAGGAGAGTAGTATCCAGATTGTGCAATCGTAAAGGGCACGAAGGGGACCCACGGGGCGCTCGTCGTTCAAGGCCACGCCCCCCGCAGCGGATATCATTCTTTGGGCTGCGTCTGAAGAGGGAGCAGCGGGGGCGTGATCCCCCCCCCTTCCCCCGCCCCTGCCAGCAGCGTCAGAGCCGCTCCTTCACAAGAACAGCTCGTGCTGAGTCCAGAGCGAAGGCGGCCCCAAGACAGCGCTCTGGTGCAGCCGTGGAGCCGCGCTCGGGCTCCCCGATATGGCTTCCGGAACGAGGAGCAAAAGGAAAACGGGGCCACAACGGCTTCTGTCCGCGAGATTGCCCGACACCGCGTGCGCATCGGCTCGCGTAGCTGGTTCCCCCTGCCACTTTTCACCGCCAGGCGGCGCGCACGAAGGGGCGGGGGGAGGGGGGAGAGCTCCTTCGAAGGAGGCTGCTTCTTAGGTCGAAGGTGCCGGCCCTACATCCATAGATAAGGTCAGCGGCTTCTAAGTGGCAGGGGTGCTTGTAAGAAGCCCTCCCCCCTCCCCCCACCCCCCTCTGCGCGTGGCTGACAACGAGCGCACGCAACTACACATGCATCGACAACTAGTGCAGAGCCCCCCCCGTTTCCGGCAAACTGCCATCAGTGGGGACGGGGTGCACCAGACCGATGAAACTCAACCACACAAGTCCGAAGGAAAAGGAGAGGAGAGGGGGCAGGAGACGAGGAGGAGGAGGAGGAGGAGGAGGAGGAGGGGGATGAGGATGAGGAGGAGGAGGAGGAGGAGGAGGAGGAGGAGGAGGAGGCCGTAGCCATTTTGGCTCAAGGGGCCTTCTCCTGAACTTCCAACCTCGCTCGAGCAGTTGAGGCGTGTGAAAAAAGGGATACCTTGAGACTCTCTGGCCAGGGGTTCGCGACCCCAGCCCAATTCTTTCACGATTACCCTCTCCCCGCGGCAGCGATGGGGAAACATCAGCAGCAGAAAGGTTACCAGCAGTGCCCGCATGCTTCTTGTGGCTATCGCTGGAATTGGAAGAAGCATTCGCAGTGTTGGCAGTGTGGGAAAGCTATCGGGCCCGCAGCCAATGATTGGCCCAAACCAGCCTCGGGAGCCTGGGCTTACGGCCCACCTCGCGCCCGTTCGCCAGGTGGGAGTCCCTTCACCATGGCGGGCAACATGGCAGCTGCTGGTCCGCCACCAGGCGTCTGGCAGGCAGGAGGCGCCACACTTCCAGCCACTTCGCCGTTCGCGCCCACCACGGAGCAGCTGCTGGAGGCACTCAAGCAACGACATCCAGAAGCAGGAGCGGAACTCCAAGCTTTTGAAGCCAAGGCAACTCCCCCAGTGCAGCAGGTGGAGAAACCCAAGCTACGGCCAGAACTCCAGCGAGAGCATGAGCTCAATCAAGCTGGGGTACAAGCTCGCAAGACATCTGAAGCTCTTGATCGTGCAATCCGATATGAAGCAGAATGCCGTGAATATCTTGCCAAAGCTGAAGCTGACACACGTGACAAAGCTAGAGCTGCAGCAGAGGCGGCAGCTCGACACCAAGCTCTTCTTCAGGCAAATGTCGACCCCAAGGTGCTGCAGCAGACCGCCCCCATCAACCTGTCCAAGTTGCTCAGCGCCACGGAGGAGGCAGAGCTCCTGGGGATTCTCAAGTTTGAGGATGGCGCCAGCTTTGACACGTCGGAGTTGGAATTATCGCCAGAAGAATTGCAGCAATGGAAAAATCATAAAGAGTCTTTGGCAAAAGAAGTATCCAAACTTATTTGTGCCGCGGTTGGACCCTCGGCTAAGACACTCTTGGAAAGGAAGCAACAGTTTGAAGAGTACAAGGCAAGGATGGCACACAAAAGGCGACGTACCAATGAAGGCGGAGCACGAGCTGGTGGCAGAGGTGACGCTGAGCCACAAGAGGCTGGAGGTACTGCAGAAGCGGAACCCAGGGGTGAGGCTACCTGTTCGGGCCCTAGTGCAGCAACACCCTCGGCGACGCAGGATGCTACAAGTCCATCAGCTACGGCACCGTCTCAGCCACATGTTTCTGATGAACAAATCCAGGCCACCCTCGAGGCGGCAAAGCAGAAGTTCGCGCAGTCGCAGGCATCCCCAACGAGTCTTTAGCCAAGGACGTGTACCACATGCTCGGCAACGTGGCGGCGCTGGGCAGAAGTTTCTTTTTTACTTCGCCAACTACACCAAGTGGAATGAGCGTGGCATGGCATATTTAGCGGCAGAGCATATGCAAGATGTTTTGCTCCACATGGGTGCCGAAACTCATCTGAGAGGAGGAGCGCTGTTGCAGGCGCAGAAGAAACTCAAGCGAGCGGGGTGGTTGTCCACCTCGGCCCCAGCTGTTCCCACGGCCAAAGAAGGGACGCTAGGGCATGGCGGGGTCTGGGTCCTCTCGAGGACCACCATCCACTCCCAGGTCCTTTACCCCTGTAAGATCGGCCCAGATGGTAAAGAACAGTTTTTCGGCACGCAGTGGGTAGGCAGGACAGTTAGGTTTAAAGGACTGGACGTGACTTTTGTTTCAGCATATTTGAATGACTCCGAGGGGGCTGTCGGCACCAACGGTCTTATCCTAGAAGAGCTAGCTGGATATTTACTCTCTGTGGCTAAGCACTACATAGTCATGGCGGACTGGAACATGACACCTGAGGAGCTCTGGGAATCTGGGTGGCCGTCGTTTGTTCGGGGACACATCGCTGTACCACCTGGCGAATTTACCAATTCTGGAGGCACTGGAAGAATCCTGGACTTCGGAGTCGTCTCGGAACATCTTGCCTCACTTGTCAAGCTTTCTCTGGACCAGAAGGGACCTTGGGCGCCACATCTGGGAATTTTTGGTGAGTTCGATCGGACTCAGAATATTCTGGAAGCTCGCATCTTGGTACCTGTTACCCCAATCCTACCGTACGTATATGGACCCGATCAGCCCTGGGAGATGTTTCAGCAGCAGGATGACGGCATTGAGAGGCCGCAGCATTATCATTTTTGGCCTGAGGCTACCTCAGACGACCTCACCAGGTTGTACGCGAGCTTCTCCATGCAGGCAGAGGCCTTCCTGCTGAATCGAGCGGGAAGAGAAGTAGGATCCCACAGGAGAGGTATGTGCCCTGAGGTTAAAGTTCAAAACCTTGTTGCTGCAAAACCACCTGGACATTTTGGACGCTCTCATGAACTGTGTTTCTGGGGAGGTATTCGATCCAGGTTCCAGGAGCTGTTTACTCTGGCTGATAAGGGCACGAGTGCTACTGTTCAGAATCACCGCATGGCTATACACAAACAGATTGAAACATGGAATACCGAGGCACAGGTAGCACAGTACTTTGCAGCAGTTCCAGAATCGGCTAGGAATGCAGGCGACAAGATCAGTGCCGCCTTGATATCGCCTCCTTCGACCAAGGAGGACATCCGCGAAGTTTTAAATGCAGCGAAAGAAGTTCTTGCCAAGGTCTCCATCGTGGCCATGAAAGAAAGCACAGCTGGATTTCGGAAGTTTCTTAGTACCAGCTTATCCTCGGGAGCTAGTTGGGCCCATCAGTTTTCCAGGACGTGGCAGGTGGAGGAGCCGAGCCTAAACATCGAGAAGGACGAAGGAGGAAAGGAGGTAATCGAACCAGTTGAATTGATGAAGGTGAAGGCGGAAAGGTGGTCGAGACTCTGGGGAGGAACGATTGGAAGACCGAAGCAACCTTTTCCTTTTTGGCTTCAGCGTCTTCGCGAAGCCGCTCATGCTCAGCAGGAAGAGCGACCTTTGCCAGATCTCACGGTTGCAGACCTGCGGCATGGCATGCGATATTTTAAGGACCATGCAGGCCTTGGAGCCGACCCATGGAACCCTAGGCAGTGGCTGACAATACCAGAGCAGGGCCAAGAGCAGTTGTTGGAGTTTTTCGTAGCTGTGGAATCCCAAATGAAATGGCCAGTGCAAACTTTGATCAACGTCGTCGCCCTCACCCCGAAACCGCCGCCAGGAGGAGACCGACCGATTACGTTGACCCCAGGGCCCTATCGTTTATGGAGTGTGATGCGCAAGCAAGCAATAGTTACATGGGAACGCAGCAAAGCGGGCTTCTGGGATTCAGCGGTAAAAGGAAGCAGTCCGTTACGAGCAGCGGTTTTAAGGCAACTTAAAGCAGAAACGTGTGGGCTTTTGAATATTAGTTGGGTGCAGCTTCTTTGGGACGCAGAGAAGTTTTATGATCTTATCCAGGGCGAGCAACTGGCAGTCTTAGCTGGGAATCTGGAGTACCCCCTAGTGCCCTTTTACCTTGCCATGCTGCAGCACATGGCTGATAGGTGGCTCGCGGTTGGCACAATGCTCTCGGACAGCATCCAGGTCAACCATTCTATTATCGCTGGTTGCATGCAAAGCGTAGCCTGGTCCAGAATATACTTGTGGGACATGTTAGACAATATTCATCGATCGTATCCTCCTCCCCAAAATACCATCGGCAGCTGGGTCGACGACTTGGCGCAACTCAACATAGGCACGGCAGAAGGAGTAGTGGACCAGGCTACGCAAGTAGCCATCCAACTCACGACGGGCATGTACAGTAAAGGATTGCGAATTTCAAAGAAATCAGTCGGCCTCGCGAGTTCTCCGTCAGTGCGGTTGGCATTGCGGAAGCGTATCAAGGAGTTGCAGTTACCTATTAAAGTGGAACTCTCGGCGCGTGATCTTGGAGTGGATGTATCTACTGCCTCCAGGACGCAAGGGACCATCAAAGGTAGACATAAGAAGGGAGCTAAACGAGCTGTTGCGATTCGAGTCCTGGGCAAAAGCGTGAAGGCGGCCAAAAAGCTAGCCAACACTGGCTACAAGCCGCAGGTGTCCTGGGGAGCCGTTGCCATGGGCTTAGCGCCCACGAATCTTAAGAAGCTTCGGGCGAAAGTCTCAGCCATGTGCGGTAGTAAGTGGGCAGGTGGTTGCGCAACCACTGCCATTAGGATTAGTCTTGGGAAACGCAGTGACCCCCTTTTTTGGGGACCTCTTGAACTTTTGCAGGCCTGGCAGGAACATCTCCCTAGGATCCCCGAGTGGCGAGCAGCCATCGACAAAGCCTGGGACGAGTCCCTGGCGAAGCTGAGGGAGTCGGACCACCGCTGGCTGCAGGTCAAGGGGCACATGGCGGCTGTGCAAGCCACTCTTTTAGATATGAATTGGACACCCAACACGCCAGGGGAGTGGACCATTCCCTGTGGGCTCAGGTTTAGCTTTGAAGGAGCTGAGGGCCTCGACAGGCTCGACTTCGAAGTAGGATCTTCCCTGGAGCAGAGTATATGGGCCCAAGCCAGCCAGCATTTCTCGGGCTCGGGGGTTGAGTACGGGGTGGATTTAACTGTGACTTGGGCCCATCTGAAGTTTTTACGCAATAAAGGTTTAAGCCATAGGGCTGCCATTCTGGAGATGGTTTCCCAAGGGGCCTTGTGGCCCAACCAGCGACGTTTCCAGAACACAGGGATAGGCAGCACGGCATGTCCTAGATGTGGCGCACCCAATGAAACGTTATATCATCAGCTTTGGGAATGCCCCTTCAATAGAGACATTCCCGATTTAGAAGAAGACAACCGCCTCTGCGAGCAAGCCAAGGTAGGGGCTGAGACGTACCCATGCTTCTGGCTTCGAGGCCTAGTTCCGATATTGTGGACGATGCCGCCTGAGGACACCCCTCTCCCTATAGAAGTTATGTGCAGAGAGGGAGAGTGGCCTGAGGATGGGCAGAGGTATTTACTTCCAGTAGGATGTGTAATAGGCGGTGACGGCTCGGGGGGAGAGCACGGATCGGATCCTCGTTTGCGCCGTGTTGGTTGGGCCTTCGCCATCTGCCTTGGTGAGTCTGTCCTAGCCTCTTGCCGTGGGAGCACGGCAGGCTGGAGACAGACCGTCCCCCGAGCCGAGCTGCTAGCAGTTGTCAGAGCTCTCCAAGCCACAGCTGGGGATGCCACGTATGTAGTTGACGCAGCATATGTTTTCCAAGGGGCCAAACATGGCCCTGGGTATAAGTACAGAAATAATGCAGATCTTTGGGCTGAATACTGGAAGGCGGTCGCAGACCGCCCTGGCACGTTGTCTCTAGTCAAGGTCAAGAGTCACCTTGAGCGTACGGCCGCGGGCCCTGGTTTCCCTCTGGAGCACTGGTTTGCCAATGACCAGGCCGACAAGTTGGCCGACAAAGCCGCGGAGGAAGCCAAACCCCCCTACAGCTTGGTAGGGAAAGTTCAAGAGGCCGATAAGTTGGCCTGGCGTGTTCAAAAACGTTTGACTTTAGTTGCCCTGGAGGTTGCGAAGAATTCTAGAGATTTGTATGGGACAACTTTGAAAGGTGACATCCATGCTAGAGCTGTAGCCAAGGCAAAGGCCAAGGCTCAACAGACCCCTCAGCTCATGAGGGATTCTTCACATCGTATATTCCAGACCTCCAAGGGCTGGAAATGTGCACGCTGCCTAGTCATTGTGGGGAAGAGATCCCTGGAGGAGCTCTCGACCTCATCGTGCCCTGGGCGGCCGTCTGTGGTCGATGACTCGCACCGGATCGAGAGCTTCCGAGGCCTTTGGTTTTGCCGCTTGTGCGGAGCACAGGGGGCAGAGAAATTCGTCCGACTCGCCAGGAAGTGTGATCGACGCCTTTCGAAGGACGGTCGGGCCACCCTCAAGGCCATTGACCTTGGGAACCTCCCCAAAGGGGTGGAACGATGGCCTGACTCGACGTATCCAGGAGAGATCGCCACCCCGACGTGTCCTAGCACATGACTGACACAGGCGAGGACAAGGCGGGTCTCTCTTTCTTTTCTTTCAGAGGTGCTGAAGTGAACTTCGGTTGCGCCTCAGGCAGTAGCGCAGGAGGAGGAGGAGGAGGAGGAGGAGGAGGAGGAGGAGGAGGGGGAGGAGGGCAAGCTAGGTGCGCTCGCGTCATATCTGACATCCTACCCCTCCCTCCCATCCCTTGCCATGGCGCAGATCCCATCTCTACTCGCTCAGTCGGATGTCGAGCAGGGCAATGATGGGTACGCGATGCATTGTAGAGCACGGCATGGCATGGCGTAGAAGAGCACCGCAAAGCGTAATATCAACCTAGCATTGCAGTGCATGCCGTGACATGGCACGGATAATGACGCCATCGCTGCAGCGGGAGCACGATTCGGAACGAGCGGAAGCACGGGAATGAGGCAAGCGCTGCAGCGGGAGCACGATTCGGAACGAGCGGGGCCCGAAAATGAGGCCGGCGCTTCAGCGAGAGCAGCATTTTGAAAAAAAGGCAAGCGAAAACCCAACTCCGGGGAAACCTGTGTGCAAAAAAGCAGTACGCGGAGGGGGGGTCGGACACTCCCAGGCCGTCATCAGGGGAAGAGGGAGAGTAGTAGGAGGAGCAGGAGGAGGAGGAGGAGGAGGAGGAGGAGGAGGAGGAGGAGGAGGAGGAGGGAGGAGGAGGAGGGGGAGGAGGAGGAGGAGGAGGAGGAGAGAGGAGCGAACGTCACCTGAGGGGCGCGTCCGTCCGAGAGCCACGCTACGGCTCGCCAAGCATCGGGGCGTGGCGGGCGGCGGCAGCGGCTATGTCGATTGCAATGGGGGTGGATGAGAGAATGGGTGGGAAGAGCTGGGCTGAGGGCGACGCGGCACTCATCGTGTCCTGCTTGATGGTCTTGCAGCGCTGCTCCAGCGCGAGGATGGTCGCGTGGCAGTCCTCGTCGTCGGGCAGGGCGCGGAGCAGACCCAGCATGTGGGGCACGATGTAGTCCGTGTCGCGCGTCGGCTGGTTGAGGATGTAGGTGGCGTACTCTATGTCCGAGCTCTGCGGCCAGGCGCACTTGAGGCAGGACGTCTGGTGGGGCACGTCGTTGAGGCAGCGCGGGCATACGAGGTTCTCTTCATCGGATGTCGTTCCGCTTGCGCTCGAGTGCTGGTGGTGTGCGTTGAAGTCGTCGGCCCAGTCCGCGTGAGACCAGCCCGAAGCTGTGGAGTCGCAGTCGGAGTAGCTGTCAACGTAGCCGTGGCACAGGGCGAGAGTGTACATGTCCTCCAGCGACATGTCCTCCAGCGTGTCTTCCAGCGTCAGGTTTTCCCCCAGCGAGCGCGCGATGCGGGACGGGATCAGGGAGGTTGCGACGTGCGTCTGGCGCAGCATGTTCATGGCGTTCTGTACCTTCTTCAACGAAATCTTGGGGAAGCTCTCGTCCGCGTTCAGCTGCTTGTGGACCGTGCGGTAGCCAACGTGACCGTTCTTGCGGAGCAGGGCGCGGATTCTGTTGTGCAGCGTGTCGGAGGAGGCGGGCGCGCAGAGCTGCGCGGCATCGGCGTCCAGCGGCACGATGGGAACAGACATCGCGGGCGCGTCGGGATTCACGTCGCGGACGTGGGTGGCGTACAGGGCGTTCAGCGGTTCGAGCGCGTCGGAGTCCACGTAGATGGCGGGAGGGTCGTTGGGCGGTTTGCACAGCTCGTTCCGCACGGGGAGGGGAGAACATGAAAGCGCGAGCAGCGGACGCTCCGAACAGCAGGGCTGTAGAGAGCTACCGCGGCCCGGAAGGGAGGCCTCGATGGTCACGGCCACGGCGGTCGGCAGGTCGATGGTCGGCGGGACGTTCGGCAACTTGGACGGCGTCGGCAGGCTGGGGACGGCGTACGGCTCGGTGGAGTCGGTCGTGGGCGTCTGCTCTGCCAGCACCAGGTCCGAGAGCTCGTGGTTGTGGGCCGTCGGCATGTTCGGCTGCAGCTGGTTCGCGAGGCAGGTGAACTGGCTCGTGGACGCGACCTGCAGCTTGTTCTTGCGCGGCGTCGGCAGGCCGAGGACGGCGTGCGGCTCGTCGGAGTCGGTCGTGGGCGCCTTCTTTGCAAGCACCTGCAGCTGGTTCGCGAGGCTGGTGAACTGGGTCGTGGTCGCGTCCTGCAGCTGGTTCGCGAGGAGGTTGAACTGGCTCGCGGACGCGTCGATGATCGTGGCTAGGTGCTTCTGCTGGGTGATCTTCTGCTCAGCGCATTGCTCATGGAGGTCAGCGAGCTCCCGTCGGGCTTCGAGTGCCTGCTGTTCGCTGGCTGCGAGCGCGGCGTGCATCTCCGTCAGCGCGGACTTGACGGCATCCATGTCACTTGGCGGCATGGGACCAGCAGCAGCGACAGGAGGAATAGCGATGGCGCGCTCCAGGGCGAGCTTCCCGACCTCGTGCTTCGCGCGGTTGGCCTTCTTGTGGATGAGCGTCGCGGCGTTGCGCTCCTTCGGGTCGGAGTGCGACATCGCGGCGAGCGTCGCCAGCCTCGCCGAGTGGTGGGGCATCCCCGTGTCGACGTCGTGCTGGGCGTGCACTTCCAAGGACTTGACGATGGTCTTGGCGCCAGCGACGAGCCAGAGCGGCACCGATACCCAGCGGCGAGTCGGTTCCGGCCATGGGATCAGGAAGCCGCGCTCGATCGCGCGGGACCGCCGGGTGGCACGGGCTATAGCGGAATGCCGGTGGGGCATGGGTATGAAGGGGGGAGGGGGGCGCTACTCGGGGCGGCGCTCGCAGCACATTCACCAAAGCATCGGTGGACTTGAGCCAAAATGGCTACGGAGGAGGAGGAGAGAGGAGGAGGAGGAGGAGGAGGAGGAGGAGGAGGAGGAGGAGGAGGAGGAGGAGGAGGAGGAGGAGGAGGAGGATAAGGAGGAGGAGGAGGAGGGGGAGCGCACCTGGCGGCAGAGCAGCAGAGGCCCCCCTCGCCTCCGCCCCTGGCCCTCGGGCCACTCAGCTCGGCTCTCGGGCGGCCGTGCGGGGCGCTCTCGGCACCCCCGGGAGCGCCCTCGGCGAGGCGCAGCCGCTGGAGCGCATCCCGAAGCGGGAGCACCGCCTAGAGACCAACGGTCGGGCCGGGCGAAAGGGGGGGATAGCAAAGGGGGGGTTTGAGAATCAGCTCACGTAGCTGATCTTCCCGGCGCCTCCCGGCGCCGGATGGAGCTATGTATCGAGGAATGGGCCCCTCGGTGAGGCCGAAACCAGCTGCACGCAGCAAATTTCGTAACCCCCCCTTTCCCAATCCCCCCCTTTCGCCCGATCCGAAACGGGCATCAGTAGGGGGGAAACAAACCTACCCTCGCTTTTGACCACCCTCGCTTCCAAGAGATACCAAGCGACGCCAAACTGCGGCCTGTGCTGGTCAGGTCGCTTGACGAGGAGGCGCGTGGTATGACCTGGTTTGTCCTGGAAGCGAAAGCGGGGTAGGTAATTCACGCTCTGAATTAGGTCGGGCATGCCTTCCTGCAGGCGGATTTGGGACGAAAGATAAAAAACAATAGGCCGAACATCTCCAAACACATAGATAAGAAGAACATCGAAAACTCGCCCCCCATACTATTTCTCGACTATTCTTGACTGTTCCTCCAGTCGAGGGACAGGCCCGACTCAAAACGAGCACGCGCGAACACATCGACCTCTCTCCTCCCCTCCCCTTGCCCCCCGTTTCGTCCGACCCCAGTGGTGGTGCCCCCACAAGCGTGATGCGACGGACCGCCGGGTGACCCCGCGCGGACCGTCTCCATGCGGTTCGGGACCCTGGAGGCCCCCGCCGCCCGAGACGTCGTCGGAAAACGACCCGAATCCCCACCGTCTCACCACGCGCTGTGGGCACCACGCAATCTGGGGTCCCCGACGGTTGGTGCCCCCCCCGCGAGGCCCCAAGTGTCCACCGCGGTGCCCAGCGGCTGCCCGCCCTGGCACATCTCTGGCGGGAAATACGTCTTGGACGCGTAGACCCACCGCGTCTCCTCCCGGCGGCGCCCACCCATACAGTCGGGGCTGATTGGAGAGGGCACGCGAGAGGGCACAAGACCCTTCCGAGGACACAAGACCCTTCCAAGGATTGCGAAGCACAGGACACCAAGGCACACTTGATTTGGCATGGTCGACCTACTAATCAGCCTCGACTGTATCAATCAGCCTCGACTGTATCAATCAGCCTCGACTGTATCATCCGCGACCAAGAACTTGCTGTAACGGATTTCGGCCGCATTCAGTTTTGTTCGCGACTGGAGGGGGTCGAATTTTGGTAGCGAAAAAACGGGGCGTCGGGGTCCAAGCGAGAGTTTCGAAGACGTCGGCGGCTCGCTCGTTACCAGAATTCGCTACCTGAGGCCAGATTTCATTCGCGACTAGTTCGAGCAGGGCGTTACTGGATATTTCTTGAACGGATGATCAGGGCAACGTGGGGGGCAAGAAACCCAGATCCCCTAGCGCCGTGAAGAACTTGCGACGGGTGTGTTTTTATGTTCGTTTTCTTTTTGTTTTTGTAATTTTCACCCCTTCTGGGCCCTTTCCGGGTCCCAAACACAACCCAAAACGACTCGGGATAAAAAGCCAGCTCCGAGAAGGGATCCAGACTGGGTGGCCGCGCTGCGAGAAAAACGCGAATTCGGATGTCCGGTGATAGCGAGACTGCATCAAGGTGGTCCTGAAGGGGCCCGAAGCGGCCCCTACACTGCAGCCGCGGCCCCGACAAGGTGCTGGCGTCTGCGCATACGGTAACTTCAGCCCTTTGGCCGAAGTCCCTCTTGATGATTCTGGCCCTGGGTCGCCTATGATGGCGGCCAGGTTCCAGTCTCAGCGATTCGAGCTTTAGCCCAGCCCAGTCGACGAGAATCAAGCCAGGGCCGACATTCCGCGTGCAATGGGCGACTCGACGACGACGCGAACTCGGCGGGGCCGAGCGCGCGCATTTACTCGCACTGCCTCGTGAGCCACAAATGCTCCGAGCGGAGGTCATCGTTCCTGAATCCTCGGGGTGAAGGGAAGGAACGAGTGGAGCGCAAGAGGGCCGAGACGGACCACAAGACCACCCCAAGACCCAACGGGGTCACCTCTCCGATCCCGGGCCAAGATCGGCATGGCCAGGACCGGTGCAAATGTACAAATCGGTGCTGTCCGGCCTACGTCCAGGTCGGGGGCTCGGGAACGCGCGCGCTCGTCTTCGAGGTCCGCACGCCCGTCTCCTCCTCCTCCTCCTCCTCCTCCTCCTTCTCTTCCCCCTCCTCCTCCTCCTCCTCCTCCTCCTCCTCCTCCTCCTCTTCCTCCTCCTCCTCCTCCTCCCCCTCCTCCTCCTCCTCGGAGCGGCGGAGGCCGCAGCGCAATCGACTGGTCCCCGGCGGTGCCTCCTCCCCCCTATCCTGGAACCCGGTCTTGCAGGCGATGCCCATGTCGATCAGCTTCGCGTCGTAGTTCTTCGTGACTAGCACGTTCTCCGACTTCAGGTCCCGGTGCAGGATCTTGCGCTCGTGCATGTGTGTCTCGCAGGGGGGATTAGGTTCGAGGAGGGCAAGAGAAGGGGATCAGGAGTAGGGGGGTAGGAACAAGGAGGAGGAATGAGAAAGGAGGAGGCGGAGGAGGAGAAGGATAAGGAGGAGGAGGAGGCGGAGGAGGAGGAGGAGGAGTTTCTTGTCGTCGTGGTGCTCGTAATCTGTGTCGGGGTGGTCGCCGTGCTCATGGCCGTCGACAGCTCCTGCTAGCGCAATCTCTCCTCGTAGACTTTCTCCTCGCTCTGGGCGGCACGCTCCAGCCGAAACGCGGCCCAACCAACGCTACGATGGTGCAACTGTCCATGCCATTTTGGATGGTCGCCCTGGCAGGAACGACATAGCGATGGAAAATGCGTCCTTGAGGAGATGCTGCCGTCTGCCGTCCGTGCCCGGTTGTGTGCCCCACCCACCCGCAAACTGCATGTACACTCGAAGTCGGTATCGGCACAATTGCCGGCATGATTATCGTGCAAGTGACCCGACGGAACTCGCAGCATGTTTGACAAGTGTTGATATTGCGCGCCAGTCGCGGTCCAAGTCTCGTGGGTTGTGGATGCTAGGCGCTAGGCCGTAACTCGTAGGTCTACCACGCTGTCCGCGGGGCATTTCGCAGAGATCGCGAAGTACACCACGTTGACCGTGAGTATTTCGCGAAGGCTGCGAGGCGTATCACGGTGAAAACCAAATATTGCGCGCAGATCCTGGGGTACATCCTTCGTGGCGCCCGTGCTGCCCCGGGATCGGGCCAGAGCTTGGACAGCGGGGCGGGGAAGGGGTAGCGCCTCGGCAGGCGTGGAGCCAGAATGGCCCTGCGCCTGCAACTCCTCGTCCGCCTCGTCCTCCCCCCCCTCCCGCATGCTGCAGGCCTCGGAGCGAGGCCACCGAAGTGGCCGCTGACGCTTGGAGTGGGCCGCCAACTCGCACAACGACTCTGGGGATCGCCGCCGCGGTTGCGGCGGCCATGACCGCTGCCTGTTCGAGCCAGGGAGGCGATACCCTTGGGCCAAGGTTGCAAGCAGAGGAAGAGGAATACGAGGAAAGAGTAGGCGGATGGATGTGGATGGTGAAGAATGGGAAGAGGAGCGGGGAGAACGACGAAGAGAGGGAGGAAAAGCATGTCCAGAGCGCCGCAGAGCTGCTTGATCAGGGTCCTGATGCCATGGTCGGCTGCAACCCCAAGTGTGGGGGGGGGGCGGCCCTGAACAACCAGAGATGCCCTCCCCCCGACCTCCTCCTCCTCCTCCTCCTCCTCCTCCTCCTCCTGCTCCTCCTCCTCCTCCTCCTGCTCCTCCTCCTCCTCCTCCTCCTCCTCCTCCTCCTCCTCCTCCTCCTCCTCCTCCTCCTCCTGCTCCAGCTCGACTCCTCCTCCTCCTCCTCCTCCTCCTCCTTCCTCTCCTCCCCTCCTCCTCCCCTCCTCCTCCTCCTCCTCCTCCTCTTCTCCCACCCCTCTTCTACATTTGAGCAAAGTGAGGATCACTCCCCCCTTTTTCCCGCTCTTTCTTTCTTTCTTTCTCTCTCTCTCTCTCTCTCTTTTTTTTCTCTCTCTCTCTCTCTCTTGTTCTCTCTCTCTCTCTCTATGTGTTCTCTCTCTCTCTCTGTCTCTCTCGCCCCTGGTACTGCCCAGTGCTGCGACCGCGTCTCCCGCGTAGCGTTTTATTCACGGCGTTTCAATGTATCCGATTGCTTGTTTCGATCGGAACGCTCTCGGTCATTCAGAGTCTTCTTGCTGCAGTGTTGGAAACATTTCAGGATCGGAGTTTGGCCCCCGTCATTGAAAACTGCGTTATTGCCCCAGCTCGCCCACTCGTTCTCTTTCTCCTCCTCCTCCTCCTCCTCCTCCTCCTCCTCTTCCTCCTCCTCCTCCTCCTCCTCCTCGCTCTCATGCTCCTCCTCCTCCGTTTCCCCTTCTCTCCCGATTCTCCCCTCCTCCTCTCCTCTCCTCCTCCCTCCTCCTCCTCCTCCTCCTCCTCCTCCTCCTCCTCCCCGACCCCCTCCTCGTTCTTCTCCTCCCCGTCTTCCTCTTCCCATTCTCCTGCTGCTGCTTGCTGCTTCTGCTCCCCGTCCTCCTCAAGTGCAGCCAGTAATACAAACTCACAAGCATCAGCTGATTTCCGCTGCCTTCTGGACTGGGGATCGCCCAGTCGTTTGCTCCTGGCCCCCCGGCCTTACTTGGGGTGTCAGCTCAAACCTCCGACGCCGTTTTTATGACCCCATCCCCACGAGTTTGTTCGGCGGCCGCAGGCCCTCTTTGCTGTTCCCTCGGGGCCCGCACGGCGTTCCACGGAAGGCGACTTTGAAAACTACACGCGCCGCATTGGCTGCATTGTGCGCTTCGCTGGCGCTGGAGGTCTGGGACGCGACCACTGTCCTGATCAGCTGGGACGGGACGCTCTGCTTCGCGAACAGATACTGCTTTATGAGGCGGTCGAGGTCGAACCCGACGGGCTGCACGGCCTCGAGGGCGAGGTAGCAGCCGCCTGCGTCGTGTCCGTCTCGTCATCCCGAATCCCCCCATTCCCTCCCATGCCCTGCCGCCTCTCCCCCTCCTCCCCCCGCTCCCTCGCACCCCTCCCCTTGTCATTCCTCCCCCTCCCTCCGCCGTCTCGTACCCTTCCCCTTCCAGCCCTATGTTGCTTACCAAGGCCAGGCGCGGCTACGTCGGTCGTATCGTTCGCGGTATGTTCCCAGAGTGCTGGTGCTGAGCTCGGTCTTGTCGGCGTGTGGGGGGGTCTGTCTGGTCCCGTCGACGGGACGTCGTTCCTTCCCCGTCGGGCGGGAGAGAGCACTCTCCCGTCGTCGGGGGGAGGAACCCAGGGATTCAGGGGAATCGACCCGCGTCGTATCACGTGAATGAGAAGCCCCTTCCCTTTGTCCCTTCCCCGGCGGGGGCGGAGAGGAAGGGTCACATTCGCATCGCCTCTGGGGGTCATCCTCTCCCACGCTGGTCCTCCTCCTGTCCTCCTCTGATCCTCCTGCCCAGGCGGGGCGGGAGTCCCAGGGGAGGAGGGGGGGGGAAGACAGATACGCATCCGTCCCTGGGGGTCCTCCTCCCCCTCCCCTGCCCTGCCCCACGCTGGTCCTCCTCTGGTCCTCCTCCCGGGGGGGGGGTCCCTCCTCCCCGGGGGGGGGGGGTCCTCCTCCTCCTCCTCCTCCTCCTCCTCCTCCTCCTCCTCCTCCTCCACTCCTTCTCCTTATAGATAACTCCTCCCTGTCGCACCCCGAGGCAAGTTTAGGGCGGGCAGGGCGTTTCGCCTGAGACGCCCCCACCATTTATGACTCTGAAAAGTGACAACAGCTTCACAGATGGAGGGCGGGTGGTTTTCAAACTGTGACTCTCGCCTTAGTGCCGCGCACATTGTTCTTTAACATTTGAAAGAGTTTCACGGATTGAGGACGGGTGGTTTTCAACATGTGGCTCTCGGCTTAGCGCCGCGCACATTCGCTTTAAACAAGTGCAAAGAGTTTCACGGATTGAGGGCGGGTGTTTTTCAAAATGTGGCTCTCGGTCTAGGGCCGCGCACATTCGCTGTTTAAAGAATTGCAGAGAGTTTCGCGGATGGAGGGCGGGTCGTTTTTTTTAAATGTGGCTCTCGCCTTCGCGCCGCGCACATTCGTTTAAACAAATTGCAAGAGTTTCAAGGATTGAGGGCGGGTCGTTTTCAAAATGTTGTTTTCGCCTTCGCGCCGCATTATGTGGGCGCAACAATTATGTTGATCCGCTGTGTTGAAGTCCCAACAATGGCGTTATGGAGCGATTCTGGATCGGCAAAATGCAGCAGTCTGGTTGGTACGTGGCGTTGAAATCCGGAGAACAAGGTTTTGCACGCTTCAAGATCTTCAAACAGTTGTCTTCCAACGAGGCAGTTCCGTCAATGGAAAGGAACCGCTGTAGGGGCCTATAAAGAGGGAGCTTGGAGGGAGGGTTAATTCCAACATCGTTGATGACTCTTGGGTTTCCACTGGTCCTCCTCCTCCTCCTCCTCTTCCCCCTCCTCCTACTCCTCCTCCTCCTTACCACTGCCTCCTCCTCCTCCTCCTCCTCCTCCTCCTCTTCCTCCCCCTCCTGGTCGTCGTCGATGTCTTTCAGGGTCGGCGGCACTGGCCGTCAGGTCTTCACAATCCTGGACTCCTCCCCTTCCACCCTCCTTCCAGGGTCCCCCTCCTCATCGCCCGCCTCCCCTGTGTCTGCTCCCCTTCCCCTTCTCTGCCTTCCCCTTAGCCCGCCCGCGCCCTCCCTCCCTCCTCCCCTCGCCTTTCTCCTCCCCCTCCACCCCATCCCTGCCAGCGCTCCCGATCCGACCCGTGCCTATCCCGTGCCTATCCCGAATGGTAAGAGGTGGATGGATGATCGACATCACCTTGCTTGACACGTTTTTGGCTTGCGAGTCCCTGGAGTCCTCCAGGGGCCTCTGGGGACGGGACCTCCAGGGACCCCCAGGGAACTCCAGAAATCTCCTCCTGCTCCTCCTCCTTCTCCCTTGTGATTCAGTGGGTCTTTCCTCCGAAATGCTGGACGCCACAAACATCGCAGCGGACGTTTGCGGCGTTCGCTCGGCCAGTGTGTGTGCGTAAGTGTGAGTGTGTGTAGGTGTATGTGTATGTGTGTGTGTGTGCGCGTGTGCGCTTGTATGACATCTCACGCTGGGGCCGCTGTTCTAGTGCCGCCTGTCGACGAGTTGGAGCTCGAGTATAGCATGGTCACGATGTTGGGGTGGGACCCGATCTGCTGCAGGACGCTGATCTCAATGCGCAATCGGGCCTCCCCCTGCTTCTTGGCAACGCACACAGCGACGGGCTTCTGTTTGAAGGTCCCGATGAACACGTCTTTGTCGCTGCCGGATGCGAGGGGGCACCGATGGTCCCAAACGGGTTTCGCGCCCGCTGTGTTTGACGAGCAGGTGTCGCCCATGACCCCCCCAGCGCGCTAAACGTGGCAAGGGCGGCTAGAACAGAAACCTCTCGCAACACGATCCGTGCACCAGCGTGCCTTGAGCCAACAGAATTGCCGAGCGCAGTGCACACGCCTTGCTTGACATTCTTGGTGCAGGCCCTGCCAGATGTCGGAGGCAACCGGGGGGGCAGCCAAGGAGCCAATGGAACACAAACAGATAATGCAATGCATGGCCACACGCTGCAACCCAATAGGATGGAAACAATACAGGAAGACCTTTCACACTTGCAAACCGGGATCTAGCAAGACACAGCACGCTATACCCTTGGCGGCAAACTCTGAACAACGTGTCATACAGTCGGGGCGTTGACCTAAGGAACCCTAAATAAGGAACGAGGCCCCTTTTTTCCATGAATTAGATTCTGATTTCCGATCAAAAACATAAGGAAAACCTGAGGCGAGCTGTGAAACACTTAAGGAACACGGAGCCCCTCCCCAACGAAAAGGGTTCCTTCTTCAGGGCCCCGACTGTAACACTCGCGAGATCACTACATAACTGTATGAACATTACGGCCCTAACGCTTCATGAGACTGAATCTCCTCTGTGAGCCGGACCGGCAACATCTGGCCGGGCCATTCCCAGTGTGCTTTCACATGTTGTGCCAAAACAAATCGCTCCCAACGTCTCTTTGATGGAGCCCGTGTCCATCCAACCCTCGCATGATTAAAGAACGATCTGCCCTGGGCCCTTTCCAGTCTGAAACATACAGCGCGATGGCGTGCTTGATCTACGTTGAGAATCCGCTTTCAACATGCGGGCCACAAGCTCCCACCCCGCGCAGGCAAGTCACGATCATGGAACAAGCAATTATTTCTCTAAGCATGGTCGAATTGAACTCTTCAATCAAATCTGACAAACCACTGGCTCTCCATACGAAATCTGTCATAATGTGCCCGCGCGCACTTCATTATCGTCCTCATCGCAACCATCGTTATCGCAATCGTCGTTATCATCGTCGTCACCATCACCATCACCATCGTCTTCATCATGGTGACTGTCAACGCCATCGCCATCATCTTCATCGCACACCACAGGTCAAGGAGGGTATTTTTTAATCGCGCCACAACGATCATATGGCATGTTTGTCAAAGAGCCGCGCCACATCCTTATCATGGGTTTTGACTGTAGTAGGTCAAACTCTGGTCCTCCTCCTCCGCCACCTCCACGGACGGCGCGGCACCGTCCTGATGTCTGTCAGCGCCCTCGCCAGCGCGATCCTCAGCTTCTCCTCCCCCTGCACGCTGCAGACAGAATTCAAGTTGCGGGCCAACAAGAAAGGGTCCTGAAAAGCAGAGGGGGAGGGGGGGGTACGGAACGCATGAGCTTCCTGACGAAAATTGAGAGGCCTTCTGAGGATATGGGAAGGAGGATGGGGAAGGGGGGAAGGGGGATACAAAGGGGAAGGGAGAGGAGGGCAGAAGGAGGGGATGAGAGATGAAGAATGGGGGATGGGGGAATCTGGAAGAGAGAGGAGGGGGCAATCAGTGAGTAACGAATGGGGGCGGGTTGGAAAGAGGAAGGCGAGGAAGGCAACTATGAGGAGTAAGGAGGGAGACGGATGCAGGAGTGCGCAGGATAAGTACAGAGGAGAAGGAGAATGAGGAGGGGTGGGGAGGGCAGACACCCGACGTCGTGAGTCATGTGGTATGGAGGTCTGAGGTATGGAGGGCTGTCAGGCCGATGCGTGACACGAGTAGTGCACGATACGGAAGCGCAAAACACGATCCGTTCAACAAATCACCTCCCGCCCTGGGGGGGGAGGGGGGGCGCAATCCGGCGACCCAAGACACATGGCACGATGACACGAAAAAACGCGGACTCGCGCGGGCATCCCGGCGCGCCGACGCCCGCGCGCGTGCCGCGCGCCAGGAGCCGCCCGCGCCGCGCTGGCCCAAACCCCTGTGGGGGGGCTTTTTTTTACAACCGCTGGCGACAGCTGTGCTGGCACGCTGGGGACCGAGCGCGGCACAGCACGGCACGCTCTAGCCATCGCTCGGACGTCCATTCCCTGTGTTTTTTTCGGTTTCGTGCGTTGTTTTTTCGCCAAATGATCAGGGATGCTCATCGATGGTCCTCGTCGGAGGAAAAGTGCACACGTCCGAGCGATGCCAATCGCTGGCGGCAGCCCCCCCCCCTCCCCGGACAGAGTGCAAACCCTTGGCTGGGGGCCTCTTTGCAGACGCGGGCGGCAACCCTTTCTTGGCATGCTGGGGACCGAGCACGGCATCGGCTGTTGCGACAAGTGCACCTGGCCCATGGTGCCACCAGCTTTCCGCTCCATCTCGGAGCCCCCTGGGGCCCCCTGGGCCTCGTGAGGTCTCTGGAGGCCGCCTGGGCCACCCCGAGACTCCTGGGGGTACCTTGGGCCAGGGGCACTTCCGGCGACATCCGACGGCACAACACGGCTCTCTGGCGGCAAGCTGGTGGCACGGCACGCCACGGCCCAGCACGGCATGCAGGCGCACGGCGCGCGGCCGGCAACTTCTTGCGTCCTACAGGCCAAGGGGCGGCACGGCACACAGGCGCGGCACGTTACGGCATGCGGGCGGCACTTTTTTTCTTCTCGCACAGCGGCTTCGAATTCGGAGCACCGCGCACGACACGGCACAGACGCGGGATTTCTTCTCCTCCGGAAGACCAGGCACGGCACGGCACGCGGGCGGCAAGTTTCTTTGCTTTCCGCAAACCACGCACAGTGCGGGCAGTCATCCTTCGCCTGCTGAAGATTGAAAGCGGCATCGCTCGCGCTGTTCCGCATGCTGGACGCCAGTCGCGGCACGGCGCGCGGGCGACAACCTCTTCCCGCTGTGAAAGCCAGGCACGGCATGGCGTGCGGGCGGCACCTTTTTCGCCCTTGTAGCACCAGGAAGACTACGGGCACGGCACGCCTGCGGCAGCTTCTTCTACCAGGGCGTATGTCGACACCTATCCCAGACATCGTGGGGTTTTCGGATGAAGCAGAATTTTGAGCCCCAGCCCTGGGATATACGATCGGGGGGCGTTCATCCTCGATAGTGGTTCGTCCGAATAGCCCCCTTGGGGTGCATCCCAAGGTTTCCCTCTTTTTCTGAGCGGCCAGACTTTTCCGGCGAAGCTCGGGGATTGGGGAAGAAAAATCACCTGCGATCTTCCCGCGCCGAAGGCCCCCAACTGCGCAGCACGGCGCGGCACGCGGGCGACATCTTGCCCGCACCACCGTGGACACGGCACACGGAACACGGCACGGCACGCGAGCGGCAGCCCGAACGCCACCCACGGCATGGCACAGCACGCCGCGGCGCGCGGGTTCCCCCCAAAACCCTCGGGCCTGCGGGGCCGCCAGGCTCCGAGCCCCCCCCCTCGACTGGGACCTTGCGAACAGGGTGGCCTCGAGGGCGTTGGAGTTGGAGATGGCAGATCTGGGAGATGTTGGCCAGACCCAGTGTAACTAGGGGAACGAAAACTGACATAAACATAAAAACTCGGAGGTCCGCGCGGATTTCTCGGATCGGCGCTGGACCCCCCTCCCTGGCGCGCGGAGCGCGCCAGGGGCGGCGCCGGAGGCGCCGCCAGGGGGCCCCAGCGCCGATCCGAGAAATCCGCGCGGACCTCCGAGTTTTTATGTTTGTGTCACTTTTTGTTCCCCTCGAGATGTTGGCCAGACCCAGTGTAACCTCGACTCTCTGTGCCGGGCTTGGGCCGGCACTGCTGGGGGAGAACTGGAAGGCGCGCTTCGAGTTGCGCTGTCTCACCGCGGCAGTCGTGGCGAGCGGGTGCAGCTTCAGTGGGTGAGGGTGCTGCGCCGACGGGCTGCGCCAGCGCTTCGCTTATGCTTACCTGCTTCTCGGGCACCGTCAGGTGACTGCCCTGGTCCTCCGCGGAGCTGATTTATGCACACCTGCTCCAGGGCCAACGTCTGGTCACTGCCCTGGCCCCCCACGCAGCTGACCACCCCGAGGCGATATGAGGGACTGCCGCTGCGCTCCGCGATGAAGGCCCGGCTCAGAGGAAGCCCGTCGAGGTCTCCAGCACTTCTCGGCTGGCGTCTCAACTCAGATGGCCGAGCAGCAGGTGCCGCCCGTGGCCGGCCTGCAGCTGCACGCCCTCGGGCCTCGGGCCGAATGCCCGCGGGGGGCGAACGCGGCCGCGGGCGAAACGAACCACGGGCGCCGCCCCCCGGGCAAGGGCCCCTCGCTCCCGCCCGCCGCTAGGCGCGGCGAGGAACGGCGTCGGCCTGAGGAAAGCACAGGCAGAGCAGCTCTGCCCGCGGCCGCCACCTCTCGCAGGAGGAGGAGGAGGAGGAAGAGGAGGAGGAGGAGGCGGAGGAGGAGGCGGAGGAGGCGGAGGAGGCGGAGGAGGCGGAGGAGGCGGAGGAGGAGGCGGAGGAGGCGGAGGAGGCGGAGGAGGCGGAGGAGGCGGAGGAGGCGGATGAGGAGGAGGCGGAGGAGGAGGAGCAGGCGGAGGAGGAGCAGACCTCAGGTAGGCTCAGCGTTTGGTCTGGCGGGGCCCCCTCTCCCCTCCTCCACTTCCGGCGCGTCGTTCGTGTCATCCCGCGGGATCAGGTCGCGGTTGGAAGGCGGGGCCCGAGCGCGCCCTTGGCGCGGTGACGCCGGCCCACGCCGAGGCCGAGAAGAGCGCGACAGCAGAGGATCGCAAACGGTGGATTTCCTGGCCTCGGACAAGTCTCGAGCCTGGAGCTCGGCGCGCCCATGGGGTCGTCTGGGGGGCCCCTGGCTTGGCTCCTTCCTCCGCCCTCTGTGCTAAGAGGGGGGGCCGTTTCTGACCCCGGGTCTCTTCTCGCATCCGAGTTGGCTAAGGTTGCCCAGTTCTGGCGCGCGGAGGACCGTCGTGGTCCATCGCCGCCAGGGGGTGCCAAGTTTGAACCGCTGCTGCCGCCGCTCCCCGAGCTCGAGCCAGACCAGCTGCGGAGAATCGTTTCCCAAGCGCGCGTCGTCATCGGTCGACGGTTTCCACGTGAGCCACGCTCAGCATCGGGCTCTTCGCTGCCGCATCTCGCCTCTGGGCTGGGGCGCGGAGGGACTTCGCCACGCAGTGGGGGGCTGCCAACCGCCGGGAGCTGCCTGTCGACGCTGGGGCCCTGTTCTTCCAGCGCGGGCACGGTGAGGCGTCAACTGGCCATCGCTCGGACGTCCATTCCCTGTTTGTTTGGTTTCGCGCGTTTTTTTTTGCCCCGGTGGAAAAATGCACACGTCCGAGCGATGCCGAGGTCAAGGCTCGTGGAAGGTCAGAGGCCGCGGGGCCCAGTCTGTGCTCCATCCCCGTGCTCTGGGACTCGCCAGAAGCTCTGCGGGCTGGTGGACTCGGGCCGCCTCTCCCCCCAGCGGCGGCCGCAGGCAGGGGTCCCCCCATGGCGGGTGGCTCGAGCGTGGGGCGCTGCGTCCCGATCTGCTCGCTGCATGGCCATGCGCGGCGGGGCTGCGGGGCCGAAGTTCAGACAAAAACACCAAAGAAACTACCCAGAACAAGCTGGGTCTGCTCGTCGGGGTTTCTGTGTTCGACTGTTTTGTAGTCTGTGCTTTGTTCTGTTCTGTTCTGGTTGTGGTATGTGTGTGCTGTTCCTGTTTTTTGTCTGGTTGTCCTGTCGTGGCGTGGCATTGTGGCTGGATGCGGCTCCGCCACCACGCAGATTGGAATATTCTCCGTCGCGGCCTCCGACGGGCTCAGGCTGCCAAAGATCGGCCTCGCTCCGTCCTGATATCTACGCTTATACCCTCTCTTGCAGTGGCACCGCGAACGCGGTCGCCAGTGACCTTCTCGAAGCCTCCTTCACCATTCGGGGGACTATCGAGAGCGACCTCCGCTGCGCCCACGGGGGCGGTGGTGGCCGTAGACCCATCCGCGGCCGAGGCCGTGCGCGCTGGGCTGGGCGCGCGCGGGGGCGGCCCGCGCGAGCCGGCAGTCAACTTGGGCATTGGCGACGCTGCTGGCAGAGCCTGTCGAGTAGTCGGGCGGGGAGGGGGCGGACTGTTTCTTCGGGCGGCGCGCCCAGGTGGGAAGGGAGAGGGGGGCAGACCTTCTGAGAAGGTGGTGCGGCTTCCCAGGAGCACCCCGGCCTTCTGGGGAGCCTTCCTTGAAGGGGCCCTGGGACACAAATAAATACACACAAATAACAGGATTGCACATATTTTCCCATATTTTCTGGGTGTCTGTCTTCCCCCTCACTTGCCATATTTTCGTATATTTTCTTGGGGGTCGACGATTAATCGAGTCTGTGTGTTTCTTTCCCTCCTGATTCCTCAGGGGCGATGTCGAGGGGGGTATTAAGCCGAGGGGGGGACGCGTCGATCCACAACCGGGGCCGGAAGAGGAGGAGGGGGAGGGCCAGCGCCTGCGCGACGCGGAGGCGGAGGGACGGAGGACGAGGAGGGGGACGAGGAGGAGGGCGAGGAGGAGGAGGAGGAGGAGGAGGAGG